>PVIA01000787.1:0-306960 GCA_004024845.1 Tonatia bakeri
TTTTTTTTTTTTTGGTCTAGTCGCGCCTGTTACAGTAGGGGACAGAGCCTTGGGTGTTCACCAGGGCGGGGCACCCCAGTCGCTGGGTTGTGACATTGTATGTGGGGGCGGGATCAAGAGGGAACAATGGTGGTTGCTCTGTTCTCCCTGGGACCTCAGTCCCCTCTGCTGTTTCCCCCAAGCAAATCGGGCCCCTCTGGTGCCAATTCCCGTGTGGGTGGGCTTATGCATGCCATGGGACTCTCCAAGGACCTCCCCTGTGAAGCTGGGCATCTCCATGCGCCTCAACTTCCACAGGTGTCCACGATCAGTGTCCCAAGGCTCTATTTCCCAGCGCTGGGATCCTGGGTTGGGTGCACTGCCTAGTTTACAGTCGCTGCCTCACTGGGTCTGCCGGTTGCCACCCCTCTGCTGGGGCCTGCCAGCTGCTGCTTGTGCTCTCAGGGTCCACCCGCTGTGGTCCTGCACTCCCCAGATGCCTTACACACCCTCGGATGCCTTAAGCGCCTGGTCCCATCTCTCTCTGCTCATCGTGCTGCGACCCGCGCCCAGCTGCCCGACTCTACCCCTCCTACCGGTCTGAATGAACAGGTCTATTTCAACTTCTTGGTTGTCTGACTTCCATTTAAATCAATTTTCTGTCAGTTCTGGATGTTATTCTGTTTCTAAATTGTTGTTGTTCCTATCTTGGTTATGCGTGGAGGTACGGTGCATCCACCTATGCCTCCATCTTGGCCAGAAGTCTATTCCTGAGTGTTTTTTATTCAATTGTATAAGGAGTTTTCTTAATTTCTCTTTTTGTATAAAATGAGTCAGGTGCCTCAAGAGTGTCTCCTGTGTGATCTGCGTGTGCCATCCTATTGTAGTTGAGGCTTGGTTGCTGTTGGCATGCCAGTGGGTGGATTTGAACCTCAGGCTGGCTGGCTCTGAAGCTAGGCTATGCCCACAGCATACAAGCTGCTGTTCTAGAGCTGACCCCATGGAGGGGTATTTGCCCCAGTAAGGTCTGGTTTCTGTTGATACCTCTTCTTGGGTATGCCACTTGTAGAGCTAAACAGGTGGCAATATATTGTGGTCTTAAGTCAACCACCAGGTGTGTTGGTTCAGGTGCCTCTTAGGAGGGACTAGTGGAGGTAAATGTCAGATATTGCTTGTGACTGGCTCAGGGCTACCTGTTAGGAATTACAAAGCAATCCACATTTTTTAGCTGCCTTTTCTGTGCCTGAATGCACGTGGGAAGAGGTAACCAAAGCTGGCTACCACTAGTACCAGGGCTGGAGCAGGTAAGCAAATGACCTAAGGCACACAGAGACCTGCTGTCACTTGCCAGCTTCCCATAAGGCTCAGCTACTGAAAGAGCACTGGACTGTACGTGACTTGGGTGATGAGGTCTTAGGGAGTTACCAGGGTGGGGCAAGTGGTGTTTACCAGGCTAATACAGATTTAAATTGGCATCAACGCTGGGCCTGGGGACACTTGGCATACCAAGGCCAGCTGCCACCTTCCCAGGGCCTGAAGAAACTTTTGGTGGGGCAGGGTTTTAGGGAGTCATCAGGGTACAGCTAGTGGAGTTTACCAGGCTAAAGTAGATTCAGATTTGGGCACGTGGGAGGAAGGCTTGACATAGGGACAGATACAGATGCAGATAGATAGACACAGGTATATAGATGTGAAAAATATAACAAAACATTAAACTTTTGATTTCATGAACATTATTGCTTAAATAAAGATCAGTGGAAATGTTGACTTAAATGATTGACTTGAAATTAAGTAAAAAAGATTAGGTTAATAATAATGAAGAAATTACATAAATACGGCCAATTGTAAAGATGAGATAAGAATATCTTCTAACTATATAGTTTGATATAGAATTTGTTTACTCAGGTTTGTGTCTGCAAATGTGAACCTGAGTCACAGACAAACAAGTCAGGTCATTCTGGAAATTTTAGAAATCAGTTAACAGTAGTTAATAATAATCACCCTAAAACTCAGTGGCTTAAAACAGTAATCATTTTTTCACATCTGTGGAGCATGTCGGGGATTGGCTGACATAGGCGGGACCCAGCTAGCCTTGGACTCAGGCTGGCAATTGGGTCCAGTTCTACCTCACACATCTCTCATCCTTCTCAAAACAGTAGCTGACCTGGGCAGAGGTTCAAGAGAATGAGAAGAAACACACAATACCCCTTAAGGCCCAGCCTCAGAACAAACACACCATTGCTGACCCATATGCCACAAGCCCAAACAAGTCACATGGCTAAACCTAATATCAATGGGGTAGTAAAATATACTTCACTGAAGAACTGGGAAAAATAATGCAATCCACCAAAGGTTCCCACAAAGACAACCAAAGGAGAAATGAGAGATTTGGTGGTGGGGGCCGGCGGGGGGGGGGAGGATGGAAGAAATGATACTAAAATCACACCCTATTTACACAATTTCATTCATTATCAAAACTTACTCTAGTATCAGTTTCTCTGATCATGCAGTTTCCTTCTACAGTTAATTGAATAATGAGCACTGAAAACATGGAGAAACGAATTAGACGAAGTATTATGTGCTGCCTTCCTCTGCTATCATAAGGAACACTGGTGAACAACTTCAAGATCTCAGTATGAGCTTAAGGCCTTAAGTAGACAAAACCTATAATGTGATGATAACTTAATGGTTTTGAAAAGCACACAGAAGGATCCTAAAATAAGACAAGCAATGCAGAATAGTTTTTTTCCCCTCTGTTAGAAGAAAGCTAAGTTGAAACCGATTTAACAAAGTTGAAATATTTTTTCTTCTATTTATAATCCAGATTTTCCCTCCCTCTTTACCCTTACAAACTGCACTTTAGTCAGTATGGTAGATTACTAAGCCAGTCACAATTTCTTGTTCTTCCCTTTATCTATACCCTCTGCAATGTGCCTTTGCAGCTCTTCCCATCAGGTGATGCAGCCACTTTGCTCACATTTTGAGCCCAGCTCAGTCTTTAGACAACAGAATGCAGCAAAAGTGACATTGTATATGTTCTGAGCCTAGGCTCAAGAGCTTGTAGGTTTCCATTCTCTTTTGGACCCTGCCAAAATTATAATAACAAATGACAGCTAGCCTGCTGGGAATGAGACACCACATGGGAGAGTTAAGGTGACCCTGGATAAACCAGTCCCCAGCCCATCTGCCAACTGACCACAGATGCATGAGTAAGACCAGCCTAGACGAGTAAAGCCACCCCAGTCAACTTACAGACTTGTGAGAAATCATAAATTTGAATAGTTTTTTTTAAAGATTTTATTTATTTATTTTTAGAGAGGGAAGGGAGGGAAGGAGGGAGAGAGAGAGAGAGAGAGGGAGAGAGAGAGAGAGAGAGAGAGAGAGAGAGAGAGAGAGAGAGAGAGAGAGAGAGAGAGATCAGTGTGTGGTTGCTGGGGGACATGGCCTGCAACCTAGGCATGTGCCCTGACTGGGAATCGAACCTGCAATGCCTGGTTCGCAGCCCGCACTCAATCCACTGAGCTACACCAGCCAGGGCAAATTTGAATAGTTTTATACCAATGAGTTTTAGGGTTATTTGTTACACAGTAGTAATAACTAATACAAGATGGAGTACACTCACCCCAGTCTTCCACATCCCCAATGCACTGATGTTGAGCTTAACCATAGTGTTTTGGATGTAAGCACTTAGGATGTAAGTGGATGTGACATGAGCTGAAGCTTTAAATGTGCCTGTGTGGCTGGGGCAGGCCTTTTGGAGTTTCCTCTTTCCACCATGAACTTTCTGTAGTTGTTCTGTTAGCTTTAGTCTTTGAATGCAGACATGGGGAACAGACTTACAACTGACCATAGTCTATCCTGGACCTGCCAAAATTAGTCTCATCAGTGCTGATCTGCAGGTTTGTGAGTGTAAATTAAAATGTTTGTTGTGGTAATCCACTGAAATTTCAGTGTTTTTGTTAAGCAAGATTATCACAGCAGAAACCTGACTAATATATGGAGTATTTACATATAAAGTTAATGTATTATGGGATGCATATTATCTCATCTTTGGATATGACATCTTTGGATACATAGAACAATTGCTTATTAATTGTATCATAACTAGGTTTCACTAGAAAATTTTACAAAATGAAGAATTCTATTGTGAATCCTTTTTATAAACTTCAGTCTTGGAACATCATCTTTAATTACAATGACGTTTGAATTCAAATTTCAAATATTCAACACTGGATTAAGTTGAAACTTATATGAAGTCCAAAGAAGACTTCTGGAAAAAAAATATGCCGTTTAATTCCAAATAGCATTTTCTTAGGATGTATGAGGTTATACAAAGGAATTTATAAGGAATGTGGTCAAAACCTATCTTCAAAGATGTATCACAGAGTATTCTTATTCTCATTTCTGTTTATTGAAGTACAAGTTACAGGAAGTAAAGAAGTATTTTTAATTGTATTTTATTGATTATGCTGTTACAGTTGTCCCAGTTTTTCCTCCATTGCGTCCCTCTACCCAACACTCCCCACTCCCTCAGGTAATCCCCATACCATTGTCCATGTCCATGGGTCCTGTATACATGTTCTTTGGCTACTCTATTCCCTATGCTGTACTTTACATTCCCATGACTATTCTGTAACTATTAATTTGTATTTCTTGGTCCCTTCACCTTTTCCACCCATTTCCCCAAGCTCCCCTCCCATCTGGCAATCATAAAAATGTTCCCTGTATCTATTATTCTATTTCTGTCCTGCTTATTTATTTCATTTTTTAGATTCACTTGTTGACAGATATATATTTATAGCCATTTTAGTGTCCCTATTTTTCTTCTTCCTCTTCTTCCTCCTCCTCCTCCTCTTCTTCTTCTTCTTCTTCTTCTTCAAGAAGACCCTTTAACATTTCATATAACACTGGCTTAGTGATGATGAACTCCTTTAGCTTTTTCTTGTCTGGAAAGCTCTTTATCTATCCTTTGATTCTAAATGATAGTTGTGTTGGGTAGAATAATCTTGTTTCTAGGTCCTTGCTTTTCAACAATTTGAATATTTCTTGCCTATCTTTTCTAGCCTGCAAAGTTTTTTTAAGAAATCTGCTAGAAGTCTAATGGGGCCTCCTTTTTATGTAAATAACTGCTTTTCTCTTGCTTCTTTTAAGATTCTGTTTTTATCTTTAACCTTTGGCATTTTAATTATGATGTGTCTTAGAGTAGGCCTCTTTGGGTACATCTTATTTGGGATTCTCTGCGCTTCCTTGACTTGCATGTCTATGTCCTTTGACAAATTGGGGAAGTTTTCTTTCATTATTTTTTTCAAATATATTTCCAATTTCTTGCTCTTTCTCTTCTTCTTCCAGCACCCCTTTGATGCAAATGTTGCTATGCTTAAAGATGTCCTAAAGGCTTCTTACACTGTCCTCATTTTTTAGCTTCTTTTTCTTCTTGCTATTCTGATTGGTTGTTTTTTGCTTCCTTATGCTTCAAATTGCTGATTTGATTCTAGGCTTCAACCACTCTACTGGTGATTACCTGGATCTTTTTTATGCTGTTGAGGTCCTCACTAAGTTCCTTGAACATCCTTATAATCAATGTTTTGAACTCTGCATCTGATAGATTGCCTTTCTCCATTTTGTTTAGCTCTGGAGTTTTGATCTATTCTTTCATTTAGGCCATGTTTCTTTGTCTCTTCATTTCGGCATCCTCCCTGTGTTTGTTTTTATGTATTATATAGAGCTACTGTGTCTTCCAGGCTTGACATAAGGACTTAATGTAGTAGATGTCCTGTAGGATCCATTGGCACAACCTTGCCTACCACCCCAGTGGATACTCAATGTGTACCCACTGTGTGGGCTATGTATACTCTCTTCCTATCATTGAGACTTGATTGCTGTTGGCACATCCAAGGTCAGCCACTGCCTGCATTCTGTCCAGGGTCACACAGCATTAGCTACAAAGTGATATGCAGATGGCTGGTACTTGTGCTGGATCTGGGGCAACTTAGCAAGAGGTATGGGGCTTGCCAAAGCCAGTTGCTGCTTGTTTGAGAGAATTTAGGAAAATCTGAAGCATGGGCTAACACAAGACATTCATATGGAAAAGCCACTGGAAACAGCTTGGGTGAGCCTAAAACTTGGGTGGGCAGGGCCTCAGGGAATTACCAGGGCAGTGCAAACAGTGTGAGTCAGGTTGATGGAGTCTCAGATATGGTGCCAACCTGCTGGTTCTGTGGGGGTAGAGCTCAGGAAAAGGAACAATGGCCTCTGCCAGCACTTCTCTCTGGGAGAAAGCTGCCACCAGCTCTTGCCCTGATGCCAAAAAATTCAGTTCCTCCCTATATGCCTCTGGTGCCATTCAATCTCCTGCCCTGTCACTGAGGCTCAGAGGGAGTGAGTCTGAAAAGTGTGTGTGTGTGTGTGTGTGTGTTGTGTGTGTGTGCGCGCGCGCACGCGCGTAGGGTGGCTTTATGAGGAACTTTCTGGGACTCCAGAAGATTCTGTTTTCCATAGCCTCAATCTCTGCTGGTTTTTACAACCAGAAGTTATGGAGACTTCTCTTCCTGGAACTGAAATCCTGGGTCGGGGGTGGGGGTCTCATGTGGGACTGGGACCCCTGACTCCTAGATATCCCTCCCTATTTTTATCTGCCACACATGGGTACTAAGTAAGAAAGTCCTTACAGGAAGGAATTTATAAGCAATGTGGTCAAAACCTATCTTCAAAGATGTATCACAGAATATTGTTATTCTCATATCTGTTTATTGAGGTACAAATTACAGAAAGCACACAAGTCTTAAATGAAGTGTGCAGCTCAATTAAATTTTACATATATATGTACCAGCACACAGTTCAAAATATAGAACACTTCTAGTACTCTGAAGATTTCTTTGGGCCCTATCCCAATTTACACCCTTCCCAAGATCTTTCATCACTTTAGAGTATTTGTGCTTATTGATATAAATGGAATAATACAGATTGTATTCCTTTGTATCTACTTTTTTATATTAAACATTATATCTGTGTGACTCATCTGTATTGTTAACAAGCAGCAGCCAGTGATTTGTTCTTTCCCATTGATGATTAGTATGGATATATCAAAATTTGTTTATCCATTCTAAAGTTGATACACATTCAGAATGTTTCCATCTGTAGACTATTAAGAATAAAGTTGCTATGAATATTCTTACACATCTTTTTGTTGATATAAGCACTCATTTCATTGGGTACACTTCTCTTAATGTTATTTTAATTAAGGCAATTTTGTACAATGTAAGTGTTCAAAAATAGATGTTAGGCTAAATACATTATGATATATTTATATAAGATCATATATTGCAGCCATTAGAAGTTTTCTTTTAGAAGATTCTTAACCACTATATACAATATGGTTTCTATTATGTCCCCAAACTATGTAAAAATGTCTAAATAGGTATGTGAACTATGTATATGTGTTTGGTACATGCATGTATGTATATAAACAGGAAAGAACTACACCAGAAGGCTAACAGTGATCATCTTTAGTGATAAATATATGTCTAATTTCAATTTTCTTTTTTTATAATTTTCTATATTTTTAACAGTGAAAGTCCTAGAGGAAAAAATACTACTCAATCACAAAAATGCTTAATAAAGAGATCAAAAGCCACAATATATATCTTCTATTCATTAATAAAATCTTATAAACCACATTTTGCAATGCTTCCTTTTACTTATTATATTTACTTCATCTAAATGATATATAAAATCTCAACCCTCACCATAGTATGAGTCAGGATTGATATGGTCAGACCAAATAGACACCCTCTTATGTGGCTTTGCCTGGACTATTACATGATTCTAGTTTCTGCTTAATATTATTACCCAGTTATGCAATATCCAGGAAAAGTAACCATTCCAAAACAAAGAGAAAGGGAAGAGCAAAGAAAAAAGTAACATCTGAGTCTTTTTTTATGTGTTTCTTTATTTTATTTTTTATTATTGTTCAAATACAGTTGTCTCAATTTTTTCCCCACGATTCCCCTCTGCCCTACACATCCCTACCTCCCACCCTTGACCCTACCTTGCTTTGGCTTTGTCCATGTGTCCTTTATACATGTTCTTTGATGACCCTTCCCATTTCCCCCATTATCCCTTCCCTCCTCCCCTCTGATTACTGTCAGTTTATTCTTTATTGCAATGTCTCTGGTCTCTTGTTTGTTTTGTTGATTAGGTTCCATTTATAGGTGAGATCATATGGTATTTGTCTTTCATCTTCTGGCTTATTTCACTTAGCATAATGTTCTCCAGATCCATCCATGCTCTTGTAATGGGTAGGAGCTCCTTCTTTCTTTCTGCTGCATGGTATTCCATTATATAAATATGCCATAGTTTTTTGATCCATTCATTTACTTAGATTGCTTCCAACATTTGCCTATTATGAATTGTGCTGCTATGAACATCGGGGTGCATAGGTTTTTTGAAGTGGTGTTTCAGAATTCTTAGGGTATAATCCCAGAAGTGGAATTGCCAGATGAAAAGGCAGTTCCCTTTTTAGTTTTCTAAGGAAATTCCATACTGTTTTCCACAGTGGCTGCACCAGTCTGCATTCCCTCCAACAGTGCACTAGAGTTCCATTTTCTCCACAACCTCGCCAGCACTTGTTGTTTGTTGATTTGTTTATGATGGCCATTCTGACCAGAATGAACTAGTATCTCATTGTGGTTTTAACTTGCCTTTCCCTGATGGCTGGTGATGCTGAGAATCATTTCATATGTCTACAGGCCCTCAGTATGTCCTTCTTGTGTTGGGAGATGTGGAAAACTACATGTAAAAAACTGAAACTCAACCACCAACTTACACCATACACAAAAATAAACTCAAGATGGATAAAAGACTTAAATATAAGTTACAATACCATAAAAGTCCTAGAGGAAAAATAGGCCAGAAAATCTTAGATACTTCATGCAGTAATATTTTCTCTGATATGCCTTTATATCAAGGGACATAAAGGAAAGAAAAAACAAATGGGACTTCATCAAAATAAAAAGCTTCTGCATGGCTAAAGAAAATAGCAGTAAAATGAAAAGGGAACTGACCATATGAGAAAATATATTTGCCAATGATACTTCAGACAAAGATTTGACCTCCAAAATATATGAAGAACTTACACAACTCCACTTCAGGAAGACAAACAACCCAATTAAAAAGTGGGCAAAGGAGAATTCTGGCAAGATGGAAGCACAGGTAGAAAACCTTCACTTCCTCACACAACCAAAGGGAGGATAAAAACCAATCTAAAATTAATAAGCCACCAGAAGTACCAGAAAATCAAAGTGCATGGAACTCTGACAACCAAGGAATTAAAGATACAGTCAACCAGAGCAACCAGACCAGTAAGACTGTGGATGAAGAGAACCCCCAGGCAGGTGGGAGACCATGCAGATGGAGCTGACTGAATGGGAAACTGAGAGCTCACTGTGGACTATGGCGGTTGCCTCGGTGGGAGAAACTCCCAATCTCACATCAGAGTTCATTGGAAAGTGGGGCTAGAGCCAAGCAGGAGAGCTGCATTGTTCCCTCTCTGGCCCCTCCCCCACCAGCAGTACTGCAGTACAGCAAGGAGGTCTGCCCTGCACTGGTGAATACCTGTGGCCCACCCCCATAAAACTTAGCAGATGCCCCAAGACAAAGAAATAGGGCCCAAGTGAAAGAACAGAGCAAAACTTCAGGAAGAGAGCTAAGTCATGAGGAGATCGCCAACATATCTGATAGAGAATTTAAAGTTCTGGTAATCAAAATGCTCACAGAACTGACTGAGCTTGGTTGCAAAATGAAAGAACAAATTAAAAATATTGAAAGTGAAATAAAGCAAAATATTCAGGGAACCAAAAGTGACAGGAAGGAAACCATACTCAAATGATTTGGAACAAAAGGAAGAAATAAACATCCAACTGGAACAGAATGAAGAAACAAGAGTTTTAAAAAAATGAAGAGACACTTAGGAAACTCTGAGACAACCTGAAATATTCCAATATCTGAATTATAGGGGTGACAAAAGGAGAAGAACAACAGCAAGAAACTGAAAACTTATTTGAACAGATAATGAAGGAAAACTTCACCCACCGGCAAAGGAAATAGACTTCCAGGAAGTCCAGGAAGTTCGGAGAGTCCCAAAGAAGTTGGATCCAAAGAGGAACAGACCAAGGCACATCATCATTAAGTTACCCAAGATTATAGATAAAGAGAGAATCTTAAAAGCAGCAAGAGAAAAGGAGACAGTTATCTACAAAGGAGTGCCCATAAGACTGATTTCTCAGAAGAAACCTTATAGTCAAGAAGGGGCTGGAAAGAAGTATTTGAAATCATGAAAGACAAGTGCCTATATCCAGGGATACTCAATCCAGCAAAGCTATCATTTAGAATGAAAGGCCAGATAAAGTGCTTCCCAGATAAGGTAAAGTTAAAGGAGTTCATCATCACCAAGCCAATATTATATGAAATGTAAAAGGGACTTATCCAAGAAAAAGAAGATCAAAACTATGAACAGTAAAATGACAACAAACTCATAACTATCAACAAGTGAACCTAAAAAAAAAAATAACAGAAAAAGAAAACAACAAAACAAAAACTAAGCAAACAACTAGAACAGGAACAGAATCAAAGAAATGGACATCACATGGAGGGATTTCAGTGGATAAGGGGAAGGGAGGAATAAGGGGGAAAAGGTCCAGGGAATAAGAAACATAATTGGTAGGCATAAAATACATGGGGAGAGGTCAAAAATGGTATAGGAAACAGAGAACTCAAAGAACTTATATGTACAACCCATGGACATGAACTACAGAGGGGGGTGCTGGAGGGTTGAGATGCAGGGCAGAGAGAGGATAAAGGGGGGAAATTGGGAAAACTATAATAGCATAATCAATAAAATATACTTAAAAATATATAAATATATGGGAAAACATGGGAAAAGGACCTAAACAGTCACTTCTGAATCTTTTTAATGTATATTTTATTAATTATACTATTACAGATGTCCCATTATTTTCTCCCCTTTATTCCCCTCCACCCTGCACCTCCGCTTCCACCAACATCCCCCTACCTTAGTTTGTGTCCATGGGTCATACATATAAGTTCTTTGGCTTCTCCATTTCCTATGTTATTAACACCCCACCCTGTCTATTTTGTGCCTACCATTTACACTTCTTATTCCCTGTACCTTTTCCCCCATTCTCCCCTCTCCCCGTTGCCACTGATAATCCTCCATTTGACCTCCATTTCTGTGATTCTTCTCCTGTTCTAGTTGTTTGCTTAGTTTGTTTTTGTTTTTGTTTTTGTTTTTGTTTTAGGTGTGGTTGTTAATAACTGTGAGTTTGTTGTCATTTTACTGTTCATATTTTTTATCTTCCTTTTCTTAAATAAGTTCAACATTTCATGTAATAATGGCTTGATGATGATGAACTCTAACTTGACATTATCTGGGAAGTACTTTATCTGCCCTTCCATTCTGAATGATAGCTTTGCTGGATACAGTCATCTTGGATGTAGGTCCTTGCCTTTCATGACTTTGAACACTTCTTTCCAGCCCCTTCTTGCCTGCAAAGTTTCTTTTGAGAATCATCTGATGGTCTTATAGGAACTCTTTTGTAGGTAACCATCTGATTTTCTCTTGCTGCTTTTAAAATTCTCTCCTTACCTTTAATCTAGGCTAATGTAATTATGATGTGCCTTGGTGTGTGCTTCCTTGGGTCCAACTTCTCTGGGACTCTCTGGGCTTTTTGGAATTCCCAGAAGTCTATTTCCTTTGCCCTATTGTGGAAGTTGTCCTTCATTATTTGTTCAAATAAGTTTTCAATTTCTTGCTCTTCCTCTTCTCCTTCTGACACCCCTATTTTTCAGATGCTGGAACATTTATAGTTGTCCCAGAAGTTCCTAAGCCTCTCCTCACTTTTTTAAACTCTTGTTTCTTTATTCTGTTCTGGCTGAATGTTTATTTCTTCCTTCTGGTCCAAATTGTTGATTTGAGTCCCAGTTTCCTTCCCTTCACTGTTGGTTTCCTGTATATTTTTCTTTATTTCACTTTGCATAGCCTGTACTTTTTCCTCTATTTTGGGACCATACTCAACCATTTCTGTGAGCCTTCTGATTACCAGTGTTTTGAACTCTGAATCTGATAGGTTGGCTATCTCCTCATCACTTAGTTCCATTTTTGGAGCTTTGATCTGTTCTTTTGTTTGGGCCATATTTTTTTGTCTCAGCACACCTGTTAACATTGTAATGGGTGGAGCCTTAGGTATTCTCCAGGGTGGAGCAACCCACCTCTCTGAAAATTGTGGCACTTTATGCGGAGGAGGGGTCAGAGATGGAACAATTTTCACTTGCTCGGCTCTCGCTGGCTTTCAGCCACTTCCTCTGCTAAGCACAAGCAAATTGGACCCTTCTGGTGCTGATTCCCAGGTGGGTGGGTTTGTGTACATTCTGGAACCCTGTGGGTCACTCCAAAGAATTCTCCTGTGAGGCTGAGAGTTTCTCCTAACACCACAACCCCCACAGGTTTTTCAGTCAGAGGCTTTGAGGCTTTATTTCCCCACACTAGAAACCTGGGCTGCGTGGTTTGTCTCACTCCCCAGTTGTTTCTCCCTGTTTATCTGCAAGCAAATGTGGGACCACCTGCTCCTCCAGCCACTGCCTCATCTGCTCAGGTCCTCAAGCCACTGCTTTGCCACAAGTCCTCTGCACCCCTCCTACCAGTCTGGATGGCTATTTCTTCTTTAACTTTTTGTTTGTCAGACTTCCATACAGTTCAATTTTCTGTAAGTTCTGGGGGTTTTTTGTTTTTGAATTTGTTGTCCTTATTTTGGTTGTAGGAAGAGGCAAAGTATATCCACCACGCCTCCATCTTGGCTAGAAACTGGGTCTTTAATTGAGATAACTGAAGTACTAGATGAATCTCATTAAATATTCATTACAAATAAAGTGGACTGAAAAAACAGCATGATAAAAACATGGATTATGTTGCAGAAATGAACTCTTTTATAATGACATGTTGGTTTACTATTTTAAAATATAACTTACTCTCTATTTTCTGTTTAGCTACATCCTAAGAATGTAACTGTTTTTTTTTCTAAACAATCTTCATAACATCAATTAAGTCTATATTCTTATATAATTGGACACAAACAGTCATTTGAAAAATCTCAACCAAAGTCAAAATCACTTTAGGAAAGTGCAAAACTATGCAGCATGAAGTATTTCCTGTTAGAGTTTCTCTAGTCCAGGGGTCAGAAAACTATGGCCCCACACCCTACCCAGCACACTGTCTTTTTTTGTATGGTCCTTGAGCTAAAAATGGCATTTACATTGAAAATGAGTATACTATAAGTGGTTATTATATACATGATGTTCTTAATTTTTTTCTTGTCACACAAAGCTGAAAATATTTACTCTCCAGACCTTACAGAAAGAATATTTTCGTCCCTGCTCTGGTCTATCCATGACATTATACCTTTTTCTTCACATACTGGTGAAAACAAGTGGTGTTTTGGCAGAGATGATTTAGTAAGGAAAAAGATCTGTGCATTCAACATAGCCATTTTATTTTCCTTATAAGCATACAGGAATTCTGTATTTCCCAGCCATTCTTGCAGTCAGCTGGGCCATGTGACAGAGTTCAAGCCAAAGTCACATGGTCTGGCCCTAAAGCTTCCTAAGCAAGCCTCCATATACTCTTCTCTATTCCCTAGTCTGCTGAAGAAGGTTCTGGAAAATGCACAGCCAATAAATAAAAGAACCTGGAGTCCCTTAATAACAGGAATACTTCCCTTGAAGACTAAAATATTCAAATTTGCAAGAAATAAATTTTTATTTTGTTAAGCCACTGAGATTTTGGTGACCATTTATTATGGCAGCTAATGTTACTTTCCCTGACTAGTACATATATAAACATTTTTTCAGTACCATTGTGCCTCATATCACCATCACATTGTTTACTCATACACACTAATAAAGTATGGGAATCCTTCAATCTTTGTGAGTAACCAAAACATCCCTGTAAAGTGTTATTTGGCATTCATATCCTGAACAATTAAATGTTTATTCCAAAAAACTACTTTTTGTTCGCTGCTTATGGATAAAATTGAACTATGATTTCAGAAGTAAATTAGACACCAGGTAAATAAAGGAAAATCCCAACCTTTGTAAAATAACAACCACCCAAATTTGAGCTCAAAAAATATGTAAACAGCTTTTTTACACTTATTCTTTTACAGACTATTTCTCATCTAACTTTCACCATCCTGTTTAGAGTTTTCCAAGTGAGAATCTTCATATTTCAGTTTAGACACATCTGGCTCACAAATGAGGCACTCCACCCCCACTCATTGTGAAATCCTGCCACAAGCACTGGTGATGAGGTCTTGTGTTTATTAGTAAAGATGTGAGAACCAGTCAATCCCAAAATTATTTTGAGTGGAGACATCTCTGATGTGGCACTTAAAACTGTCAGTTTGATCTTTCTCTGCTGAAGAACTCCTGTCATTAAATTCACTTCTGAATGCAAATTTACCAGTTTTAGCTCTCTTTCAGATATAACCCCACTTGGGGCTATTAAAAAGATTATTTTAACTACTCTTTAGTTGTGAAAAGAGTTAACATTTCCAAAGTGTTCATTTTTTTCCTTCATTTGACTGTGGGTGTGTGTGTTTTAATTTCCCTAGGTATATTTAGATGATTTGCATTTAAAAATGCATCATAAAGCTAAGATTTGACTATTTTTAAATCACTGAAGGGAATTGAGATGAATAGCAAATTTGTTTTTCCTTTCCAGATCAATCCTGTCTTTCTAACAAAAAAAAAGAAAGAGAATTTAAGACTAAACTATTAAGAATGAATTGATAATGGCTTTGGATGAGAGCAAATAAAAAAATAACTGATTCATAGAGGAAAGTCACCCCCTACTACAGCCACAGCCCACTGTCCAGAGGAAACTGGATAAGACTGACAACTTAGAACAAAGTGGAGGAGATTGCCAGAAATTACGTATTCTTTCTTTCCACATGTGAAACATATAACACACCAACATATTTTCAGTTAAAAACTCTTCCCACTTAACCCAATAAAAATGACTCAAGATTTCTGCACCTTGAACGTGAGTTCCCAAATTGTTGTTATGGACCCTGTGATGTGACATACGGAGAAATAACCAGGTAGAATCCTGCCCCAAGTGCATGGCCCAAAATTAATCCTGGAAAAGCAATCATACAAATGCAAACTGAAGGTATTCTGCAAGATCAACTGGCCTAGACTTTTTAAGAAATGTTAATGGCACTAAAGACCGAAAGAAAAACGTGAAGAGGAGATGGGGACTATTTAAGACAGACATAAAAAGACATGACAATGACAATTAAATGCAATAAGTAAGGTAGTCAAAAGGTACAAACTTCCAGTTATAAAATAAACAAGTCATGGGGACATAACACACTGCATGGCGGCTATATTTATATAATACTGCATTGTATATTTGAGGGTTCTTTAAAGTTAAATCTTAAAAATTCTCATAAGAATTTATAACTATTGTATGATGATGGATGTTAACTAGACATTGTGGTGATCAGTTCATAATATATACAAATATTGAATCATTGTTATATACCTAAAACTAATATAATAAGTCATTTATATCTCAATTTTTTTAATGAAGTAAATAATTTTCACCTGAATTCTGGATAGAAGGATATCATAGGGGCGATTAGAAAATTTTGAGTATGGATTGGAAATTAGATATTATTGCATCGACATTTAATGTCTTGAGCATGATAATTAATTATATTGTGATGATGGAGAATCTCTTTATTCTTAGAAGAGATATTTGGAGTGAAGTATTTGGGTTGAAAGTTTGAATGATGGGATTTTTGTGTATGACAAACCCCCACACAACAGCCAATTCATCATGCTATTTAGGCTGGGCTCACCTGGGTTGTTTCTGTGAGATTTCTGTTGGGTTTCCTTATGTATCTCTGATCAGCAGCAGGTCAGCTGGATGGACCTGCTTCTAGAAATAGGTTGGTTGCTAGTGCATTTGACTAGGACCCTGTCTTTTTTCCTCTAGCAGGTATTCACATGGAAGTGGCAAAGTTCCAAGACAGACACAGAAAGAGAGAATGGAAGCATGCAAGGCTTCTTGAGGGCTGCCCACAGAACTTGTGTGCTATCACTTTGTGATGCATTGTTAGTCAAAGCCAAACACAAGGCCAGCACAGAGTCAAGGAGTGGATGCACCTCATTGTGATGGCAGAAGCTGCAAATCCACTTTGTAAAGGGCCTTGATGCAATGAAGGGGAAAATGTTGGTCATTCGTACAATCCACCTCAATGATGTATGAGTGTTCATTCAATTATACTTGCAACTTTTCCTTAGGTTTGAATTTTTTCAAAATAATAGGTTGGGGAGAGAGGGAAATGATAGAATAAGAACCAGATACAAAAGAGATATACTATAAAATTCAAATTGTATTATTTTCTTCTAAAGTCAAATCCAATGCATGGTGATAGAAGTCAGAATATTGGTAACATGTGGGTAATTAGGTTTTTGGGTGCTGGTAATTCACTATTTCTTTATTTGAGTAGTAAAAATTCCATTGACCTGTAAGCTTAGGATATGTACTCTTTTCCATATGTATTTTTTAAGTTTACCTTGAAAAATAGAAAGAGCATTGGTCTTGGAGCTGGGAAACCTGATGCTGCCACCAAGTCTCTCTGAGATACTGAAAATGTCCATTTAATTATCTGGGCCTCAGTTTACTCATCTGTAAAAGGAAGCTGGATAAACTCAATGGGCCCCTTCCCACTTTGAGATTCAATTCTGACTGAATAGTTTGCTCTCTTTCAGCCTAGAAATTATTTGTTAGAGTTTTAAAAAAAGAACATACATAATGTATAACATATAACCTTGCAATTATTAGCACTTTTCTCCTCCAGCTATAACATGTCCCTGATATTTAATTTTGTTTTCCAGAATTTTCACTGAAATAAGTATAGCAGAGTAAAAGCAAAAGAGGAGCTTCTTATGAAACAGATAAAGTCTTCAGGCAACAGCTATTTGCAGAAGAGGTCAGTGGACTAGCATGACATCATATTTTGATATCACACTGGACCCTGCCACAAAAGGAAGGTCCATCAGGAACCCTTTCAAAAAGCCAATCCTATTTCCCTGCCAATTCAGCCAGTGCCTGGGAAGGACTGGAATAAAGGTTTTTAACCTCTTCAAGTCATGTACTTGGGGGTCTCTTGGATTCTTCAAACATTTAGGGGCTTTTAGGGAGAAGTAGAGAACCACAAGCATCCCCTCTGTCTTCACATGTATTGCGTGTGTGTGTTAGAGAATCGGAAAGTGGATGGTCCAAGTATCCCACAAGCCCAGCTGTTGTTTCAGGGCTTAGAGCCCCTGGGAGCTCCTCTGAGCCTCTAAGGGTGGTGATTTTCTCACTTCTGAGCACTGTGAGTTCTTCATCGTTCAAAGGACTCTAATGGAGCGACACTTCAGGCTTTTTGTTTGTTTATATTTCCTCTAGGGCTCAGAGTTTACCTCTAAGGCTCCTTTCAGGCTACACTTTCCAGCAGTTTTCTGAAAGTTTCATCCATTGAACAAATACATATTTATGGAGCATCTACTATGTGAAGTGAATGAGACATAAAAGTTCTCTGTCTGCATGCACACAACACAGAGTCCTTCATCTATCAGACAGACAGAACTGGAACTACTCACCTTGTACTACAACTTCAACAGCCCGAGAGAGGCATTCTTAGTTCCAAGTTAGAGCTGAAGAAACAGATTCAGAGAGGTAAAATAACTTGCCTGAGAGGTTACATGGATAGTAAGTAGAATCCATATACCCCATGAGCTGGTGTCTTGTGTCAGTCTGTTAGAACAGAAATCAGCAAACTGAGTCATGTGGTCCAGCTGCCTGTTTGTGAGCACAAAGTTTTATTAAAACAGAGCCACACCCATTTGTTCATGCATTTTTCTTTGACTGCTTTCCCACTGCAACAGCAGCAATGGAACTGAGTAATGGTGACAGTGATCTCAAAGCCCACAAAGACAAAAAGCTTTGCTATCAGACCCTCTAAAGAAAAGATTTGTCACCCCTCGCTCACAGATCATTATCCCCTATATTTCTGAAAGTAATGCAAGCTCCTGAGACAAACTCCAAAATTTTGGTGGCTTAATATGTGGTTTTCAAAGTTCATTTCTCAGTCACACAGTAGCCCAGCCATGGTGTTCTGGGAAGAGATAGCGGTGGGGTAAGGGCCCTGCTCCTGGGAACCAGGCTAATCATGGATCTAAGTCCATTCTGGGCAGAAACATCCAGCCAGCAGACAAAGTGAAAAGAGAGAGATCACGCACAGGACATTTTTATGGGCTAGAGAGGGAAATGGCACACATTACTCTTACCCACGTTCTACAGGACAGAACTCAGTCACATAGCTGTATCTAAATGCACAGGATAAAGCGAAATGTAGTTTACCAGTATGTCCAGGAAGAAAAGAAAGCAGAGTTTGGTGAACACGTAACAGCCTCCATTATAGTCCCTAAATGCTAATTATTCTTACACCCAGGAAAGAAAGTCTCTAGCTTTGACTTCTTGAATCTGTTTCAAAGCTCATATGCATTATGCATGTGTTTGATTTTTTTATTTTAATGTGTTTAAAATTATTTTAATTGAACTGGGGTAAGTTCACCATTACCTTTTTGAGATACAAACTGAAATATGTACAAATGAAGTGATACGATGGCATGGATTTGCTTCAAAATAATCTCAGAGGGAAGAAGCGTATGATAGCACACATGAGACAAGATGGGCCTTGCTTTTTGTTGAAGCTGGGTCAGGGGTATGTAATTATTCATCATATTATTCTCTTTATCTTTATATATATTCAAAAGTATAATGTATATAATAAAAAGTTGCATTTTAATGATTGCACTTACACTACTCTTTGCTGCCCTGCAACAGTTTTCAGTAAGAAAATTAAGTATAAACAATAAAATCCTGACAATAATAGACCACAAGGTTCTCTTCAATGATATTTACTATAGATGTTCTGGCTGGTTGTTATTTCTTTTTCACTTTCTCCAATCATTCCAGTCAAATAAGCTTTTCTGCAAGATAAAGGGACCAAAAAACAATAATAAAGGACAATCTATGAGGGAATAGTACGAAGGACGGAAGAGTTAATATTCATAGGTCAGCCACTTTTAGTAGGACCACTCTCAAGAGAGTTAATTTATTAAGTAGGGTCTAAATAAAGACCAGATTTATTATATTCATTAAACAAACACTCACTGAGCAACTAGAAATATGTTAATGATGAGGCAGGTGTCCCTATCTTGAAGAATGTACTACTTGTCAGGCCAGGTAATGCTGGCTGCTATAGCAAACTTCACCACATCACAGTTCTTTAAGCAACAAAGCTTTATTTCTCACCATGCAAGTTTAAATGAAGATATTCCTGCTCCAATAGTTCTGTTTTGAGTTGGTACCTCAGAGTCCTTTGCCAAGTAGAAAGGAAGAGAGAGTTGTGCGTAGATATCCCTCAGGAAGTTTTATGGCCCGTCATAGAAGTAACAGAGCTCTTCATTGTCTCACTTAGTCTCAAGTGTTGCAGAAAAATGTTTCTTTAGCTGTGAACCCAGGAAGAAGAAAACTGGATATTGGAGGGGTGGAGGGAAGGTAGTAGGTGGGAGATATGTTCTGGAATGTTCTACCACAACGGTGATCCACGTCTGGTGGGAGGACAGACATGCAATCAGACATTTTACTAGGTAGGAAGATCAATAATAAAGATATGAAGACAGTGCTGCGGGAATTCTTAAGGAGGCAGGATGTTTAAAACTTTCATCAGCTATTAGTAAGATTTCATAAATGTGCTTGAAACTTAATTTGTTTAGGCTATTAAAACCTGTCATTCTTTCCCCCCCAAAATTGTAAGCCTATGTTCCCTAACTCCTCAAAGGCAGAGCACTGCTGGCAGCTTTGTCCGATAACTTCATCACACAGCATGGGCATTTATTGACACTAGTTATGTGTGCTTACTAGAACATAAACTCACCTGGAATTTGGATCTCACAGCGTGAAAGGATTTTAATAGCAGTTATTCATACATTTGTTCAACATTTTATAAAGACTTCTGTCCCCAAAATTCAATTTATGATTTTTACAACGTCTTACAAAGACTTTGATCTTCAACTCTCCTTTTACAAATTTATAAGAATTTACACTCACAGCAAGGATTTCTTTCCAGAGTTTTTAAAACTTATTTTTTTCTCCTTAGGATCCAAAAATGTTAATTTTAGATGAGAGGAGAGGCAGTTGAGGTTCACATGTGGGAACTGTGTGTGATGCAAACGCAGGAGCAGCGCCTGGATTCTAATTTAGAACAGCCTGCCTTGGGCAATAGGAAAGTCCTTTGTCCCTCTGCGCCCACTTCACAATCTGGCCCAGGCGGGATGGGAGGGTGTTAGAGCCAGCCCTAAACTTTGTCTTTCTACAGGATTCTAGTTTGCCATCTTGATTTATGTATTCCATCCATGTGCTGACTCTCCTGCTCCCCCCACCCCAAAGTGCTTCTAATTAGAAAACACACTGGAGGATCCTCGTGGGATCTGAAAGCTGCTGGGATCCTCTCTTTGATCTCCCATCTGAACCACGGACAGTCTATTGTTTCAAATTCTCCGCCAGCGCTCCAGTTGACAATTATTGGCATTTTAGAGCCTGGGATCGCAATAAAGATGCCTGACAGGACTGACTGCCCAAAAATCCAAAGCAAGCACTCCCTCCAAACATCCTCCCACCCAAAACAAACACTGCAAAGGGAAAGATATCGCGTGCTTTATAAACAGCTGCCAACTTATTAAGACTCTACAGCTGGTTAGAATTTTAAAGATGCTGAGGGCATCTTAAAAGCTGCAACTAGAGCTTCCTCCCCAGACCCAAATAAACTCAACCACCACCCCGTACCTTAACCACCGCTATTTAAATTCTGCAAAATGCCACCGTGACCTGTGGAACTTTAGGGATGATAAAGGTGTGTCTTGTCTTAATTTGGGTAAGACCCAGTTGAGGTGCCTTGCGCTTAAAGATGTGAAGTTGGAAGGTAGTGGATTTAAGAACCCTTCCTTAGTTTGTAGCACAGGGAGGAGCAGGCCAGAAACGGCGCGGAGAGGTTTGTTTATTTATTTAATACCAGTCACCAAGGGAGAATCAGGAGGGTCCATCTCAGGGGTATTGGATGCGAGGGCTTGGAAATTTGCGAAATGCTTGTGTGGGAACGCCAGAACCCAGGGCTCCGCTAGCGGGGTGGGAAGGGCTGGGCGGGCCCAGGGGAGGAGCGGAGGAGGAAACCGGGAGCTAGGCGGGGGAAGCTCGGTATAAAAGGTCCCAGACTTACAGAGGGCCCGCCACTCAGAGCTACTCCGAGCCACTTCTGGAGAGCGGGAGCTGCAGCCAGATCCGGAGGGAGGCAAACGCGCGGTGCCACTGGGGTGATCTGAGCCCGCCGTCGGACCGAGTTGCTTCTGCATCGGAGGCAAGGAACCCTCGTCCTCTGCCAGACCCAAGCCCTTTCTCTTGGCAGCCAACCTCTGCAAGGCATGAGTGGCGCGCGGGAGCCGGAGGCTGCAGAACGGTCATGAGGCGGTGGCCCAGGGACAGCGGCTGTGCGTCTGCAGCCCACAGATCCCCTCCGGGAGCGGCGCCTCCGGGATGAACCCTCAGACCCGCGACTGCCAGAGCTGAGATTTATCCTTAGTGCCCCAGCTGCGTTCGGTGCGCCCGGCGCGGAGCACCGGGCCCCAGCAGCTCACCGCCGCGACACCTGCGCGCTGGACCAGACCCACGCCCAGCGAATCGGACTCGCCTCCCTTCCAGGCTCTACAAGGCGACACGGGTGCGGGAGCAACGGTGCTCAGGAGGCAGGCGGCTCACCCCCCTGGAGCAAGTGTCAAGATCCTTTTGGAACGACTCTTTACCCCCCTCTTACACACGCGCCAGCTGCAGGCGGGGGTGCGCAGTCTCAGACAGACACCTGGCTTGTCCTGCACCCCCCCCTTCTCTGTCACAACTCCAACTCCACTTTGTCAATAAAAGTTTCTAAACTCTCTTAGGCATCCCCACCCACCCACAGCTCTGAGCCTCAGTGCGCCCAAGGGCCGTGCCCTCGCAGGCCTCAGTGACTTCAGCAGCGGTAGCGCGCATTTGGCACATCCTGGCAGGCGGACGCGGACCCCAGAGGGGTACCCAAGTCACCTCCAAACAGTGACAATCCCCGTGTACCTGTGGCCCCCATCTGGAGCCAGCTCACCCTAGCTCTTGGCGGCTGGGCGTCTCGTCCAGCGTCCTGAAGTAGCCCAGGGAGGAGGGGAGGTGGCTCGTCCGGTGAGTGGCTCAGGGCGGGGGAGCCAAGCGTGGA
The DNA here is from genome assembly GCA_004024845.1 of Tonatia bakeri. NCBI lineage: Eukaryota > Metazoa > Chordata > Mammalia > Chiroptera > Phyllostomidae > Tonatia > Tonatia bakeri. The sequence continues at coordinate 22,407 of PVIA01000787.1, forward strand.
GGTAACTCCGGGCCGCCACTGAAGCCCTCCTCCTCCTTCTCCTCCTCCTCCTCCTCCTTCTCTTCCTCCTCCTCCTCCCGGCGCTCCTCTGGCGGCCGCTCCTGTTCCAGCTGCGGCGCCGCGGCCACATCTGGGGCGCCCATGTGCGCTCGGGGGCTCGGCTGCGCCTGCCCCGCCGCCGCCTCCGCTGCCCCCTGCCCGCAGGGTGGTCCCCGGCCCGGCCTGGGTCCCGGGCAGCCCCCTGTCCCCGCAGCTGCAGGGAAGCGCCCGGGTTTGCTCCGCAACAGGCTTGGACGCCCCCGGCCCCGCCGTGGCTCCGCCGTGGTGCGGTGGCGGCGGCGGAGGCAGCGGCGGCTCCTGCTCCCCCAGCCCGGCGCGCCCTGCCGCTCCCAGCGCCAGCCCCGCGGGCCCGGGGAGCGGGGCCCCGGCGGGGGCCGAGGCGGGAGCCGCGCTGCCGGGCTCCCGAGCTCCGACTCCTCCTCTCCCGGCGCCGCCACCGCCGCCGCCGCCCGCCGCGCCGGGTCCTAAAGCCGCACGTCTCAAGAGGATGGTTCGCCTGGCGGCCGAGCTACTGCTGCTGCTGGGGCTGCTGCTGCTCACGCTGCACATAACGGTGTTGCGCGGCACCGGAGCCGCGGACGGGTCAGACGCAGCCGCCGGCAACGCCAGCCGGACCCAGCTGCAGGTGAGTGCGTCGCCGGAGAGGGGCGCGCGTGGCCGCGGGGACTCGGGTGACTGGGCGCAGAGCTAGCGCTTGATGGATGAGGGGAGATGGGACCCCGCCCCACCCGAGAGCAACTGTTTTGGTAGCAGTTTTGCCAGGGCAACCCTTCTTAGGCAGAGGCGGAGCGGGGATGCACGTTGGAAAGCTGGATTTGGCTCCGACGTCTGTCGGACGCGCTCCTCCAGGTCTGCCACAGGTCAGATATTTGGGGGTGCGAGGCGTGCAATGGGCAGAGGAAGTGTGGAGTATGTATGTGTTTGCTTTGGGGTGCTGCCAGGCTTTGGTTGCCCTTTAGAGGCCGAGTAATACTACTCTGGGAGTGGACGGGGCAGGGGTGGCGGGAGGAGATTTTATAGGCTATTATCCCCAAACTGGATTTGGGAGCAAAAGCCCGGGTGAGCCTGCCCCTTCAGAGAGCAAGGAGAGTAGCCAAACATCCTCTTCTTGCACGCGGTCCAGAGGCCTCCGATATCTCTCCTGGGCATCTCCAGGGGCTCCAGAGTGAGGTCTTGGCCAAGCGGAGGGCGAGGAGTCAAGGCACCTGCCGTGCTTTGGCCCGAGGTTACTTGGGAAGGTCGCCTTGGGAATGGAAATGTGGTTCTAAAGATCGATTTCAGCTAAGAGCTCCGGGAATGTGGGAGTGGGGTATGGTCGCAAATGGGGAGTGGGCATCAAACAAAAGTTGAGTTCCGATTTCCGAGTAAAGGTTTGCTGAGGTAAGGATCTCCTGCCGCTACCTCGGAAAGCGCTTTTCCTTGGGTCTAGGGGAGTGACAGCTGCCAACTTGGGGCATGGGTAAAAGTCTGCAGGGATTTCCTCAGAAAGCAGTGGGAATTCTCTGGCTCCTAAAGTCTCCCTCTCCAATTAGTCCCTCTAAAGCTCTGTGCTCTGCAATGTCCAGATAAATTATTATTATGTTTATTGTTTCTAGAGGACTTTACAATCATTGTTCCTTGTTTTACCTATTTATGTAATTTGTTGCAGAAAAACTTTACTTTTAAAGGGAGAGTTAATTTCAACACTTAAAACAGTGCTTACTATGCTACTGTTTTGAGTGTTGTACAAAATTTAACTGATTTAATGAGGTACTATATAATTAATATCCCCTTTACAGATGAAAAAATATAATGAGGTACAGAGAGGTTAAGAAACTTGCCAAAGTTCACACATTCCAAGCTCTTAATTAATTACACCAAGTTTTATCTCTGCCAGGGTATTACAGACGAAGGCAAGGCGACCTTTGCACACAAATGCAAAACCAGAAATGGAAAGGTATGCACCCCAGAACTGAAGGTTTTCTTAAATTTAGGACACTTCTGAAAATGTCCTAACGTTGTGGGGTTCTCTTGCCTTCTTCTGTGGGCAAACAGGAATAGGGACAGAGTGAAGGGAAAACTGAAGATACTGTCATTCTGTAGCCTGGTCCACCCACCATTTATGCAGGAATAATACTTAATATCTTCAAGATTTCTGGAAGTCATATTTTATACATGATGCTTTCTTTCCTCATGGACTCATGAAAAAGCTGTAACAGTGATGTTCTATGGAAAAGTAAATTTGGCAGATTTCTTTATGAGGTGCTTGCTATCATTAGAAGAACCTGGGGCCAGCCTTTTCTGCCTGAACAGTAAGGTAATGAGAGAAGCAGCTGCTGGAAATGGGAACTGCAAAGGGGAAGTGGATTACGTTCTCCAAAGGGCTTTTGGCTGAAGAACTGCCCCAGGAGAGCAGAAGAAATGCAGGATTTAGAAAGAGTACTTCTCCTAGGAATAACTTGGGTCCCAAAGAGCTACTGACCCACCAGCTTTGGTTCTTCTTACAGAAGCATTTGGTTATTCTGTCCACTGAATGCATGTATCCAGGCAGAATGATGAGTTTAACAGTTTAGTTCATAATTTTACTCTCTTTTGTAATTTGTTATTATAAAAGTTTTATAGTCTTCCTGACTAAAGTTATTTCATTGGCCCTCTGACTCCCTAAAGGTATTATGATTCAGATGGAGAGTGTATGTTCCAGCAAGTGAGGAGGTCTGCAAAAGACATTTATTAGCCTGTTTTCAGGCTCCAGAAAGTAAATTCACTAGTAGCAGGTGTATCTGAAAATGAAAGTGTGGATGCTATATTCTTTCTGTTTACTGGATATTTTAACCTATCTTAAACTCCATTAAAATGTATAAGGCCTGTTACCTTAAGCTGCTAACATCATTCTTTGCAACTGAAAAATTAACCCTTATACTACCTTTTTGTTATCTCTTCTTAATAATTCTAAAATTTGAGCTTGGAGTCAGAAATGCAAACTGGTAGGTTTATGTACCCAAATCACAGTGTATTTTGGGATCATTTAAAAAGAGATACACTCTTATATTTAAGATCTGGTGACTTTGACATATCAAGGACACCCAATAAAATAGTAGTAAGAATAACAATAATAATAGCTACAATTTGAAAATTGCCTCTGTGTGTCAGACATTGTTCTTAACACTTTCAATATATTAACTTTTTAAATCCTTGCAAAAATGCCACAAAAATTAGGTACTATTATTATCACTGTTACACATAAAAAAAAGTGAGGTTAACTAACCTGCCTAAGGTTGCACAGCTAGAAGCTGCTTAATTTGTTTTTGTTATTTTACACTGTTAAAATCTTTTAAGAATATTTGTGTTCCAAGTTCTTGGAAAAGTCATCATGTTGATGATACGAGAGAAAGCCTTTTAACAATTTACATTTTCAAACACATCTCAACAATTTTATTGTGTAAAATATGAACATATGTATATGTATACATACAGTAATACACCGTATATACATTCAAACATATAAACACACACATATACATGACCTCACATGATTTTTTATGGTAGTTTTGGTATGCTGGGGGATAGATTTTTTTACTCTGTCCCTGTGCTGGAGGTGCACTATTTTGGGGTGGCAGTAAAATGCTTTGAGTGCACTATCTCGATTGGTTATGCCATGAAAATGACCATGTTATTCTTTGTACTATTTTCAGTATTTTAAAATATCTAATAGCAAATTATATAGTTGTTTGCAACAGCTGCATAAGATGCACAGAGACACCAACTTTATTCACTTTTGAGTGAAATCTTATCTCATTGAAATAAGTTTGGCTCACGTTGATCAGATATGCAGATTAGTTCTTTCATATGTCTTTATAATAGTAAGAAAATAATTATACATAATAAAAACAACTTGAAAGACAGAACATCTCAAAATATATAACCCATAGGTAGTAGTAATAATAATACCTATTTTACTTGAAATTCAAATAAGTGCTTCTCTCTACTAAATCTCAAGTCAGATTTAGAACCATGAATTTCTATAGATTTTAAATAGTAAAGCTAGAACTCATTAAGACAATATTTAAGCAAGTATTCATAAAACAAGTATTTATAAGCAAGTATTATAAATAATCAAATTGGTTATTTTTACAGTAACATTAAAACAAACCAAACTCTGAAATGTAACTAAAAGCCTTTATTCTTTATGTCCTAACTATCATCTTATGCACACTTTACGCCCTTTATCCCTTTAGTTGCATTCAATAAGCCGACTGGGCTTCTTGTACTCACTGGTTCTCTGAGTACATCTGAGGTTCATCTTAGTTATTTGTAGCAACAGAAGCAGAAGAAACATTTATTTGTCCTTAATAAAATTGAGGTTCCTTACAATGACCCTCTAGGATAGGTAGTATTTATATACCCATTTCACAGATGAGGAAATTGAGACCTGGAGACATCTGGGTAACTTGCAATTGGCCACACAGCAGTGGTGGGGCAGAGCCAGGATTCAGACCCAGGCAGGCTGACTGTGGAGCCCAAGTTCTCATTCCAGTCCATCAACAAGACTCCTCCAGCTCTGACTCAAGTCAACAGTCATTGTGTTTCTTGTTTCATGACTTGCCTGCCAATTTTCCAAACAGGCTGTTTGCTCTTATCCCTGTAATGCTTTATAAATTATGGATAAATGTCCCACATAGCTATTTGGGCATAACAAACCACTCCCAAACTTAGTGACTTAAAACAACCACCATTTTATTTGCTCATGAGTTTGTGTGTTAGCAGCTTCTCTGGACTAACCTGGGTGGTTCTGTTGATCTTGCCTTAGGACTACTCATGTGGTTACAGCCTTCTGTTGCCCTGACATGAGCTACATAGTCCAAGATGACCTGTGTTTGGTGTCGGCTGTCACCTTGGCTGTCTCTCATTATGGTCCTTAATCTTCATGTCTTCATATATTTTTTATTTATTATTTATTGATTTTAGAGAGAACTAGAAAGGGGAGAGAAAGAGAGAGAGAGTGAAACATTGATTTGTTGCTCCACTTATTTATATGTTCATTGGTGATACTTGTATGTGCCCTGACCCAGAGATCAAACCCAGTGCATCAAAAGAATGCTCCACCCAACTGAGCTACCCAGCCAGGGCCTAGCTACATGTGTTTACATGGTGCCCTCACAGCAGCAAGAGACTAAAAGCAGAAGTTGCTAGGCTTCTTGAAGAACTCGCACAAAGTCACTTCAGCCACATTTTATTGGCCAATCAAGTCACTAGGTCAGCTCAGATTCTGGGGGAGATGAAATAGTCTCCTCCTGATGGCAAGAACAGCAAAGTAACATTGCAAAGAAGCAAGTGCACTGGTGTGGAAGGAATTACTATGGCCATCTTTGCAAATTATCTACCATATTGACCTTTTGTCTCCTATACTTTGTAAATGTTTGGACCAATATCGCACTCATCTTTTAACACTGCTCATGCTGCCTTTGGCCATGAAACTTTCCATTTTAAATATAATCAACTGTGAATCATTTTCCATATGACTCTTGGTTTTCTTTCCCTTATTTAAAAAGTTTTCATCAAATAAAGATTGTCAAAAATTTTTAATATATTTTGTTCTAACACCTTTAATTTTATTCATTGTATTTGTTTGTTTAAGACTATGGTATACTTTGAAGTTATTTATGTGTTTAAGGTTTAAGATAAAGCTGTAATTTTGGTTTTTGTCCCAGTAAATAGCCACTTGTCCTATCATATTTGTTAAATACTGCCTTCTACACTCACAGATACAAAATAACACTTTTACCACATACTAAACTTTTCACATATATTTAAATCTGTTTCTTGGCCTTCATTATTTTCTATTCATATATCAACATTACACTACCTTCATTTAATGTAGTTTCATAAAATGTTTTATTATGGAAAATTTCCTTTGTTTTAAAAAATCTTTCTTAAAAATTCTCATAAAATGCCTTCTTTCAAACAGACTTTAGAATTATTCAAAAATTCATTGACATTTTAATGGGAATTGCTTCATATATTTTTGGTTAAGTTAGAATTTTTTTAAGATAAAAAAAGAAATTACTTTTAATTACATAGTGTTGTAACAGTGATTTAACACACCTAAAATAATTTCATTGTTTTACCATTTTCTTTATGATTTATGTAAGATGATACAAGGTCCCTTAAACTGTTGTCATTTTTTTTATTCTTTTTTCATTTTGCTGCTCTGATTGGTTGTTTTCTGCTACCTTGTCTTCCAAATCACTGATTCAATCCTCTTCTTCATCCAACCTACTGATTTTCAATTTTTAATACTTCCATTCAGGATCTGATCTAGACATCTATTTATTTCTTGAGTAAAGTTTTATAGTTTTCTTCATTTTTCACATTTCTTTTTACAAGCTATTTTCCAGGTTTGATTATTCTTGTGAATAAGGTTTTATTTTCTGTTATATTCTCCAATTTGTTAGTTCTGGAATCTAGGAAATCTATATTTATGTGCTTACAGTTTTCTTGGTGAGTACATGAGAGCTAGTAGTATCCATTCTGTAGTGCTACCATTATAGTTTCATGACGTGAGTTGGAACTCTTTTCATTTTTTTCAGTGTAGCATTTTATTTTTTAATATGTTATTCATTATGCTATTACAGTTATCCCATTTTCCCCCCTTTATTCCCATCTACCCTGCACACCGCTCCCACCTGCATACCCCTCCCCCCATTAGTTCATATCCATGGGTTGTACATATAACCCATGGATAGAAGTTCTTTGGCTACTACATTCCCTATATTATTCTTAACCTTGCCCTATCTATTTTGCACCTACCATCTATGCTACTTATTTCCTGTACCTTTTCCCCCATTCCCCTCCTCCCCTTCCCTGCTGATTACCCTCCATGTGATCTCAATTTCTGTAATTCTGTTCCTGTTGTACTTGTTTGTTTAGTTTGTTTTTGGTTTTGTTTTTTTAAGGTTCAGTTGTTGATAGTTGTGAGTTTGTTGTCATTTTACTATTCGTATTTTTTATCTTCTTTTTCTTAGATAAGTCCCTTTAACATTTCATATAATAAGGGCTTGGTGATAATGAACTCCTTTAACTTGCCCTAATCTGAGAAGCACTTTATCTGCCCTTCCATTCTAAATGAAAGCTTTGCTGGATAGAGAAATCTTGGATGTAGGCCCTTGCCTTTCATAACTTGGAATACTTTTTTCCAGCCCCTTCTTGCCTATAAGGTTTCTTTTGAGAAATCAGCTGATAGTCTAATGGAAACTCCTTTGTAGGCAACTCTCTCCTTTTCTCTTGCTGCTTTTAAGATTCTCTCCTTATCTTTAATCTAGGCTAATGTAATTATGATGTGCCTTGGTGTGTTCCTCCTTGGGTCCAACTTCTTTGGGACTCTGAGCTTCCTAGACTTCCTGGAAGTCTATTTCCTTTGCTAGATTGGGGAGGTTCTCCTTCATGGTCTGTTCAAATAAGTTTTCAATATTTTGCTTTTTCTCTTCTCCTTCTGGCACCCCTATGATTCAGATGTTGAAACATTGAAGGTTGTCCTGGAGGTTCCTAAGTCTCTCCTCATTTGTTTGAATTCTTGTTTCTTCATTCTGTTCTGGCTGAATGTTATTTCTTCCTTCTGCTCCAAATCATTGATTCGAGTCCCAGTTTCCTTCCCTTCAGTGTTGATTCCCTGTATATTTTTCTTTATTTCACTTTGCATAGCCTTCAATTTTTCCTCTATTTTGTGACCATACCCAACCATTTCTGTGAGCCTTTTGATTACCAGTGTTTTGAACTCTGCATCTCATAGGTTTGCTGCCTCCTCATTACTTAGTTCTTTTTCTGGAGCTTTGGTCTGTTCTTTCATTTGGGCCATATTTCTTTGTCTTGGCACACCTATTACACTGTAAGGGACAAAGCCTTAGGTATTCGCTGGGACAATCCACTTTGCTGTGTTGTGGCTCTGTATGTGGGAAAGGGTTCAGAGAGGGAACAGTGCTGCTGCTTGCTCAGCCTTGCCCCACTTTCAACCACATCTCTCTCTACCCACAAGCAAGTTGGGCCTTTCTGGTGCTGACTCCTGGGTGGGTGGGTTTGTGTATATTCTAGGACCCTGTGGGTCCCTCCAACAGACTCTTTTGAGAGGCTTGGAGTTTCTCCCAACACTGCAACCCCCACAGCATTTTGTAGCCAGAGGTCTTGGGGTTTTATTTTCGCACACTGCAACCTGGGTTGCACAGTCTATCTTGCTCCCCAGTTTTTCCTTCCAGTTTATCTGCATGTAAATGTGGGACCACCCAGTCTACAAGGCACAGCCTTGCCCACCTGGTCTGCCAGCCACCACCTTGCCTCATGTCCTCTCTGCCCTGGCTGCTCACCTCTGCCCCTCCTACCAGTCTGGATGAATGTTTCTTCTTTAACTACTTGGTTGTAGGACTTCCATACAGTTTGATTTTCTGAGAGTTCTGGTTATTTTTGTTTTTAGTTTTTAAATGGTTTGTTTCCTTATTTTGGATGTGCAAGAGAGTAAAGAGTATCTACTATGCCTTCATGTTGGCCTGAAGTCTATAAAGGTGAAGTTTTTATTTATATTTTTATTGACTTTGTCTGGAGTACTTTTCTTTATGATATTAGTATGACAACTCCTACTTCACTTTATTTTCTTTTTCCACACAATACATCAATAAATTTAACTCATTTATATTTTTGTGATTACTGATAGATTTGAAAATATTTTTTCATTTTATTTAGTGTTCTCAATTTTCCAATTTCTATATTGCCTCACACTCCCAAGTTACCTGCATGACCTTTGGCAAGAGAGTTAGCCTATGTCTAAATTTTCTTATTTGTAAAATAGACATATAATAACTATTTCCTAGTGTTGTTACAAGGATTAAAACACTAACTGCATGCTAAATGCTCTATTAGATCTTGGCATTTAAACATTTTATAAAAAATTAAATATTGTTTATTTTGTTTATTTTCCCCCTCAAGTACTTTTTAAAGTTTTTTTTCCTTTTATTGATTTGAGAGACAGAAAGGGAAAGGAGCGAAACATTGATATGAGAGGGAAACATTGATCTATTGCCTCTTGCACACACCCCAACTGGAGAACAAACATGTAGCCCAGGCATGTGCCCTGACTGGGAATTGAACTTATGACCTTTCAGTTTGCAGAATGACTCCCAACTCACTGAGCCATACCAGTATGGGTCATTTAATCTCAAGTTTTGAAATTGTTCTATTTCTGTTACTTTTAATATTTTAACAGATTTTCACTTACTTTTTAAATATTTGTAACCTAACTTCTCCCTCAAAAATATGATATTCTGAGATAAAAATCTCTCATGTCTCTCAAGCTTTAATCACATTGTCTGAATAGTTAGTGTTATATTATTCATTTTTTTGTTTCTTCTTTTATTCATTCTGTCTTTTATTCTTTCTTTTTCAGTATAGTTATCTTAGGAATAATTTCTTAGCAGTTTTACTGTGCTCCCAATAATTATATAAACAACTCTAAGATTTACTTATTTCTTTATTTGCTGCTGCTGCTTCTTGAATCTCATATTTTCACCTTTTATTTTGTTGGAATACAGTCTCAAAAAGTTTTTTAGAAAGAGTTTATCAAAGGGTAAACTCTATGAGATCCTAATTTTTTTATCATCTATTAATTTGTTTCTCACAATTAAATGCTAATTTGATAGTTGGCTGTGTTTGATATTGTTTCCCCTCAGAATTTTTCAGTTATAATCCAATTTTATTGTACCATCTCAAGTTTCACTGGGAAGTTTGATGCTATTTCTTTACAGACAAATTTAAAAAAAAAAACTAGAAGTTTTTCAGGTTTTTCTCTTTATTCATAATGTTTAGAAATTTCGTCAGGCTGTGTTTAGATTTAGGGCTTTAGTTGTCAGTCCTGTTAAGCACTTGGTGGACCCATGCAACCTGAAGCCACAAGTTGGTCTTTAGCTTGAGAAAATTTCTTTAGTAACTTCCTTGTTCATTTCCAATATCCTTATACTATCACTTTGAAATTCCTATTGGCATTTAAAACTAATGTTAGAATTTAAAAATCTACCTCTGATGTCGCTTCATTTTGCATCATTTTTTATTTCTTTGTAGTTTTCTAATATGTTTTATGTCATGCTTTGTCTTCCATGGTTTGCAGCACCAGAACTACCACTTTTTAATCACTAGTTTCTTGCCCTCACTCTTTTTTCCCAGTTTCTCTTCCCTTCTCTTCTCTCTTATCTTCCTCCCCTTGTCATCCTCTTCCTCCTCTTCCTTCTTGTACTGCTTCTTATTATCTCTCCCTTTTTTTCTTTCTCCTTGAATTTTTAAAAAGTTTCCTTAATGATAAATAACTACACTACATACAATAAAATGAATAAGTCTTAAAGGTTCAGTTCCATTTTTTACAATTGTATATCCCCATGTAACCGCCATCAAAATTAGGATATAATACATGCTTATAATTCCAGGTAGTCTTCTAGTGTACCTCTAGGCAATTCACTCCTCTCAGAGATGGCCAATGTCTGATTTCTATTACCATAGGTTACTTTTGCCTGTTCCACATCTTCATATAGATGGAATCATACTGTATGCATTTTTTGGTGTGTCTGTCCTCATTTGTTCAACATAATGTTTTTGAAAATCATTTTATGTTATTGTGTGTATAAGTAGATTTCTCTTTTTTATTGCTTAGTGGTATTCCATTGTATGACTATACCACAATTTATTTCTGCATTCCCCTATCAATGGACATTTGGGTTGTTTCCATTACTTTTGGATTTCTGATTAAGACCATATTAACATTCTTGTACAAGGTTTTCTGTGCACATGTTTTCATTTCTTGTGAGTAAATACCTAGTGCTAAAACTTACACAGCCTCTATTCTTGATATTAGTATGGTAATTCTTCTAGGGAAATGCACTTTTTTAGATATCTTTCTTTCACTTTCTCAGCTCTGTAGTGTTTCACTTTCAGTTGGTATCATTTGTTTCATTCCTACCAGAAATCATTCCTTCTTCCATAGGTGACCCCTTCTCAGTTTCTCACTTCTGTTGTGATTTATTTTTATATTTTGTCTGCCTCTTCAAGAGAATTTGGAGAGAGAAAAGAAGTAAACAAAAATGCTTGGTCCACCACCTTGAACTGAAACACTGTAATTTTATTTCTTAATCTTACTTCCCTGTATACAAACGAGAAGAAAGTTATATTATTTGTGCAGCCTCTTCACTGATTGTCTTCCAGCCATATTCTAACAGGCATTGATCTTGGAGGCTGGAGGACAGCCTCAGAGCTCATGAGAACTATCCATTCAGTAAAGAAGAATCTATTTTGGTTCTAAAGCCTCCAAAAGAATGAATCCCATAACCATCTTTTATATGCCATATTAATGTTTTTGACAGCCTTCAGTGTTAGAACATTCTTCCTTGAATGTGTCCTTTAAATCTTATTTTATGTTCATTTTTTTCTTCCCAGTATTAAGAGCAGGTGACTGCCCTCTTTTCAAAAAACATCTCTTGCAGGACTTGAAGGTTATTATTTAATAGTTCCTCTGTCTTTTTCAGAGTTGATTATCAAGTTTCTTTAACTTATCTTTATTGGCTTTATTTTACAACATTTTAGTGGTTTCTGTGCTTCTCTCGTTTCTTGCTCATCTTCTGAGAACATCTTTCTTTTTCAACCCTTGGCTCAGAATTTTATAATTCATAAAGAAAAGAGTGGTGTTGAAGCCCTTTTCTTCAGTGACATAAAGAGTGTCCCTTTGTCTGTATTCATCCCCTAAAACACAGAAGGTTAATTAGAGGATGGGATAGGGGCATCAGTGTAAGGCCCAGGATTATATGCAGTGAGTTTAAGAAACAACAAGGGAATGTGTTACTGAAAAAAAGAACTGATGTCATTTTACATTTTGTTTAAACTTTGTCTGTACTCCCTATCCATAAGAACTTCATAAGAAGCATGAACACAAAAGATATAAAGCTTAATTTTTTTCTTTCTGTGACATACTGGTCCAGAGGTTGGTTGGATTGCCACACTAATAATGTCGACATGCTGGTGGCCAGTGTTCCTCCTGGGACTAAGTGCTCACTTCCTGTAGTAGTCTCTGACTTGATAACATAACCTATGGCCATTTCCCTTCTTTGTCTGCTTTCCCCTTCCCCTTCCAGTTTCCTGGGCTCATCTCTTAGATACACTACTTGCCTTTTGTCTCAGGTGTTGCTTCTGGGGGAACCCAAACAAAACAAAGCACTGCTCAAACCTAAGTTGTGGGGATAGCAATGACTTCTATAAGTAGTGACAGTGTATGAGAGGAAGAAAGCAGTTTCCATGAGGTACCTGCTGATTCTTGTTGTCGTTAACAATGTTGAAGTCTGTTAGCCTCAGAAAGGGATGTGCTGTGGGCAGCAATGGAATTAAGCCACACCAGGACCCCCCAGAGCAGCTGGGAGTAAGGTCAGGCCTAGGCAAAGCCTACAAATTGCTGGTGTTTAGAAGAGCTAGCTGGCTGTTTTCCCTTAAGAGCCTGATCCTATGCTTGTTTGCTGTTTTAGGTGGGAGAATGAGCACCAATGGGAAGTCATCAAAGGTGTGTGGGATTATCATTGTCATCTAATGCCTGAAAAAGGCAGAGGCCAAGGTGCCTTGATAAACACAGCTTTACATCAACTCCCCAAGCGCAGACCAGCATGTGTCACTGGGAAGTTGTCTCTGTAAACTGAGTAGAAGTAAAAACAGTAGGTTAACTACCCCTTCTTCCTGTTAGCTTGACCCATGCACATTTTAGTAAACTGAGTCCTCCTTCATAGAGCGCTGTCTGTGAGTGATGTACCTCTATAAGAAAGCAACATGCCCCCCCCCCTTTGGAAGAGACAGTGCTGCAGGAATGGGAGAGTTCTATCTTCAAGTTTGGGATCTTGGGCTGCCAGACTTGTATTTTGGGGCACCCCCAATCCCTAGATGTTTAACAGAAGGGACCTGGAAAAAGGAAGGTAGACTGTGAACACAATAGCCCACTTCCTGCTGGATACTTCATCTCTATTTTCAATAATAACAAGGTGTGGCTGGAATATATGTGAAGAATGCAAGGAAGCCGAAAATGATGCCATATGGCCACCCAGTGTTAACTTACTCCCACCTGTGTCCAGATGGCAATGCCAATGAAGCAAATAAAAACCATGCCTTGGCTCCCAGTCACCCTTGGAAATAGAGATGGGAAGAGAAAGAGGGGGGAAGTAGCAGTCGTGTTATTATTTTTAATACAGTTTTATTGAGCTGTAATTGACATACATTGAATTGCAATTACATATTTAAAGTAAACAATCTAATTGATGATTTTGAAACCTGTGAAAGCATCAGCACCATCAAGATGTTGAAGAAATTTCCAAAAGTTTTCTGTGCTCTCTTGTGTTTCCTCCCTCATTCTCCAGGCATCTCCAGAACGCCATGGGTCTGCCTTCAGTTTAGGTTAGTTTTTGCATTTACCAGATCTTTTTTTATTGTCATGCAAGGATATGTTTTTTTTAATTGATTTTAGAGAGAGAGGAAGGGAGGTAGGGACAGAGAAAGAGAGAGAAACATTAATGAGAGAGAAACATCAATTGGTTGCCTCCCATACACATCCCAACCGGGGATCAAACCCACAATCTAGATATGTGCCCTGAATGGGAATTAAGCCTACAACCTTTTGTTGTACAAGATGATGCTCTAGCCAACTGAGCCACCCAGGCTGGGCCATTCACTAGATTTTTATATAAGTGGAATCATACAGAATGTACAGTACAGTGAGTTTCTATGCTCACCATAATGATTTTGCAATTAATCCATGTTGTTTTGTGCATAAAGAGCTTGACCTTTTTTTTTTATTGTCAATTAGTATTCCATTGTATGCAATACAATATGCTTATCCATTCACCCATTGAAGCACATTTGGGTTGTGTTCCAATTTGGGCCTATTAAAATAAAGGTGCTATGAACATTCAGGTATAAGTCTTTGCATAAACAGATGTTTTTATTTCTCTTGTTTGAATACTTAAGAGAAGAATATTGGGGTCATATTGTAGATGCATCTTTAGCCTATTAGGAAGTTATGGCAATCTTTGTAAGGCACTCACACAACATGTTTAGAATCTGCAACAACCTAAGGACACCATTAGAAAACTTCAGAGAATTTGTAAGTTGAATCCCTGGATGATACCTTCCTAAAGTTAAAACACAGATGTGTGATCTACATTATAGTATGAAAACTAAAAGAAAGAGAGAAGATAGTGTCCCTTTGAAAGAATTATCCTATTTTTTTTGGGGGGGAGGATGCTCAAAGTACCTATGTCTCATGGGGCTCAATTCTCCAGGTGATGATGGTGGTCCCAGTGATGGTGGAAGGGCAGTTAGATGCTGGGCAGGTAAACAGACTGGAAAAGTGTCCCAACAGAAGATGCAGCTTCCTCCATAAGCTCCCTTCATCTTCCTTTCTCCATACCCTGCCTGAATGGAAATTAAGAAAACCAGATATAAATGTTGTATCTCCTGCCTGGGGACTCAATTACATTGTGGCTTGGTAATATGGTATTGGCTTTGAGCTCAAAATGAATTGGAAGACAAGTTTATTGCTGGGCACCTAAAGTTCCAGGAAGTGTAAAAGACAAAAATTTTTAAAAAGGAGGGGAGATCTCATTAGGTGTCCTTAGCCCAGAGAATGGGCTGAGGAAACGTTAACATGCTCTTGAGCTGACTTCCAGTACTCTCACTGGAGGGCAAGGACTGTCCTTCCCTTACAAATAAGATGGGCCATCCACTGACCTGATGTTCACCAGGTGCAGCTGTGGCCTAGAGATACATGTGAGAAGCTCATCAGCCCTTGCACCCAGAGTGTGATCTGTGGAGCAGCAGTGGCAGCAACTCCTGGGAGCTCTTTAGAAAATGAGAATCTCAGGCCCCACCCAGAACTACTGAGTCAGGATCTGCATTTTAACAAGGGCCCCAGTTTAATCATATGCACAATACAGAGCACTGGCCAAGATACATATTTTTCTTTCAAGTTGAAAGTCTCAGAAAGTACTTCATACAGGTCAGGTATTATTTAGCTATTGGCCAATTATGCTGCATAGCAAATTACTCCAAAATGCAGTGGCCTGTAACAATAAGCATGTATTCTCACACCCAGAGGCCAGTGGGTTGGCTGGGGTTCAGTAGATCTAGGCAGGTTAGGATCCAAGCTGTGGGTTGGGTCTGGGTGTCTTCCATGTGTCTCCCATACTTCTACAACCAACCGGCTACCTGCCATGCATTTCTCTCATAGTGATGAAAAAGCACAGAAAGGCAGTGGCAAACCTAAATGGACAGCACACTTCAGCCTTTGCTTGGGTCACACTATTAGCACCCCATCAGCCAAAACTAGGCACAAGGCCCATCAGAGTGACCAAAGGCATAGGCTGTGAATTTGTGCAAATTTCACTTCTGCTCCTCAATTATGTGTGTGCCCTTAGGCAAAAGTCTCATGCTTCTCTGTGCTGCTTGTCATTTTCCATAAAGTGGGCTAATAATAGATACACCACTGGGAGGTTATAATGTTGTGAAGGACCATCCTCACTGCATAGGAATGATTTAACTCACGGAGTTAGTGTTACAGAGCTGGGTGACCTTGGATGAGCCACTCAACTCTGCATTTCATTTTTTATATCTGAGAATATACATCCTAGTGGGATAATTCTATAAAATTTTGAAGTTTATCTTCAGAATTGGTGATGATGATAATGATGATGATATAAAAGCTAACACTGATCATTCATTCTGTGCCAGGAACTGCTATAAGGACTACATATGTATTTACACTTTTAATTCTCTTTGTAAATCAATTGGAATTCCCTCTATTTTGCAGCTGAAGAAACTGATTTCCAGAACAATGTCAGGAAATCAGGTTTTAACATCTGAGCCAATCGACCATGTCTCTAAAAAGGCTGTCAGTGGCTTCTTCTTACATGTGACATAAAGAAAGGACCAGGGCAGCTCCAGAGAAGAGACTGGGGGAGTAGCTGGCTGCCTGGTTATGCAGAGGCCCCCTCTGCACCATGCCTAACTGTGCAGCCATGTCCCAGGAAGCTGATGTTAGATAAATGTGCTGAACCCTCCCACTGGGACCCAACCATTACCTAAGGCTGTGCTGTGAGGCTGCTCAGCCTGGCTCTGGGCCCAAGTCAGGCAGAGGGGAAGGGTGGAGCCCAAAGCATCCTGCCTCCAAAAAATTCAAGCTGGAAAAAGCTATGTATTGCTCTGTCAGCACAGGACTCGCCTGCCCACCAGAGATTGTTTCTGAGTCAAGATACACATGCCCATGTCTTTCCATCTTCCTTCTGAATGGTCCCTCTTGTGTAGTTTCACTACTTAAAAATCATGTGCTCCGTGGTGGAGATGGAACTGTGCCCGCCAATATGTTACTCATCACTCATGGAGCTGTAACAATTTAAGCCTGCAGCCGCTTTCACTGACGGAGGGCACACTTTCCTACCGTTCTTTCTCAGACATAACAAGAGAGACAGGACATGCCTGGGGACAGGAGTCGCACAGGCTCTGTGGGCTTTTTCTCAGTGCATCACCAAGTCCTTTTTTCTCAAGGTCTTCTGAGGAACAAGTGGTCAGAGTTTTTAAACTGTTTTCCATAGTTGAGAGTAGTTTCATAATTTCTTTTTTATTTGTGATACTACATTGCTAATATCTAATCAGCTTGCATACCACTCCAGCTCCAGTTCTTTTTCTGTTGTTCTTCTTAAGTCCCTGACTACCCTGTACCTTCTCTGAATTTTATACTTTGTTTTGTGTTTTTTGGGATAGCCTGTGTCCCACACTTCAGGTATATTCTACAGCACCCTCTCTCTTCTCCCTTTGATGTTGAGTTGGGACCAATCTCATTTTAACTATCTTAATGGCATATCAATCTGGTGACTACCACAAAATTGAGCACCAACTGGGTAGATAGCTGAAATAGAAGGAAAAAAGATGTATTTAAAAAGGTATCACCACTAAAAATATGAAATCAGTCTATTATTGCATCAAAATGACAAAAATGAAAAGAAAAACAAAGACACCAAGTATGGGTGAGAATGTGGAACATCTATAAGGAGTATAAACTGATATGAACATTTTGGAAAATTGTTTTTCCAAAGTAACTATGAAAACAGAATATATATTCTGTATATACACACACACACACATATATTCTGTTCATATATATATATATATATATTCTGTTTTACATATATTCTGTTATATATATATATATATATATCCCCTCTCACTCAGCAATCCCACCCACCCTGGGTATATACCCAACAGAAATGTTTTCATGTGTTCACTCAGAGGCCTGAAAACGAATGCTCATAGCAGCACTATTTAAAATAGCCCCAAACTGGAAATGGCAGAAATGCCTTATCAACAGTAGAGTGTATAATAATATAGTAAATGAACATACTGGGAAAGAACAAATGACAACTATAGGCAACATGTACAACTTCACAAATGTAATGCTGAGTAAGAGAAGCCAGGCACAAGAGAGTGCATGCCATGTAATTCTGTTCCGGTGAAGTTTCTAACCAGGAAAAACTAATCTGTGCTGTTGGAAGAGAGGACACTTGTCACCCTTGTCAAGGAAGTGACCAGAAGGGAGGACAGGATCATCTGGGGTGATGTTCTGTTTCTTGATCTGAGTGTTTGTTACATAAGTGTGTTTAGTTTGTGAAACCCCACTGAACTGTATAGTTACATATGTGTGTTTTTCTGTGTGTATATCATACTTTAATTAAAAATGTAGTAAAGAATACCACAGGCAGGAGAGATAGTACAGAAGAGAAAGCCATTTTTCACTGGTAAAGGCACCCTGCATCCCTGGAGCCCACTCCTGGTGCTCCCTGATGTGCGCTACCCTGCACGCTGGTCTCCACATTTTAATGAATGTGGACAAGTTTCGATTATGGGGACCCTCCTCTGCCTCCGAGGCCCAGTGCTATTGTTACGACATCAAAGACCAACTGCTGGCTAAGATAGAGCCCATATGAAAAGAGTGACCAGCAAATTTACTGCTTGACTTCATTCCCTTTAAATGGAACTGGCCCCATGGTCCTCTTTCAAAGCTCAATTGTGGACATATATCTTCTTTATAGGACATTGTATACAATAAAGAGAAGCAATAACTTAAAAATTGTCAAAAAATACCTTTGAGAGAGTGTGAGATGGGCATTCCATCGCTCTGGTTACATGTGCCCAAACACTCCTAAACATCTAGCCATTGGTCTGAGAGCCTTCTATTCAACATGGTGACTTTTTTAGACTAATTGAGTTATATTTTTATGCTCCAGTCCTTTCCCTAGGCTCTGCAGTATCTTGGGAAAGTTATTAGTGAGAGGCAATCTACTTCAAACCAGATGGCCACCTCACTGAAATCAGGCAAAATGGTGAAGTTCATATGCCATTAGTCATTAATTTACTTGGGGTTGTCCTTTGTAGAGTAAACATTCCTTAAGGAGAGAGGCCACACTAAACCTCTGGATCAGTTACATCCAGTCCCCTAATATCTATGTGGACATTATTCCTTGACACAGCCCTGGTGTGGAAATCTCAGGGAGTTGCTGATATTTACATATACTAGAACTGATGGGAAAAGAACAGAGTTGTTCCTATGACTACCAGAAAATAAACAATGTTATGACTTTTCAAAGAGGGAAAACAGTTATAGAGTATACAAGAAAAATTACTTATAAAGGATATCTTTAGCTTAACTTGGGATCTGACCCAGGTGCTGCAGAAAGAGGCATCTGAGATCAGAATTACCAGCCCACTCAAAACCAAACAATACAGAATAATCCTTATAATATGCAATTACATATTACAGCAGTGAATCTGCCCACAGGGGATAAAGCATCTTAGTAGCCAAGTCATCCTGGCTCATAGCTTCCACTTCTGTTTAATCTATTATTGCCCAAAAGGGTCAGCACTCCACACTTTTCTGGGGAAAGGCCAACTACTGCTGGATCTTCTCCTTTCTGGTCCCCTCACTGGCACATGTAGGAAGACACACCTACCAGTGAAACCGCTGTGATTTTCCCACTCAAATTTGATGATGGCAAAACACTCCATTGAAAAGACACTTATGAAATGAGATAAATCTTATCTATAGATAAATCTCATATATAAATGAGAATAAGCATCAACTGGAAAAGACTGGGGATATTTTGAGAGGCTCTGGAATCACAAGGGGAGTGACTCTAAATACTGAACAGCAGGTAGAAATGATGAGAGCCAAGCTCTTTGGAAGGTACCTGTGACAGACGGCTTTTCTGTCCCAAATTCTGCCCGCTGGCCTCATTGCTCTGAAGTGCAGTCCAGGGTGGTTCCCATGCCCCACAGTAGTTCTTTCACTGATTTTTCATCAAGCCTTTCCCCCACCCCATGATACACTCTTGGATAACCCAAAAATGAATGTCAATCTCCTTGACCTTAAATTTGCTCATAAATAGGGAAGAAGTGAAGGGTAGTAGGCCCAGTGAACTCAATTACTGAATGATATAGCCCAAGATAAGGGAAGATTGTGCACCATGGGGCTGAGAGCACGATTCCCACCTTCCTAATGTGAATGAAGGATGAGGATCTGAACCAAGGGCAAAACAGAAAGAAGGAGTCACAGCTTTAAAGAGTTACCCTTTAATTAAGGAGACTGCATCATTTCTCTGGACCTCTGAATAGTTGCTGCAAGATTGCTCAAACCATTAACTCAATTTCCTTTACTTTGTGGGCTCCTGTGTGTGTCTGTTGTTCCTTTGGGTTGGAGTTTTTTATGCCACTTAGGATGCGGTGTAAATAGAAGCGCTGTGGAAACCTGCCAATGAGATGGAGCCTACCCAATTGACCAGAGCTGCCTGTGGGCTACACAGACTCCCTTTAAAAGAAAAACTCTGCACCCACAAAACCCCAAGTGTTCAGCCTGGAGCAACATGAAGGGACCATCTGTGGGCTCCCCATTGAGGTCCAAGGGAAAGTGGATGCTGGCAGGAGAATTGCTATGACCGTGCCCCTGGAATATTCTGTGTCTTGGTCCTGACAGTCTAAGTGGAGTGCATTTCGTGTCATCAGGATACAGGGGCACATGACAGTTGCTCATATACACAGGAGCCACTGCTGTGGCTGCAGGTGTAGTCACTGCCCTGCTCACTGGGTTGAACCAGGTCCTCTGCTTAGAAGGCAGGCAGCAGACACTCACCAAATCCTAGAATTTTGTTGTTAGCAAGAAACTTGAAAAACTGAGTCCCAACTTTTTGTTTTGTACATGAGAAATCCAAAACCCAGAAAAATGAAAGGACTTGCCCAAGGCTATACTCCCCACCCAAAGCTGACTGACTTGCAGGCCAGTCCTCTTTCTCAAAGCCACACATACCCCCATTTCTGAGAATCTTAAGAGTTTTCATGGTCTTGTTTTGCCAAAGAGAACTGCAGTACAATGTACATCTAAAATCCCAGGCTCTGCAACATTACAGTTGCTGTTAGGTTGTTGTTACAGGATGTGAAGGGAAATTAAAGGAACATGAATTGTATCTCCTTTATTTCAGAGATGATAAGGTTGCAGTCATATAAATGAAATAATGTTGATATAAGTATAGAGCACAGCCCAACTACACAGTAAGCATTCCACAATTTCTTTCTTTCTTTTTTCAGCATGTACATACACATACTTATCTGCAAGCATTGGGCTAGTCAGTGGATATTTAATAGAGAACAAGTTTATGCTTTAGAAGGAGAGATTAATCAAATCTAACTAAAGTTAGATTAACTAACCTAACTTTATCAATTAGAGAGTAACTAATTGATAAGTAAATATTTTGAATATATTTTATTGATTATACTATTACAGTTGTCCCATCCCCCCCTTTAGTCCAATCCATCCTGCACACCCCCTCCTACCTGCATTCCCCTCCTTTTAGTTCATGTCCATAAGTCATACATGTAAGTTCTTTGGCTTCTGCATTTCCTATACTATTCTTAATCCCCCACCTGTCTATTTTGTGCCTACCATTTATGCTACTTATTCCCTATACCTTTTCCTCCCCTATCCCTGCTGATAACCCTCTGGATGATCTCCATTTCTGTAATTCTGTTCCTGTTCTAGTTGTTTACTTAGTTTGTTTTTAATTTTGTTTTCTTTTTAGGTTCAGTTGTTGATAGTTGTGAGTTTGTTGTCATTTTACTGTTCATAGTTTTGATCATCTTCTTTTTCTTAGATAAGTCCCTTTAACATTTCATATAATAAGGGGTTGGTGATGAGGAACTCCTTTAACTTGGCCTTATCTGGCAAGCACTTTATCTGCCCTTCCATTCTAAATGATAGCTTTGCTGGATACAGTCATCTTGGATGTAGGTCCTTGCCTTTCATGACTTTGAATACTTCTTTCCAGCCCCTTCTTGCCTGTAAGATTTCTTTTGAGAAATCAGCTGATAGTCTTATGGGAACTCCTTTTTTGGTAACTCTCTCCTTTTCTCTTGCTACTTTTAAGGTTCTCACCTTATCTTGAATCTTAGGTAGTGTAATTATGATGTGCCTTGGTGTGTGCCTCCTTGAGCCCAACCTCTTTGGAACTCTCTGAGCTTGCTGGACTTCCTAGAAGTCTGTTTCCTTTGCCAGATTGGGGAATCTCCTTCATTATGTTTTCAGTTTCTTGCTCTTCCTCTTCTCCTTCTGGTCCCCTATGATTCGGAAGTTGGAAAGTTTAAAGTTGTCCCAGAGGTTCCTAAGCCTCTCCTCATCTTGTTGAATTCTTGTTTCCTCATTCTGTTCTGGTTGAATGTTTATTTCTTCCTTCTTGTCCAAACTATTGATTTGAGTCTCGGTTTCCTTACCTTCACTGTTAATTCCCTGAATATTTTGCTTTATTTCACTTTTATGACCTTCACTTTTTTCTTTATTTTTTGACCATACTCAACCAATTCTGTGAGTATCTGATTACCTGTGTTTTGAACTGTGCTTCTGATAGGATGGCTATCTCTTCATCACTTAGTTGTATTTTTTCTGGAGCTTTGATCTGTTCTTTTATTTGGGCCTTTTTTTTATCTAGGTGTGTCTGCTACATAGTAAGGGGCAGAACCTTAGATATTCACCATGGTGGGGCAACCCACGTCTCTTTGAGTTGTGGCGCTCTATGTGAAAGAGGGGTCAGAGATGGAACAATGCCACTTGCTCAGCTCTCAGCCCACTTTAAGTCACTTCTTCCATTACCCACAAGCAAATTGGGCCCTTGTGGTGCTGCTTCCCTAGTGGGTGGGTTTGTATATGTTCTAGGACCCTATGGTCTCTCCAACAAACTCTCCTGTGAGGCAGGAAGTTCCTCTCGCCTCTTCAACCTTCACAGGTTTTTCAGTCAGAGGTTTTGAGGCTTTATTTCCCTGCACCGGAACCCTGGGTTGTGCGGTGTGTCTTGCTCCCCAGTTGTTCCTTCTGGTTTATCTGCATTCAAATGTGGGATCACCCACTCCACCAGTCACTGCTTCACCTGGTCCTCCAGCCTCCGCTTTGCCACAAGTCCTCTTCACTGACTGGCTGTCTCTGCCCCTCCTACTGGTCTGGGTGAATGTTTCTTCTCTAATTCCTTGGTTGTCAGACTTCTATACAGTTCAATTTTCTGTTAGTTCTGGTTGTTTTTTGTTTTTAAATTTGTTTCCTTCTTTCGGTTGTGCAAGGAGACACAGTGTGTCTACATATGCCTCCATCCATCTTGGCCAGAATTCTACTGATAAATAAATAATTATTATAGATAGGTGCTTAGCAGGACATAAAAAGTGAGCAAAGATAAGGAATGCCAGAAGTACCTACTAAAACAGGTGGCCACATAAGGGCTTGGTATAAAAGTGATACTTAAGTCTTGAACTGGGGAATAGGAAAAGGGCAGCTCTACAAAAAAGTAGGGAAGTGCAGGTCAGGCAGATGGGATCACAAGCACCAAAGCTCTGAGGTAGGAGTGTAGATATAGTGATCGGAAGATGAGAGATACCATTAGAAAAATGGTTCCTCTTCCTTTAATGAAATATGCACTGAAGACAATGAATAGTAAGAGAATTGGAGAAAGAAGAAATGAATGTCATCTTGGATACTGGAAAAGGCAAGATTGTGAGGAAGGGGCCATTGATTTTGGAACAGAACTGAGTATTCATTTGAGGTTTGAGAAGATGAATCTAAAATGGAGCAAGTTTTTTAAATTGGGCTATTTTTTTTTTATCACCAATCTGCTTCACTGTCAACCTAGAGAAGTTGGGTCATTAGGTTCAACTAGAACTGAGGTTTTGCAATTAAAATAAATCAGAGGGAGAGAAGGTAGCAAGGAGGGTTGAGGGGAGTTGAAAAGGAATGATTATAATAAGGGAACATGTGCTGAATAAAAAGGAAAATAAAAGTTAGTGAAAGCTGCAGGTTGCTGAGAAAATGGTAGTAGACTGGAGATCTCAATGGAGTTTGAACTTCAGGGAAATGAGAGAACAGAACAAGTATCTTTGTGTAGAATATTTACTGACAGAAGTGCAGAGGGCAGCTGAAGTGCAGAGGAGGAAAAGGTTTGTGGTGATGAAGAGGTCAAAGAACTGGAAAGGCCATCTACATGGATGTTGAAGACACCAAGTAGGGTAACAGAGAAGACTAAGACACAAGCTTAAATTTTCAATGAATGAGAGAGAATGAACAGGAACTGCATATAAAAGTTGTAACACCATCATCCTAAAAGTAGCAGGGTTTTTTTGGGGGGGGGGTGGTTTACTGTTTATGTTTTTCAGGAAGAAGGGAAGAAATGTTCAGGAAGCAGCTATGGGGACCAGGAAGACCTAGGAGGTAGTTGAAGGAATATTCAGAGAAGAGGTTGAAAATGAGAGAAGATTGCTTATTGTGGAGTGAAATTCCTAGAAGGTCCAGTTTTTCTACTGGGTTGTGGAAGGTGGAAGAAGACACACTGAGTCCCATTAAAGGACATTCAAAGCATTGGGGGGTGGAGGGACTATCATTGTGGCAGATCTCTCCATGGCAGCTAGACAAACCATGGTGAAAATGGTCTTAAGCTTCTCTTGAATGGAGGTGCCATCTTTGTTCAATGGCATGGTAGCCTGGGCTCTTGGTTCTATGGTTATTTAGGCTGGGGTAAAGCATCAGATGAGGGGTAGGCATTAATTAAGTCTCACAACATGTGCCTGAGGCATCAGATCTCACAGTGTTCGTGTGTAGAAAGGTGAAAGCTGGTATTTATATAACTCGCATCTGATTTTATCTACCTGCTTTTGTCAAACACTTATATCACACTGACCATGGGCCTAGCACTTGTATTGGCATCTGATTAATATTAATTTATTTAATCCTCATAGCAATACCATGGGATAGACACTGCTATTATCACTATTTTACACAATAAGGTTAAGTAACTTGCCCAGGTCATACAGTTAGTAGAGGTAGAGGCAGGATTTAAACCTTGGCTGTCTAGATCCCAGGGTCCATGCTTTCAATCCCCTGTGACTTCAGTGACTTGGGAAAGAAGTTCCTTTTCCATTGTCAGAAAGAGTTCTTGCCTTGAGAGTCAGAAGACATGAATTTGAGTTTCCACACTGGCACTAACTGGCTGTGACCTTGGGCACAGTATTTAACTTCTATAATCCTTAGCTTTCTTAGTGTCAGCTCCATGCAGTCATTCAGGGCTTCAGGATGATGGATGTTCTGATGTCCTCTTAACAGTCCCAGTTCAAAGGGACATGGATCAGTTCTGCTTACATCAATCATACCTTGATGCAAAGTGAACAAGAAATGCATTCCACGGCTAAGGGTTTGCCTCCACCTTGGAGCAGAGGTACCTACTTTTGGTGGCCAGTGAGCCCTCTCTGACTTATGTTTTCATAACATAACACACACTCTGTGTGTGCACTTTTGTGTACCACCCTTAGGCCTGTGCTCTCAGCTCTTTGTCTTTTTCTTGCCTCACCTCTATGGATCTCTTATCACATGACCCATAACTGGTCATTAACTGCCATGCAGCCCATCACTTCTCAGAATACAGGACAGGAGATGTTTGTTTGTTTGTTTGTTTGTTTTAAATATATTTTATTCATTATACTATTACAGATGTCCTGACTTTTTCTCCTTGTCCCCCTCAGCCCAGCACCCCCTTCCTTCTAGCCATCTCCCCTTTAGTTTGTCCATGGGTCATGCATATAAGTTTTTCATTTTTCCATTTCCTATACTATTCTTAACACCCCCCTGTCTATTTTGTACCTACCAATTATGCTTCTTAATCCCTGCACCATTTCAGGACAGAAGTTAAAAGAAAACCTATTCCTCCCCAGTGCCAAAACCTAAAGAATGAATGAAGCTTGCCCACATTTTTGAGCCATATTCATCACCTTTAAGAATCTATTTGCACTATGAACATTTATCCATATGCTAATCAGCAAAACATAGTTTGGGTAGGAGTTATTATAACCCAGTTGACAGGGAATATAGGACTTAGAGGTTCACAGTATTTCTGCAGTGAGAGTGGCAGGTAGTCTCCCTGAAATAGATATATGAAGGGGAGATGGACGTATTCTCTCAATTATCCAGATATGTTTGCTTTAGTGGAATGGAGATAAGCCTCAGTGCTCCTGGCATTTGCAGAAGGGAGTGTTCACCTGTTACCACAGGTGCAATGGAGCAGGTACTGAACCACCTGCAGATGAGAGCAAGAGCCCATTAGCAGTTTAGAAAGATGACATTATGGGCAAACCCAAACAGTGTACTTTTGCAATTTGTCTCCTTCATAGCAAGCAAGAAAACTGGTGAAAAGAGTTTAATTATAAATAATCACATTTCATATAAAAACATATTTTAGAGATTCAGCATGGAGATTTACTCCACCATTCACAGGCATAATATTAATTTTGTTAGATACCACTATAATTCAAGCATAAATAGATAATGCAGTTTCTTAAAAATCCCTGGCCAACTGTTTTGTTAACTATCATTCAAGTGTTTTCATGTTGTAGGATGGCTCATTTTATATTGAGAGGATATTGCCCCCTTCCCAGGCTTCTAAAAACAAACTACCAATATAAAATCCAAGGAGAGTAAGATGTGCACAAAGGTGTGCTTTCCCTGAGTGTCAGATTCAGAAGCATCTGCCTTTCCTGGTATGTATGGCATTAATTTCCTGCCGGTTTTTCTATTGGAATGCCCCCCTGAGTCGCTTGAAATTGAAAATCAAGTCATGTTGTATTAATCAACTCTAGGAAACAGTGAAAGTAAGAAGTGGCCAAGAGGTTTCTTTTTATGAAATGTTCTAACATCAACAAAGCCTAGAAAAAAAATTGTATGCACAACTCTGGACCATGAATCTGGGATTTCAATCTCAAACAGCATTGGTCCCCTACCATTTTCATATCAGTTAAGTACTTCCCTCCCTGTATGAGATAGCTGTGGTTCCAAAATTTAGTGGCTTAAAAAAAAGACATTTATTATCTCAGAATTCCTGTGGATTAGGAATTTGGGCCCAGCTTACCTGGTCACCTCTGGTCCAGGGTCTATCACTGGCTGCACTTGAGTTTAGTAGACAGGACTGCAGTTATCTCAAGGTGTGACTGGAAAAGGACTGGCTTTCAGGCTCAGTCACTTGGTTATTGGCAAGATTCAGTTTCTTGCCAGCTATTAGCCAGAGGCGCCCAAAGCTCCTCTCCATGTAGACTCTCCATAGGGCAACTCAAATATGGCAACTAGCTTCATCAGAGCAAACAAGGGAGTAAAGCCAAAAACAGAATGTAACAGCCCATCACATTTGCTATCTCCTGTTTCTTAAAAGCCAGTTACTTCACCCCACACTCAAAGGAAGGGGATGGCACAAAAATATGAATTTCAGCAGATGGGACAATCAAGGACCTTGCAGAAGCCACCGTCCATCCTCCCTTCCACATATACACAGGGACCTGACGATGCTGTCTGTCCCAATGGTGGCAGTTCTCCTTCACTGCCTGGTGTGGTGACCTGGATCTTCACTTTCCCAGATCTCGTTAATTTCAATTCTAGTTTCTCTCTCTGCATATCCATTCAAAATATAATACTCAGAGTCAGCTTCTTAAAAACTTTTGCCCTCCCTTGCTTAAGAACTCCCAATGGTTCTCTCATTCCTTGCCTCAAAACAGGTATTGAGGAACTGCATACCTGGAACTAATCAACTTTTTTTGCCCTTTACTTTATAAGTATTTGCAACCAAAGTGGACTGTTACTAGTCCTTGTGCCCTCCCCATGATATTTTTCCTCTCTGCTCAAGCCATTCCATTGGCTAGTACTGCCTTCCTTCCTGTTTTCCAGCTGCAAAAATTCTGGACAAGTCACAAAAAGTTTTCTGTGAACTATCAACATGGACATTGGCTATATCTAAACCCTCATAGCATTGTATATCCATTAAGGGATGATTACATTCTTTTGCATTTATTTGTATATGTGCATAAAATTATCTGGTGATATGAAACATCCCTACTGCCCACTCCACCCACCAAAAAAGAGTAAGGGGCTGAAGAGCAGAAATACTAACTTGCTTCCCTTCATAGTCTATGACATACGGTGTAACCCTTGCATATAGCATATGTTCAATAAAATCTGAGACATCAGTGAGTGTTGTGCTTTCCAAAATGCCCTCACCACATCTGGGGACACAGATAAGATACTGTTATTTCATTTTATAGATGAAGAAACTGAGACCCAAAAAGTTTACCTACCTATTGATTGCAGACAACGGCAGAGCCCTGGTTAAATTCCTGAGTCCCAAGGTGTCATTCAGTCTACAGAAGCCTAGCCTCTAAAAAGGAAGTGGCCAGTTTAGGCTTCTCCAATTATATCTGTTTTTTTTCTCTTCAGTGTAAAACCACCTAACTTGATCTGATTTTTAATGAAATGATTCAGTCACTCAACAAACCCTAGATATAATAAAGCTCCTACTCTTTGATTTATTTTTATTTTTATTGCTTTTTTGTTTTGTTTTATTTTACCGTTCTAGAGCAAAGGAAGGAGTGAAACAGAAAGTCTTTAAAAATAAATAAATAAATAAGTGCTGGGGGCAGAAGAAGGGCCTGGGTCTGGAAGTTCTTGTTACTCTGTGACTTAAGACTTTTTAATTTACCAAAAAAAGCAGCTATAGGAACATGCTTTTAAATGTCACCTTGTGTATCTCTTGCTGTCCCCTAATTCACTTCTGACCATATGATGCATTTTGTGGCCTCCATAGGTTAAGAGGGTTCTAGTGACCTACTACACCTTTATCAGAAGAGTTGGTTGGAACCACAGGCGTTTCTGTCAGGAAAGTGGGGTGTGTGTGTGTGTGTGTGTGTGTGTGTGTGTGTGTGTGTGTGTGTAGGGAGCAACTTAAAAGGGATGCTTAGGCGAAGAGATAATTACTTCTCAAAACCCACTTTCTAGAGCTCTGTAGGCAATAATCTGAATTCAAAATGACTTTCAGCTAAGTCAGGTTTGCACCTGGGAACTGTGAAAAGTATTGAATGCTTCATAAAGGAGATGAAACTTGACCACAACGGGAAGTGACTTACAGCCCCGAGGCTCAGATGTATTGACATAAGGTAGTAAAGTAGGAAAGAATTATGGTTTTCAAAAAGAAGTGGGATCCTGGTTTCTCTTTTATCTCAATATGATGTGTGTGTCCTAGAATAAAATCCTCTAACCACAGTGCAAAATTGACATTTATTCAGTAGGCGTGGTCTGAATCCCTTGCTTTTGTGGGTCAGATACTGAGGGAAGTCCAAATTTCTTCTGTGACCTATTCATCACGTGTCAATACTGTGGTTTCCAAACACTGTGTAAACTTGATTTTCCAAGGTCCAGGTGGGCATGTGGGTGATGGCAGCAGCTGAAGTGCTGAAAGAATTAGCTACAGCCACTGGGTTACTTGGAGTCTGAAGCTATGCTGCCTGATTCAATTAGCATGTTTCTTTGTGCACAAGTTGTCATAAACCTGTATGCTCTAGCATTTGTTCACTTGGTTCTCCTTTAAGAACATTTCTTATTGAGCCCCTTGAATTAGGGGTCTGAAGATCAGCCGCCAGTGATTATCCAAAAAGCTGATCATGAACTGCATAGCTAGTATGAGAACTGACTTTGTGGGACCATGATCAACTGGAAAATGAGATATAAATTTGACAAGTTGGTGGACTGTCATCTTAGCAATGATATGGCTATACTACATAAGAAGGGTTTTTTTAATGTAACATTTCGCCTGACATGCTGCTTTGTGGTCAATCTCAGGAGAATCTCAGGTTTAGTGAAAGCACTCTCCATCATTTCCCTGCAGGTAACTTCATGATACACGAGACCATTGAATTTCACCTCTTGAGCCAAGTCCTACAACCCTAATTTCTGCCAGTGTTCTTCTCAGATTTCTCGGATTAACTGCACTAATTTCGTGCCCACTTTCAATTCACTTCTTTCCCCCTCCTTCATTAAAATCCCAGTGTTAAAGTAACAACTTCATATATTGTGAAGGGATGTCGCATGATGACTTTTGATGCCACGCCCATGATCTCAACAGATATTTCCTTGTTCTGTATTACCTGTTGTTTGGGGAAGGGGGGACAGTGGAGTAAATATATTTTTATCTACAAAGCATAGCACTGGCTTTGGATTTAATGTGGAGTTGCAAATGAAAGACAGGATTAAAGTATACATTGTAAGGAAGAGAGTTGACAAACATGAAAATGGTTGAAAGGGCTGTTATTTCTTAAGCTGCTTGCATAGGATGAAAAGCTGTTTATATGTGAGATTGGCTAAACCCAATGGGCCAAATTCTGGCCCCAAGTACGTGTGGTCAACCCATGGACCCTGGAAAGAATCTGGCTTTGCCTTTATCCAAATATTAGTCATTTCTGGGTGGATTTTTTAAGGGTGATTTTTGAAAAGATAAATAGAATAAAGACAGAAAGATCTGGAAAAAAAGCCAAGTTTTACAGGGAACAGGGCTCCCAATGCTCTTCTGCTCTCTTTGTTGCCGAGAGGTACTGAAACAGGTGTGAGGTATGTAGGTAAGGGCCAGCAGTGAGCCTGCCCATTTCACAGATGGACTGGACTTGGGAGTTGGTGCAACCAGTCCAGGACCAGCACCTCCTGCCTCCCCATCTCTAGTTCTGCCCAGCAGACCACTGCCGTCAGATGTGACACAAGTTGGCAGGGCCAACTTGAATCCCTCCATTCCTTGAGTGGACAGACACGGTAGGACTACACAGAGTCCATTCTTCTCCAGCAAAGCAGTGATGTGTTCCAGGCAAAAACAATCTGGGATGTTTTGGCCCAAAGGAAACATTTACAACCAAATTATACACCTCAGAAAATAAATGAGCTTTCATTTTGGAAGGAAACCCTGCCAGGCTCTTTATTATTTGCACCACAATCATAAAGTTGGTTTTAATCTCTGTTGTGGAATGCCGCTGGGTTGGCCAACTGGCAGGCTCTGGTGGTTTGAGTGGGACCACTTCACCCTTAAGAACGCACAATGGGAAAGAGGGGGAAGTACTTCTCCTTCAACATTTTTCTCAGCATCCATCATTTTGGGGTTTTGTGCTTTCTTTTTCTTTTTTTTTTTTTTCCTGGCATGTTCATTGCAACTTCAAAGCAGACTCCTTTTTTTGTCTTTCTCTTTTCTTTTATTTTTTAAAATTCCTGGAGCCTTCCAGAGAAAGACTTAATGTAATGTTTCCTTTCTAAATTGATGAAAATCCAGGAGTAGGTCCAAGAAAGTCTATAATGAATTTCCATTGATCACTTGAAGAGGAATGGGATATAAAAGCTCAAAGAAAATAGAAAGAAAGGGTTTATCCAGCAAGTTTTTTTTTCTACCTTAACAAGAGAATCAGGTGATTTAAACCTGCTGGGAGTCTGCTCCCAGGACTCATGCCATGAAAGGACATTGTAGATATGGCAGCCAGGAGGCTTAGAATTTCTAGGATGGCCTGGGTTTCAAATATTTTATACCGTGATCAGATTAGGTGCTGGGTAATGTGTTCTGATTTAGGTTTTGGATTAAGGAGGTCATCCTACCAGCGTTTAAGTATGTGACTAGTACTTTTAGTTAGGAAACTCTCTCAGAAGGGCTCAAATGAATCAAGATTACAGAAAAGTTTGCACTTATACTGCAAATGTTAGGATGAAGTCCTTCTGGGCACCGAGAGTTTCAGAAAGCAGAGCATGAGCTGCTGGGATAAGCCATGGGCAAGACTTTGGTGCTCATCGATCGGGCCAATCATGGAGGCACAGTTAAGAATCCTAAGTGGTCCTCAAACTTTGTTGCACTTGAGAATCCTATGGATCCTTGGAAGTATGGTGCCTGGATCCTACCCCAGACACCCAGATTAAATGGTTTGGGATGTGACCTGGGCATCAGGAAGAGCAACAAAATTTGGGAACCTCTGCTAGAGGCTATAAACTCCATGAGGGCAAGGACTGTACCTGTCTTCTCTTTATTGTATTTTCAGCTCTTGGAATGGAGTAATTGGCTCTCTTTAATTACATGTTAGATAGGTGAATGAATAAAGGCCCTAAAGCTCATCTGCCCGCACACCATCATTATAAATTCCAGCTAATTAAATGATTTCAGCTCATAAATATTTGGGGTAGTGTAAGGTGGAGTGTGGCTTAAGTTCTAGATCTTCTCTGCCTCCACCTATGTTACCCTCTGCTTTTTCTTTATTTAAACATCTTGAGAATGATTTTATAACCTCCTCATATAAAACTTTTAATATTTATGACCTGGCAATCTCATAACTCAGGACTGTCCATTGCTTCATATTTTCCATAAGTCATGAAAGCGTACCTGAGCTACCCTGTTCCTTGGGTTTCCCTGTTCCTCTCTGTGAGATAGTAGCCTCCACCCCTTTTATTCCCAGTTCCCATTTCTGCAGCTTCAATTACCCACAGTCAACTATGGTCTGAAAATATCAAATGGAAAATTTCATTAGTAAACAATTTGTATGTTTTAAATTGAACACCATTCTGTGTGATGAAACCTCACTCTATCCCACCTGGGACATGAATCATCCCTTTGTTCAGCATATCCAAGCTGTATGTACTGTACAATATGATATGTTCAGAGAGAGACCATATTTACAGAGCTTTTTTTACAGTATATTGTTATAATTGCCCAATTTTATTATTAGTTATAATCTTTTACTGTGCTTAATTTATAAATTAAACTTTATCATAGTTATGTGTGTGTGTATATAGGAAAAACACAGCCCATCTAGGTTCTAGTACTATTTGCAGTTTCAAGCATCCACTAAGTGTCTTGGAATATATCCGTTGTGAACAAAGGAGGATGGCTGTACTTTAACTATCTGGAGGTGGATCAACCCAGTTCTTTGCCAGCAATGCCGTGGGGTGTCCTTCAGTCAGCAGTTGAAGGCACAGCACTTGTTCTCTTACTCTGATGGTGAAGTTTTCCACTTTCCACTCCTTGCCTCCATCCCACCTCACCCCTCTCTTACAGACACTGAATTCTGGCAGTGGATAAGTCAGCTTTGATTGTAAAAATGTTTATGGAGACTGTCAGTTCTTAACCTTAAAACTGAACCATGCTGTTTGTATTTTTCCAAGTGATGGAGAGTGTGAAGGACTAATGAAAATGGAGCGTGAAGAGATCAAACATGTGTCATGGAATCTTTGTTCAAGACCTGGAACGGGAGACATTCCCTTGTTGGGGGGGGTGGTAATTCTGGGGAACGGGATCTTCTGTTCATGGGCTCAAGGCCTGAGATCATGATCTGGCATGAGATGAAGTGAGGCATGCGGGGAGTGAGGAAACCAGCAGTGGCACGCAGGAGGCAGGAATCCTAAGATGCTTTCTTTCTCTTTTGAAAAACAAAAAAAACATCATTGCCTTTCGTCAGAGAGATAGCAAATCTACTTGTAATAAACTCCCTCTTCTGACCTTCTTGAGCCCACTTTCAAAATCAGGATTTTGAGAGAAGCCATTGCTAGTTTATATAACATGGTGTGTTGGGGCTTTCTGCATCTCTGTGCCTTTTCTGTAGACCACTGGGGAGGGGGAGCATTTGGAGCCCTTAGTGACTGAACACCCAAGGGCTTTGGCTAAAAGTGGGTTGGACTCTATAGAAAAATACGTCTTTCTATCTGCACACTTCGGGAGTGAATGGGATTCCAAGTGAGCAAACAAATGGCATTTTCACAGAACGAGGTATAAATTTGCTGCAGAAAAGCAAAGCTCTGGTTGCTACATGAACCTTTCCAGTCTGGGCCTGTGTGGCTTGTTTGAAGAAAACATTTTCTTGGGTTGGATTCCTGGCAATAGTTGACCTTGTCCACAGAGCCTTCCAACACATAGGTATGAATGCATCCATCAGGCTGCTGTTTTCCAGATCTCCCTGGAAGAATAAAGAGCAAGGGCATAGAAGATTTGGAGAACAGATTCTAGTCAGGGTATCTTTCCTTTGGAGTAGGCACATTTGACATTTGGTTCTGATGGTGACTGCTGTTGTATATGCTGAGAACAAACAGATTTTGCTTCTTCACCTTCAGGTATAAGTCACTGCTTTAATCTCCTTGAAAAGCGCAAGTTAGACATAGGACAGTTTGAGATTTATCCTTGCTGATGGATTTGCCGTGTGTGGCAGGGACTTTTGGAGTACTAGGCAGATTTCAGGTTAGAAGAGGGGCCATTTTCAAACCATGGGAATAGTCACTTGGCATTTGGAGCACCTAAAGGCAACTTCTGGTCCTACTCTCTCCTCTGTCTCCCACCACCTTTCTTCCCATTTCTCTCATATACCGATGGACAATTTCTCCTCTCTCCTAGGCCTTCCTGAAATCCTCCTCCAACGTCTGGCTTAACCTTCTGCTAGTCCTGAAAAGGTTATCCAGCAGCCAATCAGATCCAAGCCTGTCCTTCCCCATGAACTTGCATGGCTGTTTCAAAGTCAGACATAGAGCAAGGGAGCAATCAGTTAGAAACCCTTGACTATCCCATTTGGAACACTTGCTCCCTAAGCAAGTGTGACAAGGCTAGAATATGTTGATACTGGGAGAAGCAGGAAGGTTTACATAGTTCACCCTCCATCTCTGGGCTTTCGTCTTTCATCTCATATATTGCTCTCTGTCATTTGACTCAGTGGCAGCTTCCTTCACCCAGGGGCCCTGGAGTGTGAGAAGCTCTGCCCTTCCCCTCACAGTTTCCTCATTGTGGGGGATCCCTGGAGTGGGTGACTCCCCAAGCCTGACTGGGTGCCTTGGGGCTCATTTGCTATTTACCTAATTACATTTTCCCAAGATAAAAGCACACAACCATTTCCTGGAAATCTTTTGCTTTGCTAAAGTAACCCTCAGGATAATAGCTTCCTAACTGTTACTACACCACTATTCCTTATCTTCTCCAGGTTAGAGCAGAGGTTCTCAGATGTTAGCCCCATAGGAATCACTGAGAGAGCTGGTTAAACCACAGCTGCTTGGCATAACCCCCACAAACTTAGGTTCTTCAGGGGGCAGGCTTGAAAATCAGCATTTTTAACAGTTTCCCAGGTGACGCCAATGCTGCTGGTCTGAGGAACCACGCTTTGAGAACAACTAGGTTTAAGTGATAGCTCAGCATTATTACCAGCTTTTCTGTGAGCTTGTTTAAGAAAGAGGGGACACTTAGGAGATCTTAAAATTAAAAATTAAAACTGAAAGTTAAAACACACATCCATATGTGTATATATAAAATGTATGTATATTTATATATGTATACATACTACTTATAAATATATACTCGTGTAAACATTTTTATATATACACAAATATATATTTATATGCACTTATGTACACATACTTATAAGTATGTGTATATATAAATAAATATGTATATAAATATATACATATAAAATCTTTGAATTCATATTTGACATTGAAGAAAAGCAAGCAGATTCAGAAAATGTTCAGTATCAGAACTCAGTTTAAAAGACCAAAATACCTGGGCCCTTTACTTCAGCTCTTTCTAAGTCTCCTTTCTGTCCCTGCTTCATATCCCAGCTGCCCCATGATGTCCTGCTCCTTGGTGTACTTGCTGGCCACTAAATGGTGAATTGGTCATGCACAGGTGGCTATTGTCGTTGGTACCTCCAGTGCAGTCTCTACATACATTCTCCTCCTGGACAAAGAGAAGAGCCAGGCACTGCTCATGACATCACTGTGCTGTGGCACGTTGTGCCAGGACTTGGGGTCACTATGTAAGTGGTGTTCAAACCAGAAACTGAGCTAGAAAGACTTTTCTCCACCTCTGCCAGACTTTCCCTTCATCCCCCAAACAAATGTAGTTCCAGAGATGTAGGGTGAGTCAGATGTGCCCATGCCCACTGGGCTTTGAAATCCTGCTTGTTCATTCATTCACTCATCTGCTCATCCACTTAGTGGGGTCTTACTATGTGCCAGGCTCTGGGCTAAGAGCCAAGTATACACAAGTGACAGAACAGACATAATATGTTCTCCAAGGAGCTGACATCCTGGTGGGGGCCGGCAACAAAGAAAAAAGTCCATAAATAGAGTCATTTCAGCTTGTGATAACTACTAGAAAGGAAATATGCAGAGTGATGGAGGGAAACTGTCCAGGGAGCAGGGACACTATTTATGCAGCATGATCAGAGAAGTCCCCCTTCTGGAGGTGATACGCGTAAACTGGGACTTAAAAGAGCAAGTAATGAAGGTAGCTGCGCTAGCACAATAAGAAAGGAATTTCAGAAATGGACCAAGTTCTCTTTTTGTCATTAGCAGATGCATTTACTTGAAAAAGTTGATGTGGCTGGTATAATTTACCCCTTTGTCCAGTTGTGTTTACAGTTAAATTACCTTTCATGTGCCTTTATTAGCCAGAAATGACAAAAATGAATAAGCATCTAATAATATGTATAAATAGAATAAAAGAAATATTATAAAGTACAGTAATAATACAAAGCAAGCTGAGATCAGGGAAGGCTTTACAGCGAAGACAATTTCTAAACAAGGTTTTAAACAGGAGTTTTTGTTAATAGGGAAGGAAAAGAGACAGAAAGAGGTGTGACACTAGGGCTTCTCCAGCCACTGCTCTGGGCAGACAACATCCCTTGCTCCAGTCTGAATTTCAATTTCCGTATGCCCCTCACGAGACTCCTTTGTGCCATACACAGATGACACAATGTACGTGGCAGCCCTGGATAAAACCACAGGGAGTCAATTGTGCCCACACCTATCAGCCTTTGAAATCCTGTTTGTTCATCCATGTATACATACATACATACATACATACATACATCCGTACATCCATCCATCCATTCAGAGACTATTTAACAAGGTCCAGATTTTTTGGTTAGACTGCAACTATAAAGAGAAAAACTAATTTTTCAGTCATGTAAAACCATGGAGAGCAAAAGGACAGTGCTACCAAAGTAGCCGGTTCCATAGGAAGAGCACCAATCTGAGGATCAGGAACCCTGTATTCTGTGCCCAGACCAGACACCCTCTCATTCCCTCTGGATCATATTCTATGAA
This sequence comes from Tonatia bakeri, assembly GCA_004024845.1. Lineage (NCBI taxonomy): Eukaryota > Metazoa > Chordata > Mammalia > Chiroptera > Phyllostomidae > Tonatia > Tonatia bakeri. The sequence goes on from PVIA01000787.1 coordinate 58,966, forward strand.
AATAGGGGGTTGAATCCCCAAACCACCCGGTGCCCTGCTCCTGCCATGCAGCTCGAGTGAGACTATTCCCAGAATCAGCCATATTATATAGGGGATAGTGGAAATGAAAATGGCTTTCAAGCTCAGATGACTAAAGAACTGACCACCCCCTCACTCCCTAAGTTTGGCCTCTTTGATTGGTAGTGGTCTTGGTCCTTTCTGTGCATCCTGACCACCCTCTTCACACTGGGGTGGTTAGAAGAGCTATTAACGTTCTTCCCCAAGGCTTTGACCAACTCAGGCTGCCTTCTCTCTGTTCACTGGCCCGGTGTTAACACCTGTAGCTCCTGCCAGTCAGCCAGTTTCACAAGCATGGTAAACCCCCAGCTGGACAGACCCTTAATGAGCTGGGCAACTTTGGTAACATTCTCAACCTCAGTTTTCTCACCTGTACAATAGGCATGATGATAATTGTGTCCTTAAATAGGGGGCTTTGGGAGGCATTGCTTGAGATTATGCATACAGAGTATTTGGACAAGATTAACAGAGAAGTGACTCTTAAAAATGTGGAGGAAATGGAGGTATGGTTATAGGTAAGGAAGGTAGGAGCTGGGCCTGAGGTAGAAAATATTCAAGAGAAAAGAACAACATTAGTCTTCTCCCCATCCCACCATTTTATTGTTTTTACAAGTTTTTTTAAAATTCTACATATAAGTGATATCTTATAATACTTCTCTTTCTCTGTCTGACTTACCTTACTTAGCATAATGTGCTCTAGGGTGATCCATGTTGTCACCAATGGCAAGATGTCCTCCTTTCTCATAAATATCCCGCTGTGTATGTGTTCCATATTTTCCTTATCCATTCAGGACAAATGGGGTGTGGAGAATGAGAGGGAGTTTTGAAAAACTGGAAAACAGGTTAGATATGTGTGCTTGATAAGTAATAGCAAAAGAGTGGCTTGCTATCCCAGATGCCAGGAAATGCACCACCTACTGCCCACCCCCTCTCCTGGCCCCAAGGGCTCTCAGTGGCCTTGTCCTCTCCTGAAGAAGAAAAAAAGATTAGGTCTCAGGTGCTGGGGAGAATAAAGAGAGAGGGAAAATTAACAATATACAAATGAGTACTAGGAAAGGCTAATTGAGAGAAATGAATAAGAAAGGGTAGAAAAGAAGTGATTTTATCAGAGATGCTCCCCATTTTGCAGATGAGAAAACTGAGCCACAGGAAAATAACACACCAGAGGTGGAGTCCCTCTTTTCCAAATGCTGTATTTCCCTTCACCCTTTATTGTTCAGAAAATAGCAGTGACAGAGAAGCTTGGTGTGTTTAAGAAATATCTGTGACCTTGCCAATTACCATTTCCCTCTGATTCTCTTTCCATTTTCTTCTCTTTTGTGTTTTTGGCAGTTATGTAAGTTCTAAATGTAAGTAAGATACATACAGAGGGAGCAGAGGTCATACATGAATTTTCACAAAATGAACAAACCTGTAGATCAAGAAATGAAACATGGCTTGTGCCCCAGAAGCCCAACCCTATAAGGGCTCTCTTCCAGTGACTGGCATCCAGAGAGCCACCACTGTCCTGACTTCTAACAGCATTGGTTAGTTTTGTCTGCTTTGAACTTTATATAAAAGAATCATAAGTTTTATGTTTGTCTGTATCTGACTTTATTTCTTCAACATTACATTTGTGAAATTTGATTATGTTCCATTCTATGATTGTTTTATGCATACATTTTACTTGTACATTCTACCGTGGATGGTCATTTTGGCCCCTGTCACTTTCAAAGTTTAACGCAAGTGTTTAGCAAGTCTGAGAAAGAATTTGATGACCCCAGAGGCTAGTATCCAAAGCAATACACGTTTGCAAGTTTGGAGTCTGGCTCTTTGTGACCTACTTTCTGTGTTCTCTGCCTCATCTGACCCACTGAGTAGCTCCCTTCATGTTTGCATTAAGTACTGTGTGCCATTTCATTTCTTCTTCTTCCTTCATGAGTCACCATCCATTTTATTTCATGCTCATTATGTCAGTTTTGTTGTTGTTGTTGATGGCCATACCTAATGACACTGTGAAGTCATCATTCTGCACAAGTCAAGAAGCACTGGGCTAGAAGTTTCCCTAAGAAAATGAGGCCAGGACCCCTCACCACACAAAGCAGGGGAGCAGAGTTGCAGATTCAATCCGTGGCATGTTTCAGGCAGGTGTTCTTGAGCCTGTCCCCTGGGACAGTTACACCTGGACAGGGCTGCAGTTAGGGGAGCATGGGAACTTCAAGGTGGCCACAGACCCTCTTACCCCAAACAACACCGCCAGGGAGAAATGAGGACAGCACAGACAGCGGAAAGAATAGGGTGGTGGCACCTGCTTACTAGCTCAAGAGCCTCTCCACCTCAGTCTTCTCATCCCGAATGGTGGGCTCACGTCTACCTCCAATGGATGTTGTGAAGATTAGATTTAACGTCCAGTGGCTGGTTTCTCCCAGACATATCCTGTGTGCCCACTATCTTCTGTTTTCCTCTCTAGATCCACTGTTTGCCTTTCCCCGTCCTAGTTTATGCCTCAGGTGCATGATCTGTCTGCACTACATCAGCTGGCCCCCCGGCTCTCAGGTTTCTGATTGGATTTGGCCATTGGTAAACATGTGGGAGATGAGGGGAAGAGGAGAGGGGAGTTGGAGTATGTAGTGAACCCTTAAGTTTCTCTACGCACGCACACACACACACACATAAACACACACGCCTCCCACTTTGAAGAATAGTAACCACCCCCTTCCTTGCCTCTTCATGCCTGGGGATGTAAGCTCTCCCTGGCTTTACTGGCCCTGAGCACTGTAGCATCTTCAGCGGTTTCAGCCTCTTTGACAGATATCTATAAATTGTACTTTTATTAAGCTCTCCTCAGTCACCCAGTACTTCAGCACCATCCATTTCCTGCCCAGATTCAGACTAATACACCCTAGTACCATGATTCTGATACTGGTAAGAGCCGTAAATGTGTACACACGTTCTCTGCACACCCCCTTCATGACCACCCCCTGAAAGAAAGCCTCTGAGAAGCATGCTGTTTTCTCTTGAGCTTCAGCCTAACTCCAGTTAGGATGGGATCTAGTGGGAGAGTTATTTCTATTGAGAACAAAACTGGAGGGTGCTTTGTTTCTCTAGGGTCACAGTAGGACATTGTGTGGGGACAGGGAGGTAATGACATGGTTGAAAATAGGGTGAGTGCCCTCTGACACTGGGCACTTGACCTTCTGTCCTCCCCCCAGGGCCCCTCAAGAAGAAGAAACCCAAGAGAAGTCCCAATAGCAAACCATGCTTTTCCAGACTTGTTTCAGCTTATTAGTGCATTGGACCAGTACCCAGATAAGGGTCTTCTAGAGAAAAAGAAAGAACATGACAATGTTGACATTAAAGATTCAATACATGGTGAGCTGTGGAATCAAAATTAGAAGTCTGCATAATTTTACTTCCTGACATTGAAAACTGCCACTGCTAAAGAATTTTCCACTTTCCACCTTGCATTTTATAAGTGTGTGAGCATTTCCTAACTTCCCCACTGGAGTTAGAAGTCCTCAAAGAGAAAAGCCTATACAAATATGATTTTTTATAATGTTAAAAGAATGTCTCATGCAAATATAAAATAAACACATGTCAAGGATTTATTTAACTACTTAATGAGGGAAATAGAAGGGTGATAATGCCAGTTCAGAGCATTTGAGGAACAGATATTTATAAAATTAATTAGGAAAATCATGAAGAAGTAAATTTGTAAGCTGGAAACAAAACTGGTTAATGCCCTATAGAACAATATGACATAAGCTTTGAGTTATTTTGCTTCTTTTTTTCTAGTTTTACTATAATTGACATATCACATCATATAAGTTTAAGGTGCACAACATAATGACTTAATATATGTATATGTTGTGATTACCACAATAAATTTAGTTAGCATCCATCATCTCATATAGTTACAATTGTTTTCCTTTTGATGAGAACTTTTAATAAATTACCGTTTCAACTGAACAAAAAAAAAAAAAACATTTGTATTTCCACAGGATGAAAATCTACAAGTGAGCATATAATTTTTAGTCTGGGCCCTAGTCAACAATAAATAATAAGTGAAACAAAGGTACATACATTCTCCTAGAGAATCAAATAATTTTGTACAGGCCTGTCATACTGTGCCTGAGGATGAACTGATAAACTTGACATCATCTCTTTGCTTTATTTTCAAGTTTTGGAGAATTTATCTTAATGAATTCTGTGCTTTTGAACTGTTCATCCCAGCAGAACACCTGGCATAAAGCAGACACCCAGTAAGTGTTTGTTGAGTGAATCTACAAGTAGAACAAGCATCCTAATCATTTTCAAAGAAATGCTAGCCAAGCTAAGCCAAAGGCCCACAGTCACATCGCCTGCCAGCTTCCAGGCAGAGATCAAACAGTTTCCATGGAGAGAACAGAACAGCAGTCCAAATAAGAACAATCTGTACAAGCAGATGGAAAGGGGAGCCGGTCCTGGTGGCTACTGCTTTCTCTTCACCTCAAGTCATAGTTGGTCTGTGATAGCTCTGTGATTGTTTTATGGTATCAGTGGGGTTCCTTAATAAATGAGCATTACTAGTTTCTGGCAGCCCATGGAGCTATACAGGTGCCTCATGAAAGTGTAAGGGAGAACAGTTGTGGCTCCACTCAGACTATTTGAAAAACTGTCAATGAAACTGTTAACAAAGCAACACATGTAAATGATGGAAACAGTAGAGGGAGGAGGGTTCCAACAGATTCTACCCAGCTTAAGAGTTAGCAGGTGGAAGGATAGGAGAAAGGAGAAAATGTTCTTGTCATTGAAGACAGTAGTGACATTTTATGCCTTTAGAACTATCAGTTTTGTTTAATCTCCCCATCCTCAATTTGATGTTTTCAGCATTTGGGATAAGCTTTTTTTAATTGGTGGAATAATTTCTCCAGAACAAGTACCTCTTGAAGATTTCATTGCTAGGGAGTCAGAACCAGATGGATTGAGAGGTTTTCTGTAGCTTCTGTTCTTCCTCACCATACCCATTTATAACGGAGGTCTTATATCAGCTAGTTTTTGCTGTATAACAAATCATTTTGAATTAATTAGCTTAAAACCACAAATGTTTGTTATTTCTCATGATTCTACGGGTCAGCTGGGTGGCTTTTCCAGTCTGCGTTGACTCAGCTGGGGCTGGATGGTCTAGGACAGTCTCCATTTGAGTAACTTGTCATTGGCTGGCTGGTTGGTCTGAGATAGATTATCTTTGTTTCATATGTCTCTTATTACCCAGTCAACTAGCCCAGTCCTTTTTACACAGTAGTCTCAGGATTCCAAAGAGCAGCAAAAATAGGCAAGCCCCAATGTACAAGCACTTGTGTGTGCCTACTGCTACTGGCCAAAGGAAGTCACGTGGCTGAGCACAAAGACAGTGTGGGAGACAGCTACCAAAGCATGGATATTTAGAGAGACAGAATTTGTAGACACCTTTGTGAACCAATCTACCACAGGTGCAAAGGTGCAATAATGTGCCTAAGCTTACAGAACTAGGTAAAGGTAATGCTGGGACATAGACCCAGACCTCATACCTCCTGGACCATGCCCCTTCCACAACATCATGAGCCCTTTCCAGCATTCAAAGGGTAAGATCCAGTTCCCCTTAAAACCCATTTTAGAGGTACTAGAGCAGAGAGATTTGTTGTAGGTTTCAATAAGGAGTCTTAATTTGGGGTGTTAAGAGAAATCCATCTTCTTAATTAAAATAATAAGCAGGGCAAGTGTTCCTAGGGCCACCATACCCCCGGTCAACCTTCGAACATTACAGCCTATGCTCTTTGGGTTGCTTTCAAGTTCTGCCTTTCAACAGTGGAACACCAGCCTTGACCTAGGCCTTGGGTGCCCCCCATTTGACGTGAAGAGACATAAAATCACTGCAGGAGCAGTTAACTTCCTGGGTCTCCTTGTCCTGTTTGACACATTCCCCTTCTGATCAAGGGAGGACTTAGAGAGTTGGGCCACTTAGGCATGCTAATAATTTGGTGCCTCTTCAAATTGAGTCCTGGAAAATGGATCCCAGAGAGTTATCACTCTGCTTTCTATACCAGAAATGGAGAAAGCAAAAGTTGAAAAATCCTCAGTAATCCCTCACCCATAAATATTTGCTCACAGTTTGATTTAAAAGGAGGCTAAGCTCCACATGGCCAAGAAGCAGAGACCAAAGCCCCCTGGTGGCCATCCTGTCCCTCGTAGCCTAAAGCAAATTAGCTGTGCCCTCAAATCCAAATACCCCTTCAGCAGACAAAGCCCTCCCTTAGCACACTCTTGTGGGAGCTTTTGTCTCACACCCCAAGAGATCTATTAAAGTGTTCCTACTAGGCAAGCCCACCATTCCCCTGAGAAGAGTTCTGGAAAATACAATTTCTTCATTCTCGTATATTTGCAGAGATGTTTTAGATGATGAGTAAAGTTTTCTTTGGCCAATTTAACTTTCCACCCTTGTATTCTACTTCTTACATGTTTTCTTAGAGTTGAAAGACTAGTTCATGTTTCTTTTCTGTTCATTCTTTAGCCTCACAGGACATAAAGGAAATGGGTCCCAGAGAGTTCCCACTCTGTTTTCTTTGCCAGCAGTGGAGAAAGCACAACTTGAAAAATCACCAATAATCCACACATTTTCAAGATGAAAGCTGTGTATGGAAGTATCCCAGGCAAGCCAGTGGGGTGCTGACTTCCATCTTGTCAGAAGGCCCCAAGAGCCTTCAATTGAGAAAGACACACAGGGGTGGGTGGCCCACACTAGTAACCCCTTCCCTTGTGGAGCCAGGTCCCTGCCCAAGTGCAAGGAGTTGACCATTCATTTCTTCTAAAGTGTCGACTGAGATCATAAGCAGGGTCTTAAACAGTCTTATGGTATATTCTGCCATTATAATGAGAGATTCCTCAGCTATTAGTCAAGCCTTCAACAGAAGGCTCCACTGGCAACTAAGATACAACCCTCCTGCATTCTTGAAACATAATGTGCCGGTTGGTGTCACTAGCTCCCAGATTTGGCTTCAGGATCCCACAGCAAAGATAGAAGCCCATCCGGCCATTTCCCCCCTCCAGGAATTTGCATTTTCATCCTTGCTATAAAATAAAGCCATTGATATTTGCTCTGTTCCTGCTGCCTTCAGGGGAGCGATTCTATCACACACAGGCAGAGAGAGCAGGAGGTGGCCAACCTTGCATCTATGTATTCAACAGTGCACGGTTCTCCCATGGATTCTGCTTACTTCTTTCCAGAACAAGCCTCCACCGTGCTCTACTGCCACTCCTACAGCAAATGGTTCTGAGCCCTAAGGACAAGTGTGCCACCTGAGAAAGCAGATTTTACTGTCTGAAATTCATTTTGCTCTCTCTCCTGGTTTTTTCTTCCTAGGGGCACTTGCTGCCCCCCAATCATGTGTAAAGATAATCAGTGTGCCCTTTTATTCTTTTATATACCCAAATAGAAACTTTTGCTCTTCCCTTTGAAATAACCACCAATGGCATTCTTGAACTTATTTTTAGACACATGGAAGTGTTCCAGACAAAAATCGATACCCAGCACAGATAAAATCCTGAGTGTGTTTATCGTGGGCAGAAGGAAATGGAGTGTTTTAATGTAGAAGGAGCACAGCCATATGCCTGGGTGCAGTATGGCTTCCTTTAATCTGGGAAAAGGAAACAAGCATTGTCGATAATAATATGCAGATGTCCAGCCCCAAATGAGGACATATTGCTAATTAGCTATATTGTTAGTATGTTTTAAGGAGAGAGGCTGCAGTGACGTTAATTATAATCTCTGTTGTTTGTTGTTCAAAGTCTATGAGACCAAAGCATTGCTAATAATATCTTCTTTAATATCTTCAATAGAAGATTCCCGGATTTTTTTTCTTTAGAATCCCACATAAAAGCCACATGAGGGGTAATGAGGTCTATAGCCTGAGTCTAATTAAAATAAAATCTAACTAGGCCTGTGGCCATCATTATCATCAACTAGTACTTATTGGGTGCCTCCTGAGCTTGTGGAATTGGAGGGTGTGGGGTTTGAGATTGCAGATATGGCCTGTTCTTTGCCCTCCAGAAATCTGCCATCCCATTTGCCTCCAAGAAGTCTGCTTAGTTGAGTTAATATGGGAATACTTACTACAACCTTTTTTTTTTTTTTTTTTTTACAGCACTAAAGCTGTCCTAGCCAGCCACAATTTGTTACTAGTTTTTTGCTTCTTCTGGAGGTTCTGGAAGTGCTCAGATTAGGCCTGTTTTTACACACCAGCCTTTGACTGGTATTTGCAGAATAGGGCAGGTGGCTGTTTGTAGACTGTGACAACAATGCTTAGCACACTTTTTCCAAAGGTGGACCCCATCACCCATCTTCATAACTTGGTCTCCCCCTAGAGCTGATCACCCAGATTTGCACTGTGGCTTGGTTCTCCAAAGATCCTCTTCCCATCCCTCTGCTGATGCCAAATGACTAGCTAGGAACTCTCACCAGTGTCACAACTTTGACTCTGATGTGGCTGTGGTAATCCACCTTGGTCACAAGGATAGCCAAAATGAGCAGTTGCGGCCATGCAGTGGCTGAAGGCAGTGGTTGGGCATCTTTGGTCTTATGCCAGTGATGTCCTAGGGAGAAAGGACATAAATAATAAAACACTTGGGCTTGTCATGTTAGAAATTGTTCCCAGTCTACAGATGAGAGATTTTTCTTATTTAGTTCATCTTGGCAGAACTTTTCAGGGGCATAGGGCCAGCTGTTGAGAGCGAGGGGAGAGGGAAGAGATCCCAGCACAGATAGATTCAGCAAGCTTCCAGATGACCCAGAAAGTGCCACCAGGGAAATGGCCTAGTGGAAAAGTCACAACACAATGATAGAAAGCTTTCAGACCAATGGCTGGTGGGTCAAGATGTTGTAGATCTGGGCCTGGCATTTATATTATTTAACTGAGTGGTCCTCTACTAAGACAGCAGAGTGACCTGGATCCTAACACCCCTCCATTCTAGCGCTTATATCCTTTGGATTCCTATACCAGGCCATGTCAGGTATCAGGGAGTCTACACTTGCCATATCCTTTCACCCACAGTAGTCAATGGCCCACCTCCCCCCTGCTCTGTTCTCTTCATCTGCTTTACTTTTGCCTCACCTTTTCGATCTCAGCTCAAATATTACTTCCTCAGGAAAACCCTTCTTTCTTTTTAATATTAATGTTCAAAGTAAGGAGTGTTATAAATTCCTACCTTGAGTGGTGACAGTAGTTTTTCTCTCTTCCCTCTTTTGTGAGTATCATAGGCTCAGAGATTTTCATAGACTCAATGTGTGGTGGTCAACCACAAACTTTTTGTTTTGATGTCCAAATGGTCTAATCTTTGGGCAATGGGGCCCCTTCGAGCTAGCTCCTCTGTTCTTTAAAGAGGACATTCTTAATCACTGAAAGGTTCCTTGATATCTACCACAATACAGTATCCCAAACTCACCTACGTTTTTCTGCCCAAGCTCTGGATTCAGCCATTTATTTTTCCAAGGAGCTCTTTTAGCAATGGCAAACTCCTTAAAATGTAATGATAGTATTTTAGGACAAATAAAAGGAAATATTACATTATACAGTGAATAATAGATTTGAGTAATGTAATGTAAAGATGCTGAAACAATGAGAAGATTCTGAATATGTGTGGAGAAGAGTATAGATGGGCAAGCTGGCATAGGAATGTTAGGAAAGTTAGCAGCAGAGCTAAGCATCTGTAGCTTAGTTGCCATTGTGAAGTTTACCATGATGATTCACTAAATGCCCTGTCAGTACGTCATCGGCTGGGGATTATGTCTCATTGCCAAGAACAGAGAACTCAACTTTGAGTCACTTGAGTAAACAGGTCTTCTCCTTTTTTTTATTGATAGTCATGGTTAGAGTCAGAGTCACAAGAGGGAACTTATACTGGTGCTACAGCATTGTCAAAATTAACATTAATATTGATGAAAATGGTGAAAAGAAGTTCATAGTTCATCATTCCAGGACTTGTCTGGTGTCTCTACAATGCCATCAGGAACCCAGGCTCCTTTGTCTTTCCATTTAGCCACCTTTAGAGTATGACCTTCACCCTCATGCCTTCTGGCTGCCTTAATTGATTCAAGCTCCAGTATCCACATTTCAAGCAGTATAAAGAGGAAGAGAGAAAGGGGAAAGGCAAACTGTCTCTAATTCAGTAGCTTCCACTTATATCTTATTGGACAGAACTGTGTCAGGTGGTCACCTCTGGCTGCAGTGGATGCTGGGAAATGTAGTTTTATCCAGCACTTTGCCACCTGAATCAAACAGAGTTTTGTGTTTGAAACACAAAAGGAGAACACATATCGGGTAGGCAATGACAATGTCTGCCACAATACTGTTGTCTAAGGCAAATACTAGGCTGCATGAACATGGAGCCTATTTCATTATTATTGACATTTTATTGTTATTTTATTCCTATTTTAGATAAGAATAAGCTGTAAAATAATGGAAGGACAGGAGCTGTGCACAAGCATGGGGTACATTAGCAGTAGCTGGACAGTTTGGCCACTGGAAATCACCTGCCTCAGTACTTGAACAGTGCATGTGTATAAGCCATATAATAGCTTTGGTTCTTCTGTTCTTTTTATTGGCAGTCACAGCTCTCAAATTAGAGTTGCAGAGAGAACATTGGTACTGGAGCTATAGCACTGTCACAGATTATAGATCAACTCAAAGACAGATTGTGGGCAAAAAAGCATTTTCCTAAACTGAGCAAACCCCCTCATGTCACTTAAATTTAGGCAAAATTAATCCTGCTACACTTTGGGAAGAATGGTGACATTTCTTCAATGCTTAGACTTTCCTAAGCTGTTCTCTTCAAGGATGTTTGTTTTCCTGAATAAAGCACAAACTATTTAAGTCTTTACTTTGAAATCTACTGATCCTGAGACTCTTCACTCAGCTAGTATAATTTAAGTTGGATGTTCAGTGAGTGACCTTGATGAGACATGAATGGTGTTCCTCAGTGAAGACCTGCAATGGGGCCTCGGTAAGGAAAATATGAAGTATATCCTTAAGAAAGGATGAAAAGACCTTTTCCTTTGTTGTTAGCATTGTCTGGGGCCATCTCCTGGCCCAGATTTAAAATCTACATTATCAAAATAATGGCTACTCCAGAACCTTATTATTGATTGAATAAAGTTGAGTTTCATTTTATATGACCCATGGTAAGACACCTTCCCCATCCTAGGACTTCCAGTTTCTGAAAGTTTGGGAGCATGCCCCTGCAGGGAGCCAAGGTTTCTAGATAAATATGTTTAGGTAGAGATGCAAGAGTAATTCAGATATTCAAAGATTGTGATTAGCATTGTTTTATTACCTCCCCTCTTCCAAGTCCTTTGCAAATACTAAGCTGGGGTGGGGGGCGGGGGGACTATGGGCAGGGAGAGGGAAGGAATGGAGAAAAATGGAGAAAGGCCACAATTGCATGCCTGACTCAAGCCAAAACACACTTTAGCCTGTCTATTCCCAGCAGAGGCACTTGTGGCCTGAATTGTCCAGCCAATCACCTAACTCTATACTTCTCTTTTCATGTGTAGATACAACCCAACCTGAGTTATCTTGACTATTCTGCTGCAAAGGTGCGAACTCTCCATATAATCTGCTCTGTTTCACATGGGGGGTCATTGAACCACAGAGACATTGAAGGGTTTTTTTCTTGGACTGTGGCTGAGCCAGGATTATTCTGTGGTGGAGTATCTCCTACCAGGAAAAATTGCAGAGTCAGATCAAGAAACCAATCAGTGGTGATTCTTGTTTTTTCAACCATCTAAGCAAAATGCCAAATAGCAGCAAAAATAGACTTCTTATCTCTTCTTCTAAAATATGTTTTAGTAGAATAAAGAGTACTGCATTACAGGGGAAATGATAGAGAGATTGCTTTTTAACACAATTAAGGAGTAACTCCCGGTTGCTACAATGAAGTTAAGGCTGAGTTTGCAGGTGATTCCTCAAGCAATTGGCAAGCAAATCCTGGGCCCTTCGGAAACTTATATTCCCAAACCCTGTGCAAAAATTTTTCCTTGAGAATTCAGCTGGCCTCATTAACACTGTTGGGGAAGTTTTCAGTTTGGGGATCCAGGGAGAAAAGCAAGGGAACAATTGCATTTTGTTATCTCCTCTTGGGCTGTGATAGAGCAGCTTCATGTTGAGGAAAGACATAGTATATGCTGTGTTTCTCTCTCTCCATGCACTGGACCCAATTTCAGCACAATACACTTGGCCTCTGATGAGTTGATCAGTGCCAGGAGACAAAAACCATGGCAGAGAGGTGGGTGGAAAGGTAAATGAAGACACTGCCCCAGCTGCATGTCCTGAGCAAAAAGAGAGGGCAAGCAAAAACTTGCTGAGAACACCCAGCAAACCCTATGCAACTTCATGCCTTAAAGAGGAGACCACAGACATGCTGTCTATCCCAGTCCTCTTCTTGGCCTCTTGGATCATCTACAAAGCTGATTTCTGTTTAAAGAACAATCCATTCTCTCACCTTAGCTCTCTCAGAATAGATTTACACACTGCACAAGTTTAATCCCCAGGCCATTCTTGACTTTGGGGACTCAGAGTCAGGAGTGTTGTGATACCAGATGTAACCCTTTGGCTGAGTCAGAAGCATTGTGGTGGGGGGACAGGGGGTGCCTGTGGAGACAGTATGCTGGAATATATGCTCCAAACCCCAAAACATGCCCAAGAATAACAAGAACATTAACCACTGACCCAAGGGCTGGTGAAATTCTACCTCCACATCTCTCTCCACCAGTAAACATGAAAATGCCATCTCTGAAGGGATGGAGGAAGCATCCAACGGAAGGTCCAAAGAGAAAGCAAGGAGAAGAGCTGGTTTAGGGAAGAAGTCCAGCAATTTCTACACTCCTCAATCACTGGGAAACTTTCCCCAAGGGACAACTAAATAGAGACATTTTTCACTAGCTGGGTAAAACAACAGACTTGCACTTTTCAGAATAAAAGGCATTACATTTTTAGAATGCCTTTGTGTCACTTTTTTTCAGCTAGCTTCCTCTCTTCATCTTTGTTTCGTGTTGTTCTTCCCTCCTTCGCTCCACACCAGCCTTGCTGGCCACCTTTCTGTCCCTCAAATGAGCCACATTCATCCCCACCTCAGGACTGCCTTATACACGATTCCTGCTACTGGAGTGTTCTCCACACAGATCTTTGCAGGATGCCTTCTTCTCTTGTTCAAGTCTTGTGTCAGATGTCACTTTCTCAGAGACATTTCCCCAGCTATCTTAATGGTGTCCCTGGCTGCTCGCTATCATTTTCTTCTTTCTTTTATTTTTTGCAATCACCACTCTCTGATCTGATTTTATTTATTTATCCATATATTTATTGTTTATTCCCCTCAACCAGATTTATACACCAAGAGAATAGGGTCCATGTCTGTCTTGTTTATGGCTGTATCTCCTGTGCTTAGTATGTGGTTGGCATTTGTTGATTGGAAGGAAGGAAGGAAGGAAGGAAGGAAGGAAGGAAGGAAGGAAGGAAGGAAGGAAAGAAGGAAGGAAGGAAGGAAGGAAGGAAGGAAGGAAGGAAGGAAGGAAGGAAGGAAGGGGAGATAAATGAATGGATGAATGGTCATAATAAATTATTTAAATCAAGTATTGTATTCTGTTTGGTAAGATCTTTTGTTCTATGACCCACATCAAAGAAACAAACCCTGGACTATTGGGCTATAGCTATTAAAGCAAGAGTGATTAATCAGTTGAACCTATAAAAAATAAAACATAATTTGATTCCAATTCTAAATGAGCACCTACTGTCCTTCATAATAGTACTTTTGTGTTGATGTGTTTGATGTTTAATAAATAGTCCATACCTCATTTACCCTCAGAAAATTTCCAAGCAGCAAACTAGAAGTTCCCTGATGCTTTGGCTTATTAAAGATGGAGAAGTAAACCACAGGGGAATGAAAATGAGTTGGGAATACCATCCTGCAAGAAGCCACTGCAGTTCTTCTTGCTCCTGAATTCAATAGACTGTTAAGAGTGGTATTTTTAAATCATGCCCTATTTATTTGTTCATTCACTTGTTTGTTGTAGAATAACCTCAATATGGAAAGTGACTCTACGTCAGAAAGCAGCTCTCCTTTCTCCAAAGAAGTACCAGGGGAGCATCTGGACCACCAGGCTGCACACCAACCCCTCCCCAGACAGCGATTTCAGCAAGAGGCTGGGCACCCTTCGTTGCAAAGAGATGGTCCAAAATCTTTTCTCCTTGATCTACCAAACTTTCCAGATCTTTCCAAAGCTGATATCAATGGGCAGAATCCAAATATCCAGGTAAGGCTTAGCAGCTGAAAGGTAGAAGAAAATGAAACCGTCCATCTCTTTGTTTACTGATCTGATTTCAAAGCAGCTACTGCCCTTCCTCCCCTTTCTTTGTAACCCCTTAATGAGTCCTGCTTTTGATCGTGTCACCTCTCTAAGAACAGTGCTATATTTCATCTATGGAACACCCTTGATTGGGAGAATCACCATTATTTGATAAACCACTAAAAAGATAAAACATTGCTAATGAAAGTATGACACAGTGATGATAAGATACATTCTGATAAATCAGAGGCTTTGAAATGTAAAAGCAAAACAAAACAAAATATATGCCCTGAAATTGATAAAACATGGAAGCTGTGGGAAAGGGCCAATCTGGCATGTGAGTAGATGAAGCAAATCATAGCATGATTTTACAGGTGCTCAGGAAACCAGTCACCCCCAAATGCTGCTCTAGCTTGCCCTGGGTACCAGAAATCCCTTCAGCAGGTAACAATACTTCAATTGCTCTAAAGTTTAAATGACCGATAAAAAAATGTTTTTGACAAGAGGAAGAGAGGTGAGGACAGAAGCTCCTAAGTGGGAAAGATGAACATACACCACTAAGATGGAATGGGATAAAGCTGAAGGAAATAGAAAGTTATGCAAAGGGGGGCCTGGGATTGAAAATGACATTACTCACCTACCCTGAAATAGCACAATAGACTTCACAAAGCAAATGTTAATCTGATTTGACTCTCCCAACAACCTTATGAAGCACAGGTCATTTTCCCAATATTATCAATAATATGATTAGTCCTCAGGAAGTTACTGTTGGTGTGTCCAAGGTCACTTGGCTAGTAAACAGTATTTGGGGATTCAAATCCAAGCTCTCCAGTGCCTAGGAATACTCACCCTACCAATTCATGTTTCAGAGACAAACTCCTAATTTTGGATTTTGCTTAGATCCCCCTCTGTTTTTTCCCAGAGATGGTCCCATGACAACTGAGAGAGGGCCCTTTACCTGGGAAACCTAGTCCCTGTGCAGCTCCTGTTCTCTTCTCCTGCTTCCATACTTTCCGGCTTTGTTCTTGATTCTTTTCATTCCAGGAAGGCTGGCTTTTCCTTATTCTTCCTCTCTGCATCAAATTACAATTAGTTTACATGGCAGAAACTTCCTGAACCTGACCCCGGAGCAATTGATCCTTAATTAAGTTAACTGTCTCTCTCTCAAGACTGACACTCTCTGCATGACACCAGTTTAGATCAGGTTTCCTTGGCTAGAGTTGCTTTGCTTACAACAGTAGTGTACTGGTGGCTAACAAATGTCACTGGGAATACACCCACATAGGCCAACCCCTGCTGTGTGTAAAACTCAGTGTTAGGCACTGGGAAATTAAGAAATATAAGGCCTTTTTCCTCCAGAAAATGACATAGGTGTGAAAATCCAAGCTACCACCACCAACTCTGCCTGAGGGATTATGGAGACAGAGGAGGAAGAATTATGCTCCATGGAGAGCAGATTGAATGGACAGGAAGATGTAGGGCAGGGCAGTCGGTGTTGATGGTACAGAGGTGAAAAACTGTTTTGGAGGTCACTCTTTGACAACCCATGCACAGAAATTGCTGCATGCCCCAATTAATGTCTGATAAGTCTTGTATTTTTTAACTGATTAATTAGAAAAATGGGGTTTTTTTTCCTCTACTGTCCTCTCTCCAGGAACTGGCCATATGGCTCTCTTGATAAAAAACAAAAGGTCTACTTGGCAAAAAACAAAAACATGGACATCTCCTTACTGTTGCTCAACATCACTGCCCATCATGCCTTCCTCTATAGGAAGCAATTTTTTTCTTGTCTACAGATTTTATGGCACCAGAACCAAACTGCCCTCACCCCCCAAGGTGCTTAGGCCATGCCTGGAAAAATTTTAGGCTTGCTTTGGCTCACTTTTTCCCCAAAGGTGGGAAATGTCAAGCAGAGGCTTAATACTGAGGACTATTGGTATAATAGATTTAAAAATCACTAAAGTTACAAGAATATGGATGGATGCAGAGAAATGCAAGGCTCCCAGGAGTGATTCCCCTCCCTGAAATGTTACTTAAGTGCATGCGGCTTCACCTAAAAAATGAATTTCTCAGGATACCCTTTCTCTCTCCCAGATAAATTCATCTGTCAGGAAACCCTAGTACGCCACTTAGACCCCACTGGGACCGTTTTAAAATGTTACCTGAATATTAGGGAAGAGCAGAGGTGCAAAGGCAGTTGGGATCCATGGAGCTGAGAACCCACATTACTTTGCCAAAAAGAATAAACAGGCAACCGTGAGTGCTAAGCCTCTGTAGCACACATTATGGAGCTGAGCATAAGCCCAGGAGAGCAGGCATTTGGTAATTCATTTGTCATCATAATAAGCTGTGTTGTTTAGCCAGATGGGAGGTAAAGAAAGCTTCAGAGTAGTTTCACCAAGCTTCCTGAGGTCCAAGGGAGCTGTTGGGCCTTAAGGTGTGGAGAAAACTAGAGTGAAACAAGGAAGTGGATAATTAAATGGAGAGAGAGTTATGAGAAGGCCACACATGGTTCTCTCTGGTAAAGCCTCTTGGACTTTTATCAAATGCAGCTTCCCCATGCGCCATCACAAAGGTAGTACAAGCTGAGATAGTACAAGTGGGAATTATTTGCCCTCTTCTCTGAGCCCCCAAGCCACCTGTTCATATAGACTTGTAACAGGTAAAAACAATCGGTGCTGTTTTCACTGTCTTACCCCTACCCCAGCACAGGAACAAGAAGCTCACCTCCAGGTTCTGCTTCCTAAAGAAATGCTTTGGAGCACAGGGTTGGAATAGGAACAGGGCCATTCTCATGAGGTCCCCATGATTTTGAATTACCTTTTAAACAGCAAAAATCACCATCACCCCCAAGAACGTAGGTTTCCCCATAGCTTCAAATATCAGGGTTGTTAGCAGGATGGCTTAGAAACCAACGCAGCCCCAACCCAGATACCAGTAAAGTAAAAAACCACAAAAGACTAGACCAACACCATCTTTTTGCGCACTGCTAAGTCAGGTTCAGTCCTTTTTCTTTGCACAATCCCTGTGTCTGTTAACCTTCTGCAGGCAGTACAGAGAGAGGGGTGAGGTGGCCTGTGTTTTATTGATCAAATGACCTGTTGGCCCTAAAGAAAAGAAACTCCAGCTGCATTTCTGGCCTTCTCTTTCTAGAAGACCACAAAAGGTTAATGCTGTTCACTCAGAAAGATGTTCAAAGAAAGAATGAAGCAGCTGCTACCCCTGGGAGCCCTAGCCCCATGTCTGCACGTAAGTGTGTGCATGCACGCACACATGGGCATGCACACATGTGCGCATGCCCAAGCACAGTGCTGGCTGCAGCAGCCCCATGCACGACTGCACTTGAGTAAACCAAGTTCCCTGGTGGTCCTTCCAAATATGAGGTGCTTCCTAAAAGGGGGTGATGGTCTCTGTGTTGGCAGCCCTCTCCCCTTCTTGTGAGCACTGCTCTTTTGTTGAAATCCACTGGATTGACACAGGCTGATTCAGCCAAGCAGACAGCCCTGCTGGTCACCGTGGTCCCCTGAAAGCATTTTCTCTCCCTGGGGAGCAAAGTGAAGACAGGTGAAGGAGCGCATCAGTTGGTTGGCTTCCGCCACCAGGGCCCCAGGCCTGTCTCCCTCCTCCCCTGGCAACTTGCCCCTCACCCCCACCTATTTATCCCTGACTGCAGCCGGGTAGCTGAACAGGAATTCGATATCCCTCTCTCTGAAACACCCCCAACCCCTCCGGTGTCTGGAAGTGTTTCCCACGCCCCAGGGCTGGGGTCCACTATCCCTCCTGCCAAACAGCCCACACCTTTCCAAAATGACAATGCTGAACCCAGGCAAGGGGCCACATCCCTCTTGGGCCTCTTGACTTTTAGGAAGGGAAATCTTTTAAAAAGCCCTGCTTTGTAGAGCTTTTTTTTAACCCTCCTAAGCCAGGTGGCCTCTATCCCAAGTGGATCAGACTCTCCATTGTAAGGCTGGCTTCAGGCTGTGGAAGTGAGTGGGGAAAAAAACAACAATGTGCAAAATAGAAAGAAATAGCCTCAAACTCCTGAACCCAATCTCCATGTTAAATTTAAAACAATACTAGAAGTTGGGTTTTGTTAAAAATAAATAAATAAATCCTTCAGGAAAGAAAATAGATCCCCCAGGACAAGTTAGACTTGAACTTTAATATCCTTGGCTGGGTTTTGGTCTGTAGCTGATGGTCAGATAGCAAAGACAAAAATCTCTAAAATAAACTCATTATTAGGCTTACTGCATCAATTCATTACCACAGTAGCTAGTCACAACCAACTATTTCTCTTTTCTGGATCAAGCTGAGATTAGTATTCATTTCAACTAATATACTTATTTCTTTTCTTCCATTGAAAGAGACTTAAAAATAGTCATCTAAAGGCCTTTTTTTCATGCACAGACCTATTTACATGACCGTGGGCCTCTAGAGTGCCACAAGATACAATCAAATGAGCTGGCCAGGGCTCTAAATGTCCTACGTGCTTCTACTTCTGATTTCCCTTTATCTTTTTTCTCTAATACACTTTTGGAATAGCAGGTTTGGCTAACTAACAATCAAGAAATTTCTGTGCCCAAGACCTAGGCCCATACACCCATGGGTACAGGCTTGTATTGTTCAGATCCTCATTGGCTTCTGTGGTTTCATGCAGGTTACTTGACCTCTCTATGCCTCAGTTGCCTTGCCTGTAAAGTTGAAATGATAATACTACCTATGAATATCTGTGTAGTACAATACTACATAGAAGTAGGGCTGTTATGAGGATTAGGTGAGGTCACCGTGGGAAGTGCTTGGCACAAGTTTATATGATGAGCTTTCCCAAAAGAACTGATGCTGATTGGTGATGACAATGTAATAAAAATGTCAGAGGAAATGTGTATAAAACAGTTGGAAATCAGAAAACTTACTTTTGAAAAAAGCTCTACATCTTCCTTGCTATTCACCTCAGAAAATTGAATTCCCCAAGCCAGTCTCCGTGCCTAAAATTTAGGTCTAACTTCTGTAGAGTGAGCAACATTCCTTGCACAAGCATGTTGCAATTATCAAAGCATTAATGACAGTTAGCCAGGTTGGTCAGAGTTCTTTTTAGAGTATCAGTGAGATTTAAGTTCTAGCCAAGATGGAGGTATAGGTAGAAACCCTTCACTTTCTCACATAACCAAAAGGAGGATAACAACCAATCTAAAATCAACAAACAACCAGAAGTACCAGAAAATCAAACTGCCTGGAGCTCTGACAACCTAGGAACGAAAGAAATAGTCAACCAGACCAACCAGACCAGCAAGACAGGCAGACAGAGAGACCCATGGCAAGGTGGAGGGCCACTCAGGTAGGACTGGCTGAAAGGACCTGCAGTGAGGCAATGTACTATAAGGGCAGGGTTAACTGAATGGGAAACTGAGACTTAGAGCTGAGTATGGACTACAGCGGCAGTTGCCGTAGTGGGAGAAACTCCCAGTCTCATGTGAGAGTTCATTGGAAAGTGGGGCTAGAGCTGAGCAGGAGAGCTGCATTGTTCCCTCTCTGGCCCCTCCCCCACAGACAGTGCGGCAGCACAGCAAAGAGGATTGCCCTGCCCTGGTGAATACCTAAGGCCCCACTCCCTTACAACTTAACAGGTTCCCTGAGACAAAGAAATATGGCCTAAATGAAAGAACAGAGCAAAACTCCAGAAAGAGAGATAAGTGATGAGGAGATAGTCAACCTATCTGATGGAGAGTTCAAAGCCCTGGTAATCAAAATGCTCACAGAATTGATTAAGCTTGGTTGCAAAATGAAAGAACAAGTGAAGACTACCCAAAGTGAAATAAAGCAAAATATTCAAGGAACCAACAGTGACAGGAAGGAAACCAGGACTCAAATCAACAATTTGGAACAAAAGGAAGAAATAAACATCCAACCAGAACAGAATGAAGAAACAAGAATTCAAAAAAATGAAGAGACACTTAGGAACCACTGGGACAACCTGAAACATTCCAATATCTGAATTATAGGGGTGCCAGAAGGAGAAGAACAACAGCAAGAAATTGAAAACTTATTTGAACAAATAATGAAGGAAAATTTCCCCAATCGGGTGAAGAAAATAGACTTCCAGGAAGTCCAGGAAGTTCAGAGAGTCCCAAAGAAGGGGGACCCAAAGGGGCACACACCAAGGTACATCATCATTAAGTTACCCAAGTTTAAAAATAAAGAAAGAATCTTAAAAGCAGCAAGAGGAAATGATAGAGTTACCTACAAAGGAGTGCCCATAAGACTATCAGCTGATTTCTCAGAAGAAACCTTATAGTCAAGAAGGGGCTGGAACGTATTTGAAGTCATGAAAGGCAGGGACCTACATCCAAGATGACTCTATCCAGCAAAGCTATGATTTAGAATGGAAGGGCAGATAAAATGCTTCCCAGATAAGATCAAGTTAAAGGAGTTCATCATCACCAAACCGTTGTTATATGAAATGTTAAAGGAACTTACCTAAGAAATTGAAGAAGATCAAAAACTATGAACAGTAAAATGACAACAAACTCACAACTATCAACAACTGAACCTAAAAAAAAGAAAAGCAACAAAAACTAAGCAAACAACTGGAACAGGAACAGAATCATAGAAATGGACATCACATGGAGGGTGTTCAGTGGGGAGGAGGAGGGGAGGAATAAGGGAGAAAGGTACAGGAAATAAAAAGCGTAATTGGTGAGCATAAAATATACACAGAGAGGTCAAGAATGGTATAGGAAACAGAGAATTCAAAGAACTTATATGTACAACCCATGGACATGAACTAAGGGGGAGAAATGCTGGGGGGTGGGAGGGTGCGAGGGTGCAGGGCAGAGGGGGTATAAAAGGGGGAAAATTGGGAAAACTATAATAGCATAATCAATAAAATATACTTAAGAAAAAAAGAGCATCAGTGAGCCTGAGAGGAAGAGATTATGTATCCTCCTGGTCCATTTTTTCTTCTTTCTGCAGCTCACAGTTGTCTAGGAAGGCTGGTAGGTAGTCTGGGGCCGAGTTATTCACGAGAGACTCTCTTCCTGTCCCTGGATGCTCTGTTTTGCTGAGGAATCCATTCACCTCTCAGGGCTTATTCTACTGTCTGGGAAATACCGTCTCGTGCCCGCCTAGTCACCAAGCTCACAAGGCTTACAGGACCAAGGAGCTAGAAGATTCTAGAAGATTCTCCCAAGTTCAAAAGGTCAAAGCTTTTGTATTGTGTCTTTTATTATCAGTTAGACTGATAATTGTGTTAGTTTTCCTATGGAAAGTGCTTTTCAGAGAAAGTATAAAGAATTTGTTTCTAATAACTGTTTTAACTATTAAGAGGAAGAAAGAAATCGATGACATTGCATAGGATCCTCGTTTCCTGATTTTGGACAAAATTCCCCAAATTGGCACTGATTTTGAACTTTGTTTCTTGAAGCTGATGAGATTCTGCCAGAAGTTGCACTTGGATAGTTTTAAAGTGTATTCTTTCTTTTATTGACTTGATTCATGGTGTGGAAAAGTCCAGAAGAAACAAATATACTAAGACACTTCAATTATGTGCATTGAGGAAAAGGAAGGATGGTAAAATCTAGAGTCTTTATCAGCTTGGAAATCTGCTGTGCTTACTCCCACACCTTAAGCTCATCACATCAATTATTGTTCAAGACATTTTTATAAAAGGACTCTTTGATGCTAAAGAACACATAAGCAGAATAAGAGCAACAGGAAACATAAAACTAATCCCCATCATTTGAGAAGTCATTGATCATGCTCATTAAGTCTTTTTAATTGTACACCTATGAAATTTCAGGTTCAAGATTAGATTTCTTCTCGATATCAGTATGAGGTTTCCACATTAACTGTAGGGAAAGGTGGATCCTAAGATTTGTGGGAGGAGGGTTGTTTGTTTTTTTTGTTTTTAATTCAGTTGAGGCAGTGGCTAGAAATTAAAGGGGAAAAAGAAACCTCTAAACTGTTGAGATTCAGTCATTGATATAGTTTTTGGAGTAAATTCGTATTTTGCTACTCATCTTGGCCAGGCAACAAATCTATTTTATTTGGATCTGAGAACCAGTTTGGAAGAAAAAGAATTATATTGACGGTAATAGCTTAAAACATAAAATTGTTTTTATTCCCAGCTTGGAGAAATTGCAGGGCACATTTTGTTTAGGCAATCCCTTTGACTCCACTCTGAATACAAATGGAATACCAAAACCGTTGGGCATGTTCCCCCTTATCTCCTACCCAGAGACTGATTTCATTACCATAATTGCAGGCTTGCCTGGCTCTTGGCAGCTTCTCCCCTCCAAGACCCTTAACAGCCTTGCAGAGGATTGTTGAGGCTCAGTTGTTCTGTCTGCAGGGCAGTGGGGGACTGATGGGACTGCAGAGGAGAAAGGTTTTGTCTCCAAAGGCTCAGCGGTCCCCTGTCACTACCCAGCACTGCGCTCCTTCTGCACTTGTCCTTCCCAGGGTTGCATGTGGGTCCCAGTCATCGTTTACTCCCCAGCAATTATCCATTCTAGCAAACAGCTACAACACAAGACATATGAAATAGACATTTTCTTCTCTTCCTTTTTTTCTTTTTTGGGAAATTACTAAAAGTTTCACAGTTATTTATAAATATGCAAGAGATGCTTACAAGAATAGGGTAATGGTAGCATGGAATAAATCTGATGGTGCCCCTCTAGGCATCCCACACCAGAGGAAAGATGCACTTGACCTGCCACTGCCCAAGTATACCTGGTATTGAAGGCCACACACTTGACCTGTGCTTGGCCATCACAAGGCTGCAACCCAGGCCCACTATCAACTGGGCAACTTCCTTTGAATGTCAAAATGAGTAGAATTCAAACTTTGCCATCCCTAACACAAAAAGAAGAGGCTGTTTGTCTCAGGATGGGCACACCCTGGTACAGTTTGGCAGAGCATCCCAGCAACTCTCTCAGATGTTGGGTTAGGGCGAAGCTAGAAATCCATCTGCCCAGTACATCTTGCGCTGATTACTTGGAGCACGTGTTTCTGATTCATTTTCACATAACTCATCCAGGGGGTGTTGCAAGAGCTATGTGATGGCCAAAGGAACCCAATGAGTTTTTATTATATTTTTTTAAACAAGTTTCTCTATGTTGATTGTCTCTCAGAGCCAAGAAGCTGAATTCTTCCAGCCCCATGCTTTCCAAATTAGGCTCAGTAAATCCAAGAGCAAGTTCTGACCTTGGCTCCGGAACTATCTGTTTTGAACCTGAGGGCCGGTTGAGGGGTATACGTGCTGGGTCTGGACTATGGGATGAGTGGAAATCACAGCTGTGAAAGCCTAGACCTGAGGACCTTGTGTTCATATCTCTACCCAACCTGTGGTATCCAGCCTCACTGGAATCTGTGGCCTCTTTGCTCTCTCAGTTACATGAGGGGACAATACCTCTGTTACTTTCTTGTTGAGGGGCAGTGTGGAAAACTTGGTAAGAGCGTGGGCTCTGGGGCTAGACTACCCATGTCTGCCAGTTACTAGCTGTGTGACTTTAGGAATGTTGTTAACTTCTCTGATAGCCAGTTTTCTCTCTATAAAATGCTATCCGTTGCTGTCCAACAACCATCCCAAAACTCAGTAGCTTAAAGCAACAACCATTGGATTGCTTGTGGTCCCTGTAGGTCAGGAATTTGAGCAAGGCTCAGGTGGCAGAGCTTGTCTCTGCACCACATGGTATCAGCTGGGATGACCCAACTGAACTGAGGATCCAAGATGGCCCCACTGATGTGACTGGGACTGTGGAGCTGGCCAGTAGCTAGGGAGCCTCGGTTTTCCTCCCCGTAGTCTCCCTCTTCATGTGGTCTCTATGTGCACAGCAGTCTAGGCTGGGTTTCCTCACGGAATGGTAGGAATATTCCAAGAGAATGAAAATGGAAGCTGCAAGACCTCATGAGATTTGTCACAATGTAACTCTTACCACAGTCTACTAGGCAGAGTATATCACAAAGCCATCCCAGATAGAAAGGGAGAAGTAAACTGGACCTCGTCGTGAGAGGCATGGCATTCACATACAGTAATAGGAGGAAGTGCCAGGGCCATCTTTGTAGATCGTCAATCAGAGGGGCCAGTCACCCAACCTTATAAGATTATTCTGAGGATTAAATAAGTTAATATGTGGAAGAGCATTTAGAACAGTACCTGGTACAGAGTTAGTATTCAATAAGTGTTCAGTTTTATTACAGTTATTCTTGTGTCACTTCAGGAACATTTATAGTGCATGTTTATCCTTGAATTAAAGACTTCCTAGCAATACAGTCATCAGTAAATCAATGACCCTAGTGATGAAGTGTCTCTTTCCACCGCAAGGCCCAGTCACATCATTCTCTCTAGTCATAGGGTTCACTTGGGCCATCCCTGGATGTTTTCCATTCTGTATCACCAAGCAGTCTCAGCTATCCTTCACAAGTGACACACCAATCATTTGCCTCCACTCTCTCAGACTTTCTTCCAAGGGTCGCCCACCTCATTGACCCTGGCCTATTCTGAATTCTTCAGGTCACCATAGAGGTGGTGGATGGTCCTGACACTGAAGCAGATAAAGATCAGCATCCGGAGAATAAGCCCAGCTGGTCAGTCCCATCCCCCGACTGGCGGGCCTGGTGGCAGAGGTCCTTGTCCTTGTCAAGGGCCAACAGCGGGGACCAGGACTACAAGTACGACAGTACCTCAGATGACAGCAACTTCCTCAACCCCCTCCGGGGATGGGACCGTCCGGCCCCAGGCCACCGCACTTTTGAAACCAAAGAGCAGCCAGAATATGGTGAGTTTACCACCCAGTAATATAAAATGGTGGGGACAATGAATGAGGATAATGAGGACATGGAGCCAAGCAAAACCCAGTTTACAGTGTGTGGCTTTTGGTCTTCTAGGAGGCGTACCTCATAAAGACTCTCTTCCACCAAAGCCCCAAGGAGGCACCAGAAGCCACATGTTTCTGGAAAGACTATAATTTTAAAATCACACCAATTATCCTAGGAGAGAATTTTTCTTTAGTTGGAGGTCTTTGAGGTCCTGCCTTTTTCAAAAAATATATATATATTTTTATTTCTAAAAGAAGAAATCACCAAACCAACTTCCTTCTGTATTTAACTGTAAAGATGCATATTAAAAATTCAATCAAGTAAAAGAGATGTGTCCAGCTGCTTGCTTTGACCGAGCCACTGTTTTTTGTTTGACATGGGCAGTGGTGTGGCCCTTGGGAATCCACATGAATATATGCTTCACAGGTTGTCCAAGTATGGCCTCCCCACCAATAAATTTTAAGACCCCAGGTTAGGACTTCTAGTGTCTCATTTTTTAGAGTAAGACAGGTGAGATAACAAAACTTTAAAATTCAGTAATTTAAATAACAAAAGTTCATTTTTCACCTCAGATGAGAGATAGAGTAGAGGGAACTCAGCTCTACTCAGTCATTCAAGTCCTAGGTTCCTTCCATCTTGGCCCTCCACCAACTGTTAGGGCCTGGGAGTTACCCACTGGATGCTCTATATCCAGCTCAGGCAAGAAGACAGATGCAACCTGAAAAAAGTTCACATGCTCTTAACCCCCTCAGATTGGAGATGACACATCACATTTGCTCAAATTTCAGTACCTGATGTTATGGCCCCACATAGCTGCAAGGGAGGCTGGGAAATGCAGCCTTCATGGGGAGTCAGACAGTGTTCCTTGTGCTATAGAATGGTTGCTGTCTTACAAATGCACCCATCATTGTGATGTCCTGTGGCTTCGCCATCAGCAGACTTACAGCAAGCACTGTATGATGAGGATGATTTGTTATGAACTCTCATCCTTACACGTTTTTCAGCAGAAAGACCAGTTGTATGTTGGAGAGTTATTTCTGCCCAATAATAGATGATTCTAAGCAACTTCCAAAACAGTAAGATAACTTCTTTCAGCTTCATCATTTAGTTATTCAACAGATATTTATTAAGAGCGTATCTTGTGTCCATCATTATATTAGGTGCTGCAAATCCAAAAATGAGTAAGATGCAGTCCTTACCTAAAGAGGATCTCACCTATCTGTGGACAAGGGGAGAAAAATTAACTAATAGAGCAAAATAGTGCCCTGGTAAAGATACACATCAAATTCTAGGGGAGCAGAAAGAACTCTCCCAAACCTCTTCCAGCTAGGAGACTCGTGATACCTTCCCCCTTTTCAGAGGAAGTCCAATTTATCTGTTTTCCAGGACAGACTACAAATAGTAACCAACATACATATAGCACTTAACATGCACCAGTCCTTCTTCATGGCATCTAACATGTATTAGCTCATTTAATCAGCTCTATGAGTCAGGTACCCCATTTTACAGATAGAGAATCTGAAACCTGGAAAAAATTAAGCAACTTGAACTCAAGGATTTATCTCAGTGAGTCAGTCTAAAGTCTGTCCTTTTAATCACTATGTTATTTTTCCTCTCTGGAAGAAAAGGTAGCATATCCTTTAGGAGAGCAGAGTAGATCTAGAAATGGTCACTTGGGTTGGAAGATAGGAATGGAAGGAAAAGTCCAGTGCTATTGAACAAAGAAACAAAACACACAGGACCCCTGGGTGCCAGCCTGACAGTACACAGCTTTGTGGTTTAACCTGTTTGCCCAGCCCACACAAAACATTGTTCCTATGAGTGGGACTTAGACTCTCAGCATCCGAATCCCTTTGTTGTGGGTTTGAAAAATGCCAATCCTAGCCCCAACCCCATTCTTCTATTGCAAGGTCCTCAAAGTGTGGTCCCCAAACTAGCTACATCAACATCACCTGGAACCATGATAAAACACTGATTTTCAGTCTCCCATATCCCAGACATATTGAGTCAGACATTCTGGGGGTGGGTCCCCAAAATCTATGTTTGAAAAAATGTCCAGGGCCTCTGGTACATTGAAAACCAGTGTTCAAGATCGATGGTTCTCAGCCTCCCTTGCTCATCATGCTCACCTGGCAAATTTTTAAAAACCCTGATGCCCAGGTTCTCTCCATACCAGCAATTTGGGATCTCTAGAGGTGGAACCCAGGCATCTGTGTTTTTTAAAGCTCCATGGGTGACTCCAATGTGCAGCTCAGATTGAGGGCCATTGCTGCCCTTCTTCTGAACCAGATGCCCATCAGTGAGACCTGGAATCTGCCCGTTTACTTCTTTGTCTCTTTTTTCAACCAAGGTTATCAGGTGATCCTCATGTTCGCTGAAGTTTGAAGACCAACATTAGAAACAACTCTTTCATCTAAAGCTTTTACAGAGTACCCTCTGCTGAACTCATTAGTATTAAGAACATCTTCCATTTCAATCTTGAGGATAGAATTTCCTCCTCATGGAGCACCTATTGGGCTTCCTCAGCCATCCTCAACCCAGCTTTCTGGGGCTATGATACCTGTAGAGCACCTTGCATCTGAATCTTACAGCATCCCTGGGCCTTTGGAGTCTCTCTTAGTAACTTCCTCCTTGTTAGGCTAGATACAGGATTGCTACCTTATGAAGAAAAATATGTCCCTTACAATACTTCTAAAACAGTGTTTTTCAGACTTTAATGTGCACACAAACTGGGGGGGGGGGTGCTTGTTATAATGCAGTTTCTGTTGCAGTAGATACAGGAAGGGGGCTGGAGCCAAAGTGAGGCTGACACCGCTGGTCCTTGGACCACACTTGAAGTACCAAGACTCACAGCATGTCATGGATGCTCGGTAGTATTTGCAAAATGATTGAAGAAGTGTTGCTTCTGAGGCTGGCTTGCCAGGAGCCTGTGATTTTCAGAACTCCATACAACTTTGGATGGGCTGAGTCCTCTTGTATTTCAATCAATGAGAAACTATAGTGCAATTTCTAAGTATTCAGCCCTAGATTGGATGCTGTGGAGGATACAGGGAGTGAATATACTGCCCAGAAAGGTGAGGTTCATGCAATGACAAAGCAGTGCTATCACTGTACTTAAGTGCCCATTGTCTTTTCTGAGCTGGGCTAAAATTGCCACAAGAACTGGTCTTGTGAAGGTTGTTAATCTCAGATTTCTGAAGGCAGGGTTTTTAATAAGAATTTAAATGTCTGTGGCCAAAGAGTATTTCAAAAAATTCTAGGTGAAATAAATAAAATAGAATGGAATCTTGAGAATGAATTATAAAATACTCAACAGAAGTTAGTTAGACCTAGTTTGTGATTGTGGAAACCTGAATTAGCTCAACTTTGGACTGTATGTGTTTGAGAGACTACACTTTAAATACCTTCTGTGTAGAGACTGAAGGTATCACCCAGGGCAGAGAAAGAGTTCAAATAAATGTTTTCCTTTCAAATAGTAATATACAATTTTTAAAGTTGTTCAGAACAACCTGAATAATAAAATTAATGGTAACTGCTTATTGTAACCTAGGTTGGGACTCAGTTCTTTGCAATTCTCTAACTGGTCATGGTCTTATTTTAATAGAAGATTTCAGTGATTTTTTTCCCAAGGATTTTTCTTTGCAGTGTTAAAGTATGGCCACATCAGTGAGTGTCTTAAGGAAAGGAGGCCAACCTGGGCCAGAATCAAAGTTGCTGGAATACCAGAATATATAAGGGGAGACACCAGGAGCAGGCAGACCTCAGATCTAATACCAACTCTGCCAAGTTTGAGCTGTGTGGCCTCAGGCAGGTACTTTAACCTCTCTAAGCCTTGATTACCTTATCAAAAAAAGGAGGCTGTTTCCACCTACCTTGAAAGATTATCATAGGAGTGAAATCAGTGTGTTCGAGCAGCTGGTTAAAGCAGGTCTTCAAATATTGGTATCCACTAGCACTGAGGATTAGTAGTGGAGGTTTGCCAGGAGCCACATCAAGACCCAAGTCGCTTCAATTGCCCAGACAGAAATGACTGGCCCACAGAAATCTAGTGCCTTGAAACTGTATAATAACTACTGTAAAAATTCAGATGACATCCTAGAAACCCAGCCCCGAACTGTGCATTGTTTTCTTCCCTCCCCGAGCGGTTTGATGTCATCGACAGGGGCTGTCAAATCACGGGGACTGTTTTACCTTCGTTGTCCTCTTTGCAATTACTGCTGCTCACATTCAGTTTCTGTTGAGTGATGCTGCCTGGTAGGCGAGCAAATGAGAACAAGTTTGTTTGATTATAGCAGAAATGAATACTGCCTTTAAAGCTTTGTTCCACAGTCAGAAATTTCCTTCTGTACTTTGAGCACATTAAAAAAATAGAAGTCCCCAAGAAGAGTCTTTGCTGGAACATTCACCCAGGACAGTATGCTATGAAGGCCTTAGAGTAGTGAGCTGACATACACAACCCTAGGAGGTGGTTTTATTTCATTGCTAGCTCAATAAAAATAACCAAACACCTGGCTATATAATTGTTCTGTGCCTAACTCCTGAGGACTCATATTAAAATAAGTTTGGAAAATAAATGACTTTGTGAGCACCTAAAATAAAAACATGAAGAACCCACGTACTAGGATGAAAACTCATTCACGTTTCCAAAGTCTGCTAACCATGGAGAATGTATCATAGGGAAAATGCTACAGTGTATTTATAATTGTTAACATTTGTTGCTTAAGAAACAAACCCCCAAAATTCAGTGGCTTAAAAGAACAACATGTTTTCTCTCAGCAATTTTCGAGTTGTCCAAATTGTTCTTTTCTGGGCTAGTTTTGCTGGGGCTGGAGGATTAGGATGGCTTCACTCACAATGATGGGATCCTCGCTGGACAGCTGGGGTGCTGAGGTGGCTGGAACTTCTCTCCACCTGGCTCCTCACCCTCCAGAATGCTGGCCTCAGGCTCTTCACATGGTAGTGGAAGAATTCCTTATAGCAAGAGGGTAAGGCCTAATACAGGAGTGTGTTTGCAGCCTCTGCTTGCATCACATTTCTATTTTCCCATTGGCCAAAGTGAGTCAGGTGGCCTGGGTTAGGGTCAGTGGGAGAGTAACCAAAGGAGAGGGGAATTATGGAAGTCATTTTTCACCAAATCTGACACAGCATTGGCATCCCATAATTTTGATCCAAGATACAAAAATAAGAAATTGCCTAATGCAGAGATTCTAATGTAAGCATCATGATAACCTTAATGCTAATATCTCAAAGTTCAAGTTGATACTCTTCTTCATATTACTGCAACATTGAAAAAGGGTTGCAAGAGATTTCTAGATGGTTGGGGCTCTGTTGCTTCTGCTGGGTCAAGCAAGATATGTCTTGGCATCAGTGGACTGTGTCCTGTGCCTGTACCCACCACACAGGTGACGTGGACTCCACCTATGTGATTCAGTAAGCTTTTTCTGACTGACCAACTGCCCCCTTTCTATGACTCTAAAGCCATTATCATCTTTACTTATGACTCAGTGCTGTTGTTACTGCCTTTAACAAACCTGGCTGCACCAGTGCAAGTAGGATGTGGTAGAATGTGGTCACAGGCACATGTAACCCGCCACACCCAGATGCTCCTGCTGACAAGAATGAGATCGCGTGGTTGTTCCAGGCACCTCTTGGTGTTCCTGGTGAAATTACCAAGAGATACCGGACTCCAAAGTCTTGAAGGGAGCAACAGTGGCCCCGGACTCAGTGGTTTGTTCCTCCAGAAGCCTCATATCTCTCCAGTTCTACTGTGTTCATGCCTAGTAAGAGATGGGAGCTGTGAGGGAGCTTAATGAAGGCTGGGGATACAGGCCCAGCTCCCTCACATGAAGCAGAGTTTCAAACATCTGCTTGGCCATGTGGTTGGAAAACCATTTCTTAGAAGAAAATCAAAGTTCAGAAGAATTCTTCTTGGGGAGGGGATAGAAATGGATGGGGCCCCTGGAGGCAGGCAATACGTGAGCAAACGCTCCATTCTGGTGAGGAAAGAGGACACAAACATGAATCACCTTCCCTGTCCCCGCCCCAACTCTGCTGAATGGGCCAAGGAGATTCGGGGGCCCCGTGTTTGCTGAGGAGCGTTCAGAGTGAACGCCATGTAAACAGCCTGGGAGGCTGGCACAGGGCCTGCAGTTCAGGTGGAAACATGTGTGGACAACATTCTTGCCTGGCCCACATAATAGCAATCCCCACAGGCTGTTACAAATGGAGAAGACCCCTTCCCTGCAAGGCACATGCCTGTAGCTCTGAGCTTGGCACTGACAGAGGCCCCAAGGCTGTAGGAACATTTGGACAAACCAGGAGAAATTATTACTAAGTGGAGATGCTTCGGAAAGAGTCAAAATTTTGAGATTAAGGGCTTGGCAATAGAGCTCAAATTTTCCTTTCTGTTACCATTATGACCTTAGATAGTCACCCTAAGGACTTAGTTTCTTACTTTCAAAAAGAGGAATTTGCTGTGGATCATATACCAACTGCTCCCACCCTTTGCACACTTCAGGCCCCTCTAGCCTGGTCTGCTTCTCCTTCTTTGATGTCACTCACCAACTTTAATCTACTATATAGTTCACTCATTTTTTACTTATTAGTTATTGTCTGACTTTTCTCACTAAGTAGTAGTTCCACCGGGGCAGGGAATCTTTGAAAGTTCTGTTTAAGAGTATATCCTGTGTACCTAGAACTGTGCCTGGCCTATAATAGGGGCTGGAAAAATATTTGTTGGATACGTGTTGAGCAATGACCTCAAAGAACCATCTCTAGCATCAGCATTACGTATCTGTTGTCTACTCCTGTGTAACAAACCATCCCCAGGCTCCATGGGTTAAAACAACAGCACTTTATTATTTTTCATGATCCTGTGGCTCAGGAGTTGAGGCAGAGCCACGATGGGCAGGTCCTTCACTCCTGAGGGCATCAGCTGCATTCAGCTATCCACTAGGAAGGGCTGGAAGGTTCGCAAAAGCTTCACTCACATGTCTAGTGGTCCTTCCTGTGGCTTCTCTCTTTCTATGTGGCATCCCATAATTCACAGTTTTAGCCTCAGCTTTTTTCATGGTGAGTGCATTGCCCAGAGGGAAAGTCAGAAGCTGCCAGGCCTCTTAAGGCCAGAGCCAGCAGAGATTCAAAAGAAGGGGAAATACGGTCTCTCTCTCTTTCTCTCTCTCTCTAAATGACACAGGGAGTTAAGGAACTAATAGTGGCCATCTAACTACCTATCATATTACTTCATGATCCCATGCTCACCAAGTGTATGCATTCTCAATAAGCACTCACTGAGCACCTTTTGGGAGTCAGGCCCTGGTCATGTGCTTACCACATCGGTTCCCAAAACCTCAGACACAAGCACTGACTTCATGAAGTTCATCCCTAAAATGAACGCTGGAGCTGTAAGCCTTTTGAGTCCAGCAGGCATCTGTACCCTCAACAGTGAAAACAGTGGAAGTGGACAATTGGCAGGCTGCTTGTCGGGGTGGATTTGGGGGCTCTTCAGGTAAGGCTGTGACCGTCTCCCTGGCTCCCTTCCAGATTCTACAGACGGGGAGGGTGACTGGAGTCTCTGGTCCATCTGCAGTGTCACCTGTGGGAATGGCAACCAGAAGCGGACCAGGTCTTGTGGCTACGCATGCACTGCAACGGAATCTAGGACTTGTGACCGACCAAACTGCCCAGGTGGGTTTATGCAGGACCGTGGCTCCAAGTTCAAGAGGAAAGTTTTAATTTATATTTTAAAACTTATAAAAATTGACTTTTTAAAAAACAATGATTTTCCTAATAAGGATTCTGACCAGACTGAAACAAAATATGAGTAATGGGCTTAACGGATGGGAAGATGTTGGGAATGAAAAATATTGTGACTCTCTGTAGCAGAGGTTGTCACAGTACAGCCTGCTTTTGTATGGCCCACACATGTTTGTAAAGAAAATGAGGGAGAGGAAAAGAAGTAGAAGAAGGAAAAAAAGAAGGAACCATATGTGACCAAGACCATATGTGACCCCAAAGCCTAAAAGATTTACTCTCTGACCCTTTACAAAAAGTGTACCAACACCTGGTCTGTAGGTTTACATTTCCTATGCATTCTCCATTTCCAGGTAAAATACCAGTCTAAAATAATATCTTAGGCCCTTCCAAGAAACCACATGTTCCAAATGGCTTTACCCCAAAGAAATTCAGACAGAAAATTTAATCTCTGCACTCAGGACTTCCTTTTTCTACCCTTAAACTCTGTTCCCAGACCTTAAGACTGAGATTTGGAATAAAAAAGAAGTAGGAGAACAAAAAAGAAGGGGGTTCCGAGGAGAGAAACGAAGGATCAGACTGGGCATGTGTATGCTGAGCCAAGAGGCCTGCGTAGAAAAGTGTCAGCAAAGGTAGTTCTAGTGACCTGTCAGCCATGCGGATGAATTTCAAAAAGTGAAGCAAACATCAAGGTGCTTTTTTGTGTAAATTTCCTCCATGCAGCTGAGTTAGAAGTCTGATAAGATGGTATTCGGATGGGTAAAATTAAACCAATAAATAATAATGCTATGAGAAGGAAGAAAAGAAGGAGTATAGGAAGAAAATAAGAAGGAAGAGGAGAATCTGAAGACAAAAAAGATAAGATGTGATGAGACAAAAGAAAATGAAAAATATGAAGAATATGAAGGAAATGAAGAACAAATGAAACAGGATTATGAAGAATGGGATTTTTTTAGCATTTCACTATCAAGCAAAATTTCTAAGGTTTTGTTTAATCCTCACGATAGCCTCATTATTGTGTTCTTTTGACAGTTATGGAAATGGAAGCACTGGGCTTAATTAGCCTAGAGTCACACAAGCAGCCCATAATCCATCTAGAATTCAAATCCAGACAGTCTGATTCCAGAGTCCATGTTCTTCAATCATCAAACTATTCCACCTCCAGCAGGAGGAAGGGTATTGGGCTCAGCCACACCTGGACACAGACAGCATTTCAAGGCAGGGCTTGGGGCATTGCCTCCAGATTTCTCTTCCGGAGCTGTAACACACAGACCCAAGATGGTCCATTTCAGTATCTTATTAGGGGAAGGCTGGCCACCGTTTTGAATATTGCCTTCTCATTTTCTCTCATCACTGAGAGCTGTGTGGGTGGCAGCCCTGCTCATACATTTTCTTTCAACTGACCTTGCCCTCCTTTCATCCTTCCCACTTTTCTGTTCCTGAATCTCCAGTTTTCAGGACTCTCTTGAAATGTAAAGGATTTTTTACAGGATTTCTTTCCTTATTAGTTGTGTTGAGTCTCAGCCATATTGGAAAGAATCACAGGGCAGGCGGCCTCCCTGGCCTGGCAGTGATTGCACCATAAAAGTTTGTTCCATAGGTCAGCCCTATAAATAAGTTCAAGGGGCCTCACCTAATATCAGAAAGAGCCTCTTAAAGGAAATCAAGTCTTGCCTAACAGGCAGCCAAGCTCTCCAACTAGTCTCTGTTCCACAGCTCCTGCCTCTTCTGACTGCCTCAGCTTGCACAAGAGTCCTGTTTGTAAAGAAAGCCTGGGTGGGGTAGCAATTTGGAGAGGGGACGAGAGCCAAGAATATTGAGGCAAGCTGGGTTCAGTCCCTCAGAGCAAGTAATGACAAGCCGAGCCTACTCTTCTTGAAACATCAGCTGCAACGTTGAAAGTCCCAGAATATGAGCTACCTGGTCTTTGGCTGTGGACTACTGCATCCTCAAAATGAGCTAGACAAACATTCAAGGAACATCAGCAGCTAAGTCTTACATCTTACTACTCGAAGAGCTTTCTTTACACTTCAATTCATTCAACTCTTGTGTGGTGGGTCATCTATTTCTCCCCATTTTACAGATGTGAAAGTACACAAAGGTTAAATGGCTTGCCCAAGGTCACACAGCTAGTAATGACTTATAAGCAGACAGTCAGTCCTTAAGACTGGTCTCGACCACCAGACTGGTATGAGTCACTGCCTCTAGTTTAGTCTGTCACCCTGATACCGTCAGACAGACAACCATCTTGACATGTGTCCTCCCTGCCCAAATCCAACTCCTGGACCCAGTGAATGAGTTCCTTAGGATCCTTCAGGCACATTTGCATCTGATTTCATGCTGCACATGGTATCTGGGGTTTTAACATATTTCATGCTCTACTACCTGCTTTTTACTGTTTCCTCTGTTTGCAAATTTCTACTCATGAATAGTAATGAACACAAGAAAAGGCTTTTCTGAGGTATATATTTTTTTCAGTTGGTAGAGGGGTGTGGATTTCTTCCAAATAACTAGAGAAAAATGAGCCCCTGTCTGTGTTTAGGAATTGAAGACACCTTCAGGACAGCTGCCACCGAAGTAAGTCTCCTTGCAGGAAGCGAGGAGTTTAATGCCACCAAGCTGTTTGAAGTTGGTAAGATTTTTTTCTTTTTTATTCAAATATTGATATAGTGTTTGGGGATGCCTTTTGCCTTTGCAATGTCACCCTTGATCCATTTACATGTTTTGTTTTCCTCATATGGGGTCCACTTTTCCTAGCATATTTCTTGCACAGGGTCAAGTTTCTTAACCCAGTATTGCATCTTCTCTACTGATCTGTAAAATGGTAAGAAGTAATGCCTACCTTATAAAGTTATTGTAGAATAATAGAGTTCATATTTGTAAAGCATTTAGAACATATCCATTACACTGAATATCTATAATAGTTTGATAAATAAAAATAAGTCAGTGGATGTCATATAGGTACATGAATTATTGATGACCTGCCACTCTGACAGGAAAATACAAAGCTATTTTCTGGGGCTACACTGAATTTTCTTTCTGAAGATCCTGCCCTCTGCAAGATTCCCCCAGTGGCTTTGCAGACACATATTTTCCCAGGATAGAACCTCCCTTCTCTCTGCTACTGCTCAGTCAGAAGCTTACAGGGCTGGAATCATAGAACTCAGAGCCAAAAGGAGCCTCAGCCCATCCCCGTGGGTGATACCCTGTTCTAAACTGTACTCTCTGTGTCCCCTCCCATTTAATCCTTATATCACTTTATGAGACAGGCGCTATTTATATCTTCAATTTAGAGATGAGAAAACTGAAGCGCAGTGAGGGAGAATAGCTTTCTCAAGGTCGCAGAGCTACTAAATAGTTAAGTCGGGGTTCGATACCCGGCAGTCCAGCACAAGAGCCCATACTTTTCACCCAGGCCAGGCCTTGCTGAGCTCCTGAGAGATGCCCCATCTCTCTCTTCCTCATTTAACTGAAGAGGATCTCAAGCTCTTCTCCAAGCTGCCCCACTCCCCCATCCTGGCCACTTGATTTCCACTCATGACACCACCAGCCCCCTGGTCGGTTACTCTTTGCCTGCTTACTCAGCTAGTTGTTCCCATAGAGCAAAGCAGGTCCAGTATAAACATGTCTTTTGATTTTTCAAGTGAAACCAGAAATCCACATTAATAAGTGGAATCACCTAAATCTTAAATGTTAGAAATTAAGTCAATATTTTTTATTACTGTGAAGACCAAACACTACACCTATGGGGGCAGGTTCTGACTCCAGGCTAGTTGGTAAGTGACCTCTGGTCTAAATGTTAGGTTCCCTAAAAGCAGGGGCCACCAACCTCTTTCCTTTTGAGGCATTTTTTTCATATGGATTTGAATACAGTGATTGTAACTGTTTGGTGCTTAAGGTTAAGAGGTCAGGCCACTAGCTCTAGTTTTAACTAGTCAATTACTGGCAGAAATACAACTTAGACCTACAAATATTACTTTGAGGCATTTTCTACCCTATCACCATGCATTTAAAGAGGAGATTTAAAATGTCCCTCTGAATTGTTGTTAATTTTCTTATGGATGATAGTGGGTTTATGGTTAACCATATATGCCAATACCCTCCTTTTTTTTATTTTTATTTTTTGTAGATGCCTACTAAAACTTAAACCTAGGGATAATAATGCCATATGTCCCCCCCAAAAAATTTGAAGCATATATAATAATGGTGATGGCATACAAGTAGTCAAGTTCAAAGTTCCCAAGTTCAGGGGAGGTGTGCATGGCCTCCTGGTCCCAGGGGGCTGCAGGGGTTGAATCTGGGAGGGTAGGAGGGGAAGATGTCAGTGTCATCTTGCTGCCTGAGCTTGGTGACCTGTAGTTAAAGCGTATCTCTGTGGCCTTTTTCAGACACAGACAGCTGTGAGCGATGGATGAGCTGCAAAAGCGAGTTCTTAAAGAAGTACATGCACAAGGTGATCAATGACCTACCCAGCTGCCCCTGCTCCTACCCCACAGAGGTGGCCTATAGCACAGCAGACATCTTCGACCGCATCAAGCGCAAGGAATTCCGCTGGAAGGACGCCAGCGGGCCCAAGGAGAAGCTTGAGATCTACAAGCCCACTGCCCGGTACTGCATTCGCTCCATGCTGTCCCTGGAGAGCACCACGCTAGCCGCCCAGCACTGTTGCTATGGCGACAATATGCAGCTCATCACCAGAGGCAAAGGAGCGGGGACACCAAACCTCATCAGCACTGAGTTCTCAGCGGAGCTCCACTATAAAGTGGATGTCCTGCCCTGGATTATCTGCAAGGGCGACTGGAGCAGGTATAATGAAGCCCGGCCTCCCAACAACGGACAGAAGTGCACAGAGAGCCCCTCTGACGAGGATTACATCAAGCAGTTTCAAGAGGCCAGGGAGTATTAAAGAGAGACCACCTCTGATATTTGTGACATAAACGCACTACACTGATCTGCCGCCTCTTATCCACATTCCTGTGTGTTTGCATATGCCACATGAGTATTTTTCATACATTACACTAGGGATGTGCGCCAGGCCCGGTGGCTACCATCTGAGGCCACCCTTGCCATCTACAATGCCCACAGACCTTCTTGGAACTCCTCCTTAGAGTGATGTGGTTAACAGGATGAGGACCAAGAAGCCAGAAGAACCTGGAAGCCATAGTGGATGGGATTCAATTCACACCCAGGTCCAGTGTTTCCTAGAGATGCAAAGGGGGAAAGAGACTGAAATTGTAAACATTATAAGTTTTTATATATAACTTATTTAATATGAATGTGACTTAAGTGTAACCTTTTCTCTGGAGTTGTCATCATGAAACTTTTATCACTTCTGTGAGAGTTCAGATAGGGCTTAGGAGGTGGAAGAGAAAGGGATTTTGTAATGACTTTTAAAATAACCCAATAGAAGTATATCCAAACAAGAAAACACTCACCTTAAACCAAATATTATTTAGTCATGAGGCACCTTGCTGAAGTCTCAGCATCCAAAATGCCCTTGTGTAAGACTGGGTAGAGATTGGGAGTGAGGGGCAGATGGCTATTTTAGGGGAAAATCTGAGGCCGGTTTTAAATAGGCTTTAAAATAAAAGGCCAATATTAGCATAATGCTTTGATTCTGCTTAAAGGCTTCAGAATGACAGAATTTCTTCTCATGTCTTAGTAAGTCCAGAAGGCTGCAGGAAAGTTGAACATAAAAACAGGGAGTAGCACTTTTCCAAAGGAAAAAAAAGCAAGATAAATGGGAAAACAACATGGACCTCATTTCATCTATTTTATTTTAATATCATCTTAACCATTTTTTCTCCACCAATATATTCACAACAAATAGATATAAAAAGAGGAGGAGGACTCAAGTGTAGGAAATCCTAATTTTTTATGTTTTAAGAAAGGAAAAATAACTACATTATTTTTGTAAAGTATTTATTGAGTCTTGAGTTTAGTGCATCAAGCAGTTGTAATATGCCCTGGTTCTGTAGTGTGGAACTTAGGACAAATAAAGAGTTGGTTATTATGCACTATTTACTTGCAAAACTCCAGGAAAAGAGAATATATAATAAAATCATAATAAAATGTGTTACCTGCAGTAAATGTGTTACTTGCAAATATTTATGATGCAAATACCATAAATAGCTCTGGTAAAACAGGGCTTTGAGGCAGAGGAGACAAAGGTTCAAGCCAGGTGGGAATAAAAGGTTCATTGACTGACGTGATGATGGTGGGTATAAGTCATAGCATCTTTGACAACAAGAATGTCAACCCAACCCTCAGGAGAATGAAGCTCATTGACACATGTACAACTTTTTGCCCACCCAGAACTAAGAAAGATCTATAGAAACCAAGTCAGTGCTGAGGCTTAAAACTTCCCAGGTGAGCGGAGCTGCTCCCAAACAAAATTCTGCAATTATGATAACAAGTAGAACTACTAATCATACAAATTACTTCTTCTCCAGATGACAAAAGCAAAGCTCAAATAAAATAAATCACATAGGATCCTTCTTTTATGACCTACCCCAGTGCACTTTCTACTGTATCAAATTTTTGGTGTCCTCATATTCCTGGTGCCTTTGGTATTCCCCATGACCCCACCTTTAGGTTCTCCTTATAAATTCTTGTTCCTATGGAAAAGCTCCTATCAGTCGTTTATACTTTAGAATGAATTTTCCATTTATTGCCTACTCTCAGAATATTTATATTTGAGATATATTTCTAATTATGAAATGAGAAGGC
This sequence comes from Tonatia bakeri, assembly GCA_004024845.1. NCBI lineage: Eukaryota > Metazoa > Chordata > Mammalia > Chiroptera > Phyllostomidae > Tonatia > Tonatia bakeri. Next base: position 98,648 of record PVIA01000787.1, read on the forward strand.
TTATTTATATAAGAAGGAATTTTAAGCAAGTGAATTGGTAGGGAGAGAATCAGTAGGACTAATATATCAGGGAAAAAGATTTGGTTTCTAATACCAGGAAAACTATTTTTGCAAAGAGTTCATTGCAATGAAATGCATAATCTTTGAGGTGGTGAGTTCCCTGTCAGGACAGGTATTCAAGCAGAGGCTGAAGATGAAACATATGAGTTCAATTATGTGATAAAAAGATAAAAAATGTACATCAATAACACTCTCTGATATGTGTTCTATTACAACTAAGAACAATGATGGGAAATAGAGGCAGGAATCAGAAGTACCTGTTGGGTCTAATGGAGAACCAGGATTTCATAAAGCAGCGAAGAGGGAGGGGGAAGTGAATACATTCTGAGTAAGAAAACAGTATGAACAAAGGCAAACAGCTAAGAAAGAGCTTGGTGTTTTCTGAAGACTGGGATGTTGAGAGTGATGAGCAGAGGAACAAGAGTGGCAAGTTATAGACCCATATCACAAGTGTTTGTGTTAAGGATTTAGAATGAAAGATTAAAGGAAACAGTTCTTCCTTACCACAGTGAGAATGACTGAGATGAGTAATGCTTTCAGTGGGCAATTTGCCTTTTCATATCAGCTCTTGCTGACCTGATGAACTGAGAGTTGGAAGGTAGTGTAAACTGGGAGTAGGGGAGGGCTCCTGGGCTCTTTGCCTTCTGAGAATACGCATAGCATTTTGTACATCATAAGGACGGTGTCACACCTCTGTAAATTTGCAGAACTATAATCTGCCTCTATCAGGATGATCCAGTTTTCAGTCCCAAAGCTTTAAGAGGTCAATGAGTGGCCCTCAGAAATCCAGACTCCTCTGCTCAGGTTATCTACTTAGACAAGAGAACTGAACTCATTGAATACAGGACCCTGAGCCAGTCCCAAGGTAACCCCAGGTAATTAATTCCCTCATGGAAAGTTTGCCTGCAGCAGAGTAGGCTCTCTGCACCCTCCCCTGCAGCACCTGTAAATATGACCCCCAGAAGCTTCTCTCATCAAAACTTTGCACCTTTGACTCTCCTCGGAAAGAGAGCCCTATTTCTAGTAATCCATTGGGCCTCTTGGTTGCCCATTTGAGCAAGTCAACAGTGGCAAACAGAGATGCTCAAGGCCCCTCTAGTGGCTGCACATGGGAAGGACGAGGGAGAGGCAAGGGCAGGGGAAGTGCTGAGCTTTCTCTTCAGCCTCCTCTGTTTGCCATGATTATAGTCTTCCAAGTTTTTTCTCTTTTTTTAATGTTATTTTCACTATATGTTTTTACTGTTACCATTTAGTCCCCTTAGACCCCTCTCCCCAACAATCACCACACTGTTGTCCATGTCCATGTGTCCTTTTTCCTTTTTGCTCCATCCCTCCATCCCTAACCTCCCTTACCCTTAGCTGTCAGCCTGCTCCCTGTGCATCGGTCTCTATTTTGCTTGATAGTTCAGTTTGCTCATTAGATTCCACTGATTCCACACTCTTCCTCTGATTGGCTTATTTCACTTAACATAATGGTCTCTAAGTCTAACCATACTGTCACAAAGGGTAAAATTTTCTTTTGTTATGGCTGAGTAGTATTCCATTATGTAAATATCCCATAGTTGTTTTACCTACTCATCTACTGATGGACACTTGGGCTGCTTCCATATCTTGGCAATTGTAAATACTGCTGCAATGAGTGTGCTGATGGGTTTCTTTCTTTATAATTCAGTGACCAAGAGGGTGGAGTTCTCCGTCCTAAGCCCAAGGATCAAAGAATAGTTTCTATACCAGCTACTCCTTCCTGAGCACACACTCCGTGCCTCTGTACTAATCACTTTGCCAAGGGAGGCAGTCATATTAAATCCACTTTACAGAAGACCAACAAGGTTATTATACTTGCCCAAGGTCATTACACACCAGCTGGTTAAAGCCAGTTCTTTCTGGTCACCAAACTCTTATTTTTAACCTTAACCCCTTGCTCTAGTCTCTTTCTAACTCTTCCCAGTGCTCACAGGATCAGATGCCCGTCTGTCTGTTCATTTGTTTGTTTTCCTCCCATTCAACCTGCCTTTGCTCAAATTGTTCAAATCTACCAAATATCCCTGTGCCAACTTTATAGTGTCTCACATTGAAGAGAGAGGATCTGGCTTTATTCTACACATTCTGCTCTGTTCCCTCATTACACAAAAGAATTTTTGATCCTGTAGCTGAGTCCTAGCTCAGATTAGGTAAGTAGCAGAACTCAAAATTTCTAGCAGAGCTCCAAGACAAGAACAGAGACTGGTCTGTTTTCCCCACTGCACATAAACCCCATGCTGTTCGCTGTTGGGTAGACCTCGGGCTGATGTTATGTCTCATGCTTTCCTCCAACCCCAGCTTCTGGCACTGCACCTGGCAGATGTTATCAGGTAATGTGCAGAAGGTTTAAGAGTTGGGGGTTGAACCAGACTGCCTGATTTCCAGTCCTTGCTCTGTTACTTGCCTGCTAGGTACCACTAGGTAAGTTAACAAGCCTCTGTGCATTTCAGTTTCCTCACACAGTTGTTGTGAGAATGAATTAATATAAGAGACATGAAGCTCCTAGAACAGGGCCTATCGTGTAACATCTGCAATGAAGGTTGGTTGTTGGCATTTAGTAACTAGATGAATATTTTTTATTCCAGATGCCAAAGATATAGCAGTGTACAAATTCAAGTCTTCCTGTTGGAGGGTAGGCAGTTGATAAATAAATGCATAATCTGAGATAATGGTAAACGATATAAAAAATAAGTTATTTGGCCCTGGCTGGTGTAGCTCAGTGGATTGAGCACGGGCTACGAACCAAAGCATTGCAGGTTCGATCCCCAGTCAGGGCACATGTCTGGGTTGCAGGCCACAGCCCCCAGCAACTGCACATTGATGTTTCTCTCTCTCTCTCTTTCTCTCTCCCTTCCCTCTCTAAAAATAAATAAATAAAATCTTTTAAAAATAAGTTATTTGATCACATGTGTATATTGCATTATTTAAGGTAATACTAGCTACTGTAATAGATAATCCTCAAAATCACAGTGGCTTGCCACAGTAAAAATCTAGAGTATGTTTCTGGTCTTGTGGCTCTCCTCTGGGTGATGACCGAGGGACCAAGGCTTCCTCCACACTGTGGCTCAGCCATCTCCAAGGTGAGACTCTCTAAGACACCTTGGTTTTCATCTCTATTCAATCTGCTCAGAGAACTGGTAGAATATATATATTAGGCTTTGCATAGGTCAGGTAGCAAAGTATTATATATCACTTCCACTCAGTCTTCACAGATCTGTTCACACTCTTCTGCAGAGGAGACTGGGAAACGGAGTCTAGTTTGATGCCCAGGAAGCAAAGATGGGCTGTGTGAGACCCAGTTAGTCTCTGCCACACAGAGAGACCACCAACTACCTGATTACACAAAACAGGGATGAGATCTAGTGGAAGGAGCTTTGGATAGGCCCAAAGCAGGTAGCTAAAGAGAGAGACTCTTCTCATCCCATCACCATCTTCTACTTGGTATTGTAGTGCTAAACTGCAGCTCAGTTTACAATCTATAAGTTAGATGATACCACCTATCCTACCTGCTCATTGGCAAATCTTTTGAAGTTCTTCACATCCCCTTGGCACTTGCCATATTTGTGTATTTAGCCCAACTCTCAATTGGAAGCTCCTGCAAATCTTTACCTGATGGCTTTCTCGTGCCAGTGGGGCCCACAGGGCTTGCACAGGGGCAGACTGAGGTGTGAGGAAGTTAACAGTGCCTTCCAGGAGAATTAACAATTGACTGGCAGAAACTTGGTGGGTCACTAGCCCAGCTCCCTCTCCATTCAAGGGGAGCAGTTTTCAAGTCTGCTGCACACCATTAACGGAGCACTCAGTGGGACTGAGCTCCGGTCATCCCCAGTACTTGTCTTTCGTTTCCACCTCCCTACTGTTGCTCACTGGGATCATCTCCCGAAACTTGCTCTCCGGATCCTTCTCTCCAGATCAGCCTCCAGAGGGTCCCAAACCAAGACATCACTTTATGCTTTAATATTTACTAAGTTCTATTCAGATTTAAGCTTATTATTGTTATCATCATGCTCATGTGCAGATGAGGTTTTGCTGGTGATATGATAGCTTTACCAAGAAAGAAACTTGAATCTCGTTCTGACCAGAGATGAGAGCTCTACCAAACGCCAATAATGTTGAGTTCTTACCAAAAATAAATAAATAAATCACCAGCTTTTATGATTAGATTCAACCAATAGAAAATGACTCTGTAATACCTTTAAACAGTTCTGAACAACATGTCTTAATCTTTGAATTCATCTCCTGAGACCGCCAGCCAACCCTGCTCCATGAACCATAGTTTGAGCCACAGAGGGCAGCACCCCCATGAGCAGTGATTCTGACCTAACGTACGAAAAGCCCTGAAAAAGCTCCTCAGGAAGTATATGCGGTAAGGAGAGGGCATGGGGTTCTCTCTTTGTCATCCATTTACAATTTCCAATGGAAAAATGTGTGGGTCCTCACCATTATGTCTGCATAATTTCAGACTAATTAAAGGCTTGCCTCAGTAATTACTGGGTGGATATATACGGAAACATACATCCATGTGTGCAGATCCAAAATACAGTAGTACAAATCAGGGCAGAAAGCTTACAGCCAGTTGCTTTTCTGAAGTTTAGTGTTGGTTTACCATATGAGATTAAAAGAAGGAGGTTTTCCAGGATCGGAAGGTAAGACTTTTCAGGAAAAAATTTATGAGACTAGCAAGCCTTTGTTGAACCCCACCAAAAGAACAAAGTTTAGATACAGATTTTTTTAGATCTCTGCGTAGACATTTGGAAAGCCAACACATCAAGACCAGTGCCTTGCCTGTAATGGCAAAAATAACATCATCCTTAACCATTTTAACAGCAGGGGAACCGGGGTGGGGGGACTGGTTGAGACACAGCTGCAACAGCAAAGCTGGATGAGAATTTTATGACTTGCTAATTTTCTATCTGTTCTGGGAGTAATAAATGTGCCCTTATAGATATTTATGATTGCCCTGAAAAGGGGGGGAAAATCTTTTAAATGACACAGAGAAGCCTTTTTATTCTTGGGGCATGTAATTCATGGATGATTTTCAAAATGTCATGTTTGAATTGGGAAAGAAACATTTCTTGAATTAATCAGCCAATTGCTTCAAGGATGTGACTCAAAGGATATAAAAATTTGGGGCCTGACTTTTGAAAAATAAAAAGGATTTTTTCTATGCAGCTAAGTTTATTTTTCACAAAGGTCATGGCTAAATATTTTATTGGCCATGGGAGAGAACAGTCTAAATGAAGTACACTTTTAATTCCTTAGGGGGATTTGAAAAGGAATGGTAGCAGATCTTAACAAGCACCACTTTAAAATGTTATACCACTAGACATGCACTTTCACTCTGTCTGTCTGTACCCTCCTTTATTCCACCCTCCCCCACCACATTTTCCAACCTTTGCAGAGCTCAGCAAATGGAGGAAGAAGGGAAAAAAAAAAAAGTAAAAAGCCAAGATCTCCCAGGATGAAATGCTCTTGGGGACTTCTCATGTAATTCACTGTCCCTGTTGTCAACATAACTAAAGTGAAGTCTTTATAATGATGCACCTGTCTCCAGGAGTCTTCAAATCCCCCCTAAGGGATGGCCCAGGTCCTGCCCAGTCAAGACCAGGAATTGATTTTTGGCAAGGTCTCAAGTCTCAGAGCCCCATGACCAGGATTCTTCCACTCAAAAGAGAACAAGGTGCTGATTTGTGTGCTGATGGCTGTGAAGGACAGATGCTTCTGTCTGGAATGTTTTAGAGTCATCACCTGGGAATTCTACTGAGTGGAGGCCAAAGCCACCTGCTCCATGTCTCAGGAAAAAGCCTACGACTGAGCCACTCTTGAGTGCTACCTTTTATTATTACAGGATATTTTAAATATATTGTAAAGGAAGAAAGCAGGGATCCAATTCCAGAAGATAAAGGCTGCTTCACACCACTTACCACAGCAAATGTATAAAACTGAACCTTGAAATAAAAGTGCAGGCTCACTTTCCCTCTTCTCTGATATTTTGCCTCCACATCCCCTTTGTCACCCAATTGGTCATCTTCTAACCACCTGCCATTCTTTAGGCCAATCTTTTTTTTTAAATGCTCTTGTTTAGAGAATATGTTCATCAGTCCTGAGAGAGAGAGAGAGAGAGAGAAACGTTGATGGGCTGCGGCCCACATGCACACTGATGGGGACTGAACATGCAACTCTTTGTTGCATGGAACAACAACCCAACAAACTGAGCCACCCACGCAGGGCCTCTTGGAACATCTTATTGAAGAATAGCATATATTCATAAAAATGCACATATGTCATAAGTGTGCATCTCAATGAATTTTCACAAAGTGAACACATACATCTAACTAATACTCATGACCAAGGTCAAGAAATAGAACATAAGGTTCACAAGGGAGTTTTCTGGGATGATAAATCTGTGCCTGCCATATCTTGATCATGGTGGTAGTTACAGAACTATATGTATTTGTTAAAATCTATTAAAATTGAATTGTGCACTTAACAATTGAATTTCATCATATGTATATTTTACCTCAACACAAAATAAATAAAACATTACCAACAATTTTGTACCCCCTTGCAGTCAGTACCCACTTCCCACAAAAGTATCACAATTTCCACACTAGATTAGTTTTGCATGATTTCAAGTTAATGGTCATACAACATATGCATCTTGAGTCTGGCATCTCTTGTTCAACATCATATTGTGTGAGTCTTCCATGCTCCTGCTTGCAGTTATAGATCATTCATTCCCATCACTGTCTAGTATTGCACATATTTATTTAACCATTCTACCATGGGCAAGCATTTGGGTAGTTGCCAGTTGAAAGCTTTTACAAATAGCACTGCTATGGTCCAGAGTGTGTCTCTGAGTGCCCATATGTATACATCTCTATTGGAAGAGGAATTAAAGGTTAAAGGGCATGCACAACATTAATAGTCTTCCCAAAAAGTTACATTGGTTGACATTCTATCCAGGAGCATTTGAAGGTTCTGGTTGTTTGACTAATCTTGGCTCTACCTCTATACTAAGTCTTCCCAAACCATTCTGTTGTTTGATCTCCTCATTCCTTAGATTTAAATCCCACATGTGTACTGAGCACTGACTGTGTGTATGTCATCATTCACCATGCTGGGTGCTTGAGACACAAAAAGGAATGAACAGAAACCCTTGTCACACATGAATGGTGCATGGGGCTGACAAACTCAGATGACTAGAATACAATGTGATAGGGACTGTGGGGCTAAATGAGGGCCCAAAGAATAGCCAAGATTGTTATTAACAAACGAAACTTGCTACATTTTATTTAGGGAAACAAATCTGATAATACCCAGTGATGGCAAGATGGTGAGAAAACAGGAACGCTTATTGCCACTGCTTGTGGTGATGCAAATCAGAGAATATGACTATGCCTGGTAAAGTCAAGGCTGTCATGTAGCAAAACTCACCTATTTCACTCCTGTGGGCTTTTTGTTGTATTATCAAAACTTAAATTCTCCACCAACAGAGGAATGGCCAAATAAACCATGTTGTATTAATGAGATAAAATGCCATCCAGCTGTTAAAATAAATGATCTAGAGCTATGAATATTGTCACAGATGTATCAGAAGACTATAATGTCTAAAAAAAAACACAAATTGCAAGTGGATTTGTAAAGTATTATATAATTTTAATCATTTAAAAATTTACAAAGCAATACCATACTATGTCTGGATACTGACATAGGCAATAGAGGTGCTAAATTACGCAGGGAAGGCTAACTACCAACCTCAGACATCTCCTCCTAGGAACAGATGACAGTGGGACTGGGGAGAAGGGGAAAACCTTTAAAGGAAATATTTTATTTTTTTAAAGTAAGCTAAAACATGTATATGGTAAAAAGTTAATACTGGTTAAATCAAACTACTGGGTAATGTATAATTGTTATATTGTTTTTGTATATGTGATGTATTTTACTGAAAAGAAAAAATAAATGATGTAGTGAGATAGGATGGCATCCTACAAGGTCATGACTCTAACACCCCTTGACACATATGAGTCCACACACAGGTGAGGGTGTGCAGGTGATATGGGTTGATGGTGGTTGGGACATCTGTGGCCACCCATCCTGAGCAGTGAAGCCCCTCCTACTAGCCACTTTGATTCCTCTACTGACTTCTCCCTACCCTTCTCATGTGGACAGTTTGGGATATACAGAGCACTGGACTGGGAACCTGGTCCCAAACCCAGCATATCCTGAACAAAAGGAGCCCAGCCAATCCCTGAGCTTGATGACTCACAGTTCCCACTGCCCCACAGTCCTGCCTCTGACCTCAGGTTAAACACCATCTTTCTGGTCATATCCTTCATACTAGACATTAGATTGGGAAATCATCTCAATCACCCTTTTGAAACATCACAGGTGAGGACCCTAAAGCTCAGGAAAGACTTGCCCACCATCACAGGAGGAGCTCCACTTTGAAATCTTCATGTACCTGGCTCCAAACCCATGTTTCTTCTTTCACTGTTTTTCTTCGAATCCGGCGATGGTATCCCAGCTTGCTTCTGTTCCCTCTGACCCACCTTGCCTGCACCAAACCAGTCACTGGATGAATGCAAGGGACTTAGATCTCATTCTCCTTCAAGTACCTTCTAAATTTAAGCAGGGCCCTCTGAAACCAAATGAGCTTTTGGCTGACCACCACAGCTTTCTTGTGGCCCATCCCTCTGCCCTCAGTGGTGACTCAGCACTTGAGCCTGCCCACAGATTTGCCCCACACTGCTTGCCTGAACAATTGAATTGCCAAACACCAAACAGCATAAGAACAGCTAGACTATCAGCTATCTGGCTTCTGCTGGATGAACCAGATGTGAGCCCAACATGCCAGGTGTTTCTACTTCTAGTCAGAAACTGGGATTATAGAATTCAGCTCAGCACACCAGGGCCACTGATCCATATCATGGCTGGGTGTCCCAGAGGCCAAAGGTGGCTGAGGAATGAACCTCACTTAGTCCTAACAAGGAATAGTCACTTGGAGAGCAGAAGAAGAGAGCTAGACGAGGCACAGGTTAAAGAAAGAGAGAACTAAAAAGAAAAAAAGGTGAAATAGAGGCTTGAAAAATCCCACATTCTACCTCATTTATTTGTCAAAAAAAAAGGGGGGGTTGGTTTTCAGAGTTCTAAGGTTGCTCCAGTGCCTAAAGTTATGAAGAGGTTAATTTTTGGCTAAAGGAAAAAAATTACTGCCTATTAACTTCATACACACACAGAGGCACACACCAGATATAAGAGAGGCATGTGGAGGGGCGTGGCATCTTGTCACCCCCTGGCCTGAGGCCCCAACAGGGCACATGGTACATGGTATGGCTGGAGTCTGGTTAAAGGAAGGGGGCTCCCTAACCAGCACACATCCCACAGAGACTGTGCAGGGCTCTCTGGTGAGCAGTGAGGTGCCAGCGGTGCTGAGGGAACACAGCATAGGCAGTTCAGAAAAGTCCACCTAAGAACTGGGGACTGGAGATTCTGCCCAGCCTGCTTTGAGGAGGTGACCTGGGCTCCAGCGTCCAAGGCTGGAGACAACAGGTGGAGCTGGAAGGAAAGGGGCCCGGCTCTCCTTCCTGTGGTCCCACTCACCGTGCCCTATAGTGAGAGCTCCCGGCTGAAGGGCTCATGTGCCCTAGAAAAATCACAGCATTCTGTCTTCTTTTTCTGAATGTAAGACTCAAACCCATGGAAAAGAATGGTAGAATATGCTTTAAGCAAAAATATTTCTCAAATTCCCAAGAGAGTTCAGACTTCTGTGTGGTATACTAGCTTTGTGTTTGAGGAGGCATGTTTAACCCTAAAAGCATTGGTGTCATCCTGTGTTTGCAAACCCAAGGGCAGAACTTACAGACAGAATATATCAGTCAGAGTTCAAGGCTCAAAAAAAGAGAACTTAACTCTGGTTAATTTAAAGAGAAAGGAAGCATATTGGACAGATATTAGGTACTACACCAAGATTCAAATGAATAAAACTACATCACATATTATTTAAGAGGGATGCTATATCAATTCAGATTAGGTTTAACTACATTAGGTTAGAAAAAAAAGTAAGATAAACGTGGCTTAAATAAGATAGAAGTTTATTGTTCTCTTGTGAAAAATCAGTCTGGAGGGAGACAGTCCCAGATAGGGACGGGATCTGGGTTCCCTCGATCTCATTGCTCCACATTTTACTTCAAGCATTTTCCAGTTCATGATCTGAGATGACTGCCAAAGCTCGTATTCCAGTCAAAAAAAAAAAAAAAGGCAAGAGGTGAAAAAGGACTTTCCAGAAATTACAGACACCATTTCTCTTTGCATTCCAGTACCCAAAACGTAGTCATACGGCCACATCCAGTTTGCAAGAGATGATGGGAAATGCTGTCTTTGTCTGAGGCAGCCATGTACCCCAGCGAATGAATACGAATTTTAAGACAAATAAAGAAGATACAGCAGAAAAAAACAGTACTTTCTCCACAGGTGTCTAAACACATGAATCTTGACTACGACCACCATAGTCAAAATTCTCATGTTACACGTGGGCAGAACAGGGCAGGAATCCCCAGCAGCACGCTGCCTCGGGCTGGACTCTTGCTCTCTGGAAGAGCAACGATGCTGCCTGGATCCAAGGAGGAAAATGTTTTGTTACAGGAAGTTCCGGGTCCCTGGGCCCACAGCATCTGAAACGCCTAGTAGCACGGCAGCGTAAATGGGATCCTGGATCTCCTGGCCCAGACCTTGAGGCCTCAGCTTAAACCCCAGAACCTGGTGTATCTGTCACCGTTCAATCCCCAGCGTGTAGCTCGGGGCCTGGCACACACAGTGGGCTCTCAAAGAAAGGTTTGTGAAACTGGTGAATGAAATGTTACCTTCAACTGCCTCCCACATAAATATGTGACGATTTTTCATGTTTATGTAAATATTTTAAAATATTGCTGAACTCATAAAGTTATAACTTCTTTCCATGTGTCTTCTTAGTGAACTTTTGTGTGTGTGTGTGTGTGTGTGTGTGTGTGTGTGTGTGTGAGTGTTGAGTTTTGGGGGGTGGACAGGCAGCACAGTTAGATTCTTGGGCTAGTCTGCCTGGATTGGAATTCTTAATCTGCCACATGCTCACTGTGTGACCTTAACCAAGAGATTTAACTTCTCTGTGCCTTAGTTTCCTCATTTGTAAAATATGGTTACCAAATGGTACTGTTGCTCATAGGGTTGTCATGAAGATTTAATGAGTTAACACTGAAGTTTTTTAAATTATGTGTATATCACTTAGAATAGTGAGTGGCACAGAAGGTTAGGTTAAATAAAATACTAAAAACGCAAATCCCTTTTTGCAAAGCCTTTTTTTTTAGTGTCATAAAGAGATATTCCTCTTGAATAAAGCTGGAAAACTGTGGCCTAGCCTAGAGGATTTTCAATTTAGTAGCTCTTGAGGTTCAAATATTTCTTAAGATTGCCCCACTCCCAAGATCAAGTCACTTCCTCCTCATCAAAGATAGTTTCTGGTAAATCTCCTGGGTATCCAGATCCAGGTTTGAGTTTCATTTGCTCTAGGAGAAGAGCATCCCCTCCCACTCACACACATACACCTCACACCCTGTTGTCTTAGCTGACAAACCCAGTGCAGGGACTGGCTGTATTTCTCTCTCTGAACCCTCCACCTGCTAACTAGCTCTGTTCATAGCATCCCAGCAGCTGACCATGTTGCAAACAGAGACCAATTCCCTTTGATGCCCAGGGCCAGACGAGGTCCATATGAGGCTCTCAAAGAAAGCTTTTGCTTTGTTTCTAAACAACTTAAGAAGAATTAAAGGGGGAAGAAGAACCCTATTTTCTCAGGTTCCTTTTCCTACTCAAACAGAAAGAAAAACCAGAGATCCATAGAGTGACCCTATGAGACAGAGAGAGGCAGACTTTGGGAAGGAGACAGGAGTGCAGGATGCAGAATGACTGCAAAGCTTAGATTACTTCCTAAAGGATGGGGAGTGGGGGATACGTGATCTTTATCTAATCAGACAGTCTACCCAGGAAGTCCCTGAGATCAAAGGAAGGGGCTTTTTATTTAGTCCTGTGTCAACTTAAAAACAATCCTGGCAAAGCCACAGATCTGGACAAGCTCACACCTCTCCCCACCCCCACCGCCCTGACCTGTCTGTTCGCATCTGAACCCTCTTAACATTCCATTTGGAATAAAACCCTGGGATGAAAAGAGTCCCTGGAATTACTATAGGAAGAGACAACACATGACAGAGCAAGGCAAAAAACTTGGCAAAGCCACAGTGTTTCCTGGCTTCTCAAAACAACAAGGTGTGCCCTCTGGAGTAGGGTGCCACAATTTTCATTTCTCTGGGTAGATGCCCCACCACTTGCCATTCCCCAGAACCAAAGGAGTCCTCAGGGAGAAAGGTACACAGCCCCTTGTCACAAGCTTTTACCCCAAACTGCCAGGCCTTGTGGTACACAGCTCAGAGGAAAAGCAAGCAGTAAAAGGGAGCAACTGGACCGTGATGTGACGTGATGAGGGACAGAGGCCAAGAGATTGAAATGCAGTGCCCAGACATTCCCTGCCTCAAAGGATGGATGCTGGGCAGAGTCACAGTGGGGGGTGTGCACACAAAGCAGGGGAGGCACAAAGGCTGACCTGTTGAAGAGGAGACTGGGGACTGGTTTAAGAAAATGAGGGCGCTTCTTGGAAATTCAGTGGCTCGAGGACAACAAGGCAGGAAACTTGGAATCATACCACAAAGGTAGAAAGAGTTCGTCTTCCAGGATAATTGACTATAGACCCAGGATTCACTCCCCAACCCCTCTCTCCAATGTGTTACCATAGAGAAAGCTCAGCATCATTTCTCTCCCAGTGCAATCAATTCCTTGCATGCTTTTCTTCCAAAAACAAAGACTGCTCCCTTTATACGGTGCTACACCTAAGGGTCTAAGACTTCTTTTTCACTTTGTTATATATTTAAAACATATATTCTCTTATTTAATCTCTATAAGTACTTGTGACTATAACTTTGATGAATTGGGCATATCAATTCAGATCTGATTTTGCTTATACATGCTACAGACTGCTCTGAGTGTTGATTATTAAAAGAAATTTTTAAGAGTAATTCACATTCACCTTGAAAGATCTTGTTCTTCAACCCCAGAAGTTCAAAATGGAAGCTTCCTTATGGCAGAATAGACAAATCTTTTTCTGTGCTCTTCTTCACACAAATACTATATTTCTTATATGGCCAAATCAATGAGAATTGCATTATTTCTTATGATTTCTTCTGGGTTTCTATGTAGTCAGTTCATCATTTTGAGAATGTGTGTTTCTCTAAGAAATGTTACCTATCTTCCTCCTAATAAAGACAACAAATCACACTAAGAGGAATTATAATTATAAACCAAGAAACATTTGAAGTAATTGTTGATGTTCTGTAGGAAAACACTTTAAATTTCAGTTTCCATCTCTGGGATCTGACCATGAAATCGCCTTTAATAATACTCACTAATACTTGGGTAGTCCTTTCCAAAGCATGTCTTTGTGGACTGACTTTCACAGCCTCAAGTCACAGGTAAGGAAATGGAAGGTGGGAGCAATTAACAAGCTTGCCTAAAAATACACAGGACATTGTAGGGATCAGTTGCCTTTTATCTGTAAGACATAACTAAATGTGAGATATGTTCTGAAATACAACTTCTAGCTTTAGGAATTATGAAGCCTTAAAGTAATAAATGGGACCCAAAGGTGTGAAAGGGGGTCCTGCCCACACTGTTCAGCAGGAGTGTAGGATTTAAACTTACATCCTGTGTCTGTCTGAAAATGAGTGAGTTTTAATAGTGAGTGGGTGGGAGTCTTTTGGAAGAAACCACACTAAGTTTCAATTGTCTTTAATTATGCTCTAATCATGTTTGTCTCTTTCAAATGTTAAGGAAGCTTGCCACAGATAGAAAAGACTAAAAGATGGAGGGCAAGAAGATGTCTACATGATCTCTTTATGTTTTCTTTAATTTCCCAGACACTGATCTCTTCTCAGGACTGGTGCAGTGAGGTGACAGAAATGGCATCCAAGACCTCTACAGAAGATACTGACTAAACATAGAGATATTAGATATTAGCTAAGTTTAAAGCTGGAAGCATACGTAGAAATAACCTAGTTTAAGTTTCCTATTTTCCAAATGAGAAAATTAAAGCATGGGGAGGAGAAGATACGAGAAAAAAAAAACAACTTGCTCCTGCAGCTGAAGAAAAATACAAGGACTCTGAGCTCTGATGACTGCATGTTAACACCATTTGGTCAGAAAATACTGTGTTTTCTGCTTCTTCTTCTCTTGGTGGTCAGTTATTTCTTCCTGGCTAGTTGAAAAAAAGAAGTCAGAATGTTCATCTGTTTTGCACCAGTGGTCCAACCAGGGAACTCCTAGATTCAAGAACAGAGCCTCTCCACCTAAGTGACCACCAGGGGGTGCCCTCAAGACAGTCTGACAAATGGGGGGGAGGTGACCCTGGAAAGTCTCCCTTCTCATGGGAAACACATGTGATACCACAACTGAGACTATTATCTTTTGTTCTTAGCAAGGGGTTAGAGGTCTCAGGTCCCTTCTGAAAATCGAGGTTGCACATCTGTCCTGGGAAAGAAAATCTGCAACACATGCAAACCTCCTGCTTAAGATGTATTTGTTTAGAGCTCTTGCTTTCTTGCTTGCCTCTCTGATGTCTGTCTCCATAAATAAAATCGGGAGAATCCTGTCGCTTTGATTTCCATACAAGGCAGAAGACAGTTGGGATTAGATGTCATGAGAAGGCTCACAATTCCTGCTACAGGAAAGGTTATAAGAAGGATGCAGTGAGGGGTGGGTATTCATCGCTCCCCAAGCTGTTTACAAAAACAGTCATCTGGTTGTTCCCAGAGATTTGACCATGGACAAAACTCCCTTCCAGAGAAAGCCAGATCCAAAATAATCAGCTCTTCAATGAATTCCACCTACATCAAAACACTGAAATGGGGGTAATATGTATTCACTTATAATTCCCATTTAAAGAACTGAGTTCATCAATTTGGGCATGATCTGTACCATAAACTACTTGTAGAGCTAATTATTAAAAGAAATTTTAAAAAGAGTATTTAACATTTACTTTGAAAGAAAACCTTGTTTATCAATCCTAGCAGTTTGAAATGGAAGCTTTTTTACAGATAAAAAACAGTTTCATCATCCCTCCACCCTTCACACAACTCTCTCTTACTACTTATTGCAGTCAAATGCTCTGCCTTCACCCTCCGGGCCCTTGGCAACCACTGACCACTATAGCTTTATCATTTTCAAACACCACGGAAATAAGAACATACAGTGTGTTCTTTTGTGACTGATTTCTTTCAATGAACATAATGCCTTTGTGATTCATCCAAGTTATTTTTGTTTTGTGTGTGTATGTTGTTTTGTGTGTGTGTCAATGGTTTATTGTTAGGCAGTATCCTACTGTAGTAATATACCACAGTTTGTTTATCCGTCACCCACCAAAGGATATTTGTTTCTAGTTTGGGGCAACTATGAAAAGATGTGCTACAAACAATTATGCGTAGTTTTTTTTGTGTGTGTATAAGATTTTTCTGTAGGGTAAATATCTAGGAGTGGGATAACTGGGTCATATTTGACTTTGTAAGAAACTACCAGATAATTTTCTGGAGTGCCTGCACCATTTTTAAATTTTCACCAGCAATGTAGGAGCATTCCAGTTGCCACACTGCCTCATTAGCTCTTGGTATTGTCGGTATTTTTTATTTAGCCATTCCAGCAAGTGTATAGTGGTATCTCATTATTGTCTTAGTTTGAATTTTCTTAATAATTAATGATAAACATTTTTTCATGTATGTATTGGCCTTCTACGTAGCCTTTATAGTGGAATCTGTTTCATGCATTTTTTAATCAGGTTGTTTCTTTTGTTACTGTTGGGTTTTAAAAGTTCTTAATACACTCTGGGCACAGGTTGTCAAATATGTCTTTTTCAAGTATTTTCTCTCAAAATGTAGTTTTTCTTTTCACTTTCTCAAGAGTGTCTTTGGCAAAACAAGGTTATTAATTTTAATGAATTCTAATTATCAATAATTTTCATGTGTCTATTAATGCTTTTGGTATCATGTCTAAAATATCTTTCTCAAACTCCATGGCAGGAAGATTTTTCTTTTTTGTTTTTTGAAATTTTATATAGTTTTACATTTTACACTTAGACCTATGATTCATTTTGAGTTAACTTTTGTAAAGTGTGATGTTTAGGTCAAGCTTCACTTTTTGGATAGGATATTCAATTATTCCAGCATCATTTGTTGAAAAAAAATCCTTTCTCCTTTTAATTATCTTTGCAACTTTGCTAAAAAAAAATCGGTTAAGTTCACTTGGATGGGCTTTTCTCTGGATGCTCTGTGCTGTTCGGCGGATTTATAAGTGCATCCTGATGCATCACTGTTTTGATGACTGTGGCTTTAGGGTTGTCTTTAAATCAGATTGAGTCCACCAACTTTATTCTTTTGCAATATTTTTTCTAAATTCTTTTTTCTAATTATCTTTCTAATTTTCTTTTTTCTAATTCTAATTTCTTTAATTTTCCATATAAATTTTAGAATCAGCTTGTTCTCTTCTACAAAAAAATTCTGATGGCGTTTTGATCAACATTGCAATAAATCTATAGGTCAGTTTGGGTAGAATTGACACTTTACTATGTTTAATTTTATAATCCACCAACATAATTCGTCTCCCCATTTATTTAGGAATCTATAAATTGTTCCATAATATTTCAAAGTCCTTAGCACACACATTCTGCACATTTGCTTTTAGATTTATAAATTATTTATTTTTCTTTGGAGCTATTGTTAATAATTGTTAACAATATTAACAATTATTGAAGACACAATTTCTCAACATTTCTTCTCAACATTTCTATGTTGAAGTCCTAACCTGCAGTACCTCAGAATGTGGTTCTATTTATAGATAGGGACTTGGAAAAGTAATTTAAAGTTAGGTCATCAGAGCAGGCCTTAGTATTAATATGACTACCATCCTTATGGGAGGAGGAGATCGGGACACAAAAACACACAGAAAGAAGACAGTCATCTACAAGCAAAGAAGAGAAGCCTCAGAAGAAACCAACTCTGCCCACACCTTGACCTCAGACTTCTAGCCTCCATAATTATGAGAAAATAAATTTCCATCGTTTAGCCACTGAGTTTATGATGCTTTGTTATGGCAGCCTTGGCAAACTAATACAATAATCTTGCCTTTAAAAAGAGAAAGAATGAAAAGCTTTTTACAGCAAAATAAGCCATCAACAAAACGAAAAGGGAACCCATTAAATGGAAGAACATATTTGCCAGTGATACACCTGATAAGGGGTTACTTTCAAAAATTTATTAAAAACTTGTGCAATTCAACACCAGAAAGACAATCTAATTAAAAAATGGGCAAGGCACCTAAATAAATACTTCTTCAAAGAGGACATACAGATGGCCCATAAACTTTAAAAAAATGCTCTATGTCGCTAATCATCAGAAAAGTGTAATTTAAAACCACAGTGAGATTTTATGTCACATCTGTCATATGAAGAGAAGGGAATCCTAGTGCAGTATTTGGTGGGAATGCAGACTGGTGCAGCCACTATAGAAAAGAGTACAGAATTTCCTCAAAAACTTAAAAATGGAACTGCCTTTTCACCCAGTGATCCCCCTTCTGAGAATATATGGCTAAGAATCCCAAAACACCAATTCAAAAGAATATATGCACCCCTATGTTCATTGCAGCATTATTTACAATAGCCAACATCTGGAAACAGCCCAAGTGCCCACCAGTAGATGAGTGGATAAAAAAGCTGTGGTACATTTACATAATGGAATACTACTCAGCATTGGAAAAAAAAAGAACTCCCTTCTGGCCAAGATGGAAGTGTAGGTAGACATACTGTGCTTCCTCATACAACCGAAAGAAGGACAACTCATTTAAAGACAAAAAACAACAGAACTGACAGAAAATTGAACTGTATGGAAATCTGACAACCAAGGAGTTAAGAAAAAACATTCATTCAGACCAGAGACAGGCAGCTGAGCAGAGAGGACTTTCGGCAAGGCGGCAGCTGGCTGAGCAGGCAGTCCCACATTTGTGTGAAGATACACTGAGCGGAACAATTAGGGAATGAGACAGGCCACCCAACCCAGAGTTCCAGTGTGGGGAAATAAAGCCTCAAAACCTCTGTCTGAAAACACCTGTGAGGGTTATGGAGGCAGAAAAAACTCCCAGCCTCATAGGAGAGTTCATTAAACAGACCCACCAAGTCCTAAATGTACCCAAAGAACCACCCACCCAGGAATCAGGAGCAGAAGGGCCCAATTTGCTGGTGGGTAGTAGGGGAAGTGACTGAAAGCCAGCAGAGACCTGACCAAGCCGAATTGCTCCCTCTCAGATCCCTCCTCCACTTACAGTGCCACAGAAGTGACTGGGTTGCCCCATCCTGGTGAATATCTAAGTCTCCACCCATTACTATATAACAGGTGCATCCAGACTAAAATAAAGATGTCCCAAATGAAAGAACAGATCAAAGGTCCGGAAAAAATACAACTGAGTAATGAAGAGATAGCCAATCTATCAGATGCATAGTTCAAAACACTGGTAATCGGGATGTTCACAGAATTGGTTGAGTATGGTCACAAAATAAAGGAAAAAGTGAAGGTTATAAAAGGTGAAATAAAGCAAAATGTACAGGGAACCAACAGTGAAGGGAAGGAAACTGAAACTCAAATCGATGGTATGGACCAGAAGGAAGAAAAAAACATTCAACCAGAACAGAATGAAGAAACAAGAATTCAAAAAAAAATGAGGAGAAGCTTAGGAACCTCTGGGACCACTTTAAACATTCCAGCATCCAATAATAGGAGAACTAGAAGGAGAAGAGAAAGACCAAGAAATTGAAAACTTATTTGAAAAAATAATGGAGAACTTCCCCAATCTGGCAAAGGAAATAGACTTCCAGGAAGCCCAGGAAGCTCAGAGAGTCCCAAACAAGCTGGACTCAAGGAAGCACACATCAAGGCACATCACGATTACATTACCCAAGATTAAAGATAAGGAGAGAATCTTAAAAGCAGCAAAAGAAAATGAGAGAGTTACTTACAAAGGAGTTCCCAAAGACCATCAGCTGATTTCTCAAAAGAGAACTTACAGGCAAGACGAGGCTGGAAATAAGTTTTCAAAGTCATGAAATGCAAGGATCTACATCCAAGATTACTCTATCCAGCAAAGCTTTCATTCAGAATGGAAGGGCAGATAAAGTGCTTCCCAGAAAAGGTCAAGTTAAAGGGGTTCATCATCACCAAGCCCTTATTATACGAAGTATTAAAGGCACTTATCTAAGAAAAAGAAGATCAAAAAATACGAACAGTAAAATGACAACAGACTCACAACTATCAACAACCAAACCTAAAAGAAACAAAAACGAACTAAGCAAACAAGTACAACAGAACAGAATCACAGAAATGGAGATCATATGGAGGGTTATTCACAGGGAAGGGGAGGGAGAGGATAGGGGAAAAGGCACAGGGAATAAGTAGCATAAATGGTAGGTAGAAAATAGACAGGGGGAGGTTAAGAATAGTATAGGAAATGTAGAAGCCAAAGAACTTATATGTTCAACCCATGGACATGAAGTAAGGGGGACAGGGGGATGAAGGTAAGAAGGGGTGTGCAGGGCGGAGGGGAATAAAGGGGGGGAATGGGACAACTGTAGTAGCATAATCAATAAAATATATTTTAAAAAAATAAATAAACAAAAGGAACTCTTACCTTTTGCAGCAGCATGGATGGACCTGGAGAGTGAAATAAACCAGTAAGAGAAAGAAAAATACCATATTCCTTCCTTGCATGTGGAACATAATGAACAAAATAAAGTGGTGAACTTAATGGAGACAGAGGCACGAATACATGGAACAGACTGACAGCTGTCAGACAGTTGGGGGTTTGGGGAGTGGATGAAGGAAGGTGAATGATTAAGCAAAAAAAATACATACATGTGTATACACACATATACACACATGTGATATATATGGGTACATATACACACATATATATTTATCACATAGACACAGTGTTAGTGACAGCCAGAGGGAAAGGGGGGTGTGGTGTGTAGAGGTGGGCAAAGGGGAAGAAAATGGGAACAGAAGCAGGCTTTGTTTGGGGTGATGGGAGCACAATGCAGTATGCAGATGATGATGTTTTGTTGAGCTGTACACTTGAAACTTGTATGGTTTTGCGAACCAATGTCACCCAATAAATTCAATTAAAAAATTTCAATTTCAGTTGTTCATTGCTGGTATAAAATGATTGGTTTATATTTACTTTACATCCTATAGCCTTGTTGGACTCACTTTTTAGTCCAATAAGCTTCTTTTAAAATAGAATCTTTGAGATTTTTCTACATAGACAATCATGTCATCTGCAATTATGAACAGTCTTTATTTTTCCTTTCCAGTCTGAATGTCTCTTATTCCTTGTTCTTGCTATTGCTGTGGCTAGGACTTTTAGTTTAATGTAGAATGTGAATAATAAAAGAAGACATCCTTGCCTTTTTCCCAATCTTAGAGGGAAAACATTCAGTGTTTAAGCATTAAGTATGATATTAGGTATAGGATTTTAAAAATACCATTCTCAAGTTGGGTATGTTCATTTTATTCTTTGCCTGTTAATAATTTTTATCAAGAATAGATGTTAAAATTTGTCAAATGCTTTTCTGTATTTATTGATATGAACATGAGATTTGTCCTCTTTCAACTGTTAATATACTGGATTACATGGATTAATTTTTGAATATTGAATCAGCTGTGCATTTACTAGATAAGCCCCACTTAGTTTTATATATTGTTAAATTTCATTTTTAATATTTTTTCAGATTTTGATCTGTATTCATGAGGAATATTGGCCTGTAGTTTTCATTTCTTATAGTGTCTTTGAATTTGTTACCAAGATAATAATGGCCTCATGAAATGAGATTAGAAGTGTTGCCCCTTCCTTTACTTTCTGGAGAAGATTGTGTAAAATTACCATTATGTCATCTTAAAATAATTAATACTTTATACTAGTGAAAAAAATCTAGGCCTAGAATCTTCTTTAGTGGAAGCTTCTAAACTACATATTTAACTTTTTTTTATCAGTTACAAGACTATTTGGTATCTATCTTGTCATGGGTAAGTTTAGAAGTTTGTGGTTTTTGAGAAAATGCTTCATTTCATCTGTTGTAGAATTTATGTGTACCTATTTATTCATATTGTTCCCTTATCATTTTAAACTTTGTGGTCTCTGTATTAATATTCTCAGCTTTTATTCCTGACACTGGTAATTTTTGTCTTTTCTCTATTTCTCTTTCTTTACCAGTCTTGCTAGGGTTTATAAATTTTATTGATCTTTTCAAAGAACCAACTTTTGGTTTAGTGGATTTTCTTCAGTGTTTTTCTGTTTTCAATTTTACTGATTTCTGTTCACGTCTATGTGCTTTCCTTACTTCTGCCCACGTGGTTTGTTTTCCTCGTCTCTGTTACCAGTTTCTTAAGCTTGAAGCTTACATTGATTTGAGACCTTGCTAATTTCCTAGCATAAACATTTAATGTTTTAAATTTCCCTGTATGAATTGCTTTATCTACATCCCACAATCTTAATATATTATATTTTCATTTTTGTTTAGTTTAAAACATCTTCTAATTCAGTATATTTGTTCCCTATTTCCTTAATCCTCTGCTTGCACTTTCTTGCCTTCTTTTGGATTATTGAACTTTTTCAGTATTCTAAGACATTGTACACATGTCTCAGGTCAGCATTTCCAACAAACCAGTGGTACTGTTCCCCTGATTCCAGATGCAGCCAAAAATAACAAGAACATTCAGGAGTTTCTGCTTTAAGAAAAGCTGTCATGCCAACATTTTAAAGTACATATTCCACTAGAAATAGGAGTGATTATTTCCATCATCAAACGATTCATTTAAAGATTCTGTATTCAGCCTCTCTGTTTTGACTAAATCACATCAGTTTTCTTACGGAGAATCACCTCTGCCCCACTCATAGTTCATGTGACTTAGGCTATATAAGCTCACACTTTTTTCATTTTTGCTTGAGACAGTTTGAGATGATGGGTTTTTTCATCACTTGCAATGAAAGGGTCTTGATGACTAATAAAAATTCCTATAAACAGGAAACTCCATAGTGCTTTTAAGGTTTTTTTTTTTACTTTACTCCCTTCTTTATTTGTTACATTTTATGACACTGGCCTGCAAATTCCAAACAGATAAGGACTGTGACTGTCTTGTTCACTGTGAAGTATTCTATAACCAATGTATATGTGTGTAAGGAGTAAATGGTCACTGGGCTTCAGCTGGGGTTAGTTTGTGTCATTGTGCAAATGGGTTGATTGACCTGAATGTAATTAGGCTGGAACATGTTTCGTGACCATGAGTGAACTGATCCTCAGGTAATTCCCGATATGACTTCCTCCCTTGGGAGCCTGGTCATCATGGGGCTCTCACTGATTATGTTTCTGGAGATCACAAAAAAAATGTATCCCATCCTAGACAATCTCTGACAATGTTTTTATAGTACTGAAACAGCGATTACTGTACTTACTTCAAAATTGTACTGGTTTGCAATTTTGTCTATCAAAGTCCACACTTGCATACAGGGTCAGCTATGTAATTTGTGGAGCCCAGGACAAAGTGAAAATGTAGAGCCCTTGTTCAAAAAGCAGGAAAAAAGTGTCATCAATGTTACTAAAATATAAAGCTTTCTCCTCCCATGGTTTCCTTCTGGACTTGTCATGATGTTTTTTACTTGCCGTTTAATTTTGTTCTGAGTAAAGAACAATTAAAATAAATAACTTAAGTTATTAGTGTGATTTTTACCACTCATCTTTCTATTGTGCAACACCAGTTTTAAGTGCAAATATAAGAGAATTTAATTTGTGTGGCGGATCACCAGAATTACACAACTTGTATTTCATAGCTTATATATCCATATGTATTTTGTTCTAATCAGAACAGTAGAAAGGCTACAAAAACTAACTTACCTATTTTAATTTTACTTCTTCACTCACAAGCTATCAACAGACTCTACTGTGATCTTATTGATGAGTTAGGAAGGACTGAAAGGAAAAGGAGCTATACATTCTTCTATTGTGCCCTTCCCTTCTATGTCATTTTCAGCACACACAATTGGCTAACAGAGGCTATAAGTTTTCTTGATCATTCATGTTTCTTAGAAAGTCATTTTCTTCTTTCTGTGTTGGAAGCAAGTTCTGGTTAAACAGAAAGTGTGGCCTCCCCAGGCAATCAGTGTTAATGCATGCTTTGTATGTTTTAGACCTACAAGTTTTGAGACTTGCTGAACTCCCATGCATCACAGGTCCAACGGAGCCCTGTGCTCATGGGCCATCACAAACACTATCTGCAAAGGAGAAACAAAGAACAGCAGGCCCACATATCATACATACCTCTTATGCTCACAAGTGCATGCCCCATTGCCCTGTCAGGCTTCACTTACACAACAGAAGTTAAAAGATAAAATTATTAAAAATGTCAAGATAACAACAGCAGAGCATTCAGCCATGCAGGAGGCCTTTCTGAGCACAGTTCATTCAACTGCCCAAGCTACATACCCATAAAACTGGCCCGGCATGTGTGTGTAGAAATCGCCAGTAAAGCAATTCTGTAATTTTTATTTGTTTTACAGTTCTACCCACACTTGACTTCCTGGGAAATCTACAGAATGCAATGTGACATTTTGAGATCATTAACCACTTGACAGGGGAGGAGAGAGAAATTTAAAGCAAATGTGTCAGGAGTCACACCTAATCAAAGATCAATCTAAAGCAAAGATAAAAGCACCTTGAAAATTACAACATGAGTCAATGGCAAGATAGGGTTTGATCCCAAACATTTTGGAAACAAGTCAGTTATGTCAAGGAACACATAGCTGCTCTCCAAAACATACTTAAATAAAAATATTCACATTTTTTCCACCTGCCATAACCCCTTTACACTGCCTCCTTTTAAAAAGACATGGTTGATGTTCCATCTGTAAGCTATAATGTTCAAACTTAAACATCTTGGTGGTATAAAAAGATTGTTGTACATGTGAAAAATAGTGCCTCATTGTTCTATCAACAAGAAATAAACTTTATGATAAATTGAAGGTAATATTTTCCTTTATACATTATAAAAAATTATTTCTTGTTTCATTTTTATTATTTTTGAGATCTTGAAAAGTGCATTACACATTTATCTTCTTCTTAAATAGAGTGTACAGATTTTTATTTGACCTTTCCTTGAGCACTAAAGATTATCATGTCAAACACCAATTATTGTATATTTGATTGGATTCAACAAACAGTTATCAAGAGCATTTACAGGCAAGGCATTATGCCAAGATGAATAACTGTCTTCATCAGTGTGGGCTGCTGTAACAAATATACCACAATCTGGATAACTATAAACAACAAAGATTTATTTCTCATAGTTCTGGAGGCAGGAAGTCTCAGATCCAGGTGCTAGTGTGGTTAAGTTCTTGGTGAGAACACTCTTCCTGGTTTGCAGACTGCCAACTTCTCCATGTATCTTCACCTAAATGAAGGGCTAGATAGCTCTGGCCTGTTCTGATAAGAGCACTAAGCCCACTCATGAGAACTCCACTTCATAACTTCATTACCTCCCAAAGAGCCCACATCAAATGCCATCACATTGGGAGTAGTGTTTCAACATATAAATTTGGGAGAGGGGGTGTGAACACATTCAGTTCATTGAAATGGCCCTTGTCAATTGGTATTTATGATCCAATTGGAGAAGACAGATGCATAAGTTAAAAATTCTTGGCAAAAGGCAAGTGCTATTATATAAAAAAGTACTATGGAAACACAGAAGAGAATATTATAAGAATTCAAATGGGTCTTGAAGGATGATTTGTGATGGACATACCAAGGTGTGTGCCATACTAAGAAATTCATAGGAATGAAATGGAAACTGATAGGCATGAAATAAGCTGGGCATTTGAAAACATTGAAACCACAGGTCACATGTTTAACAATAGATGGAACAGTGAGAGAACACTGAACTTGCATCTATAGCGTTTAGAAGGTTTTATAATAGAAGGATAGCATCAGTATTACACTTTAATGCAGCGATGCATTTTGAAATGTGTGTGATTGTTTGTACCTGTTGAAACTGTTGTGCTATTATGTGTTCTTTAACTGGTTATTATAAGTTTTCAGTTACCCTTTGGTTTTCCAGCTATTCTTGATAGTATCAAGATATCTATCAGGATACAGACACACTTAGATCTAACATTCAATTAAAATTCTGCCTCTGGTCTACTAAAAACTCAGAAACTAAATAGCCAAGATTATTAGAATTATACCTAAGAAAAAATAAGCCTTCAGAAATAGATTAAAATTTGCTATTTCTCTAGATTGTTTCCTGTTTTACTTAGTAAACAGCAAAAAATAGCCTAAGAGTAAAGTACATGAGTTTAGACTTCAATAAGAACTAAGATTTCTACAGGAAACTTCTGGTTAAAAGTGTGGGAATTCACCATGACTATCTTCTTCCTACACAAATCTCATTAAAATGACTGCCAAAGAATTCTAAAAAAAAAACCCAAATTAATCAACAAGTTCAGAGAGAATAAGAGACAATTTGCCATAAATGCTTTCAACAAATTTTTGTAAGGTGAGAAATGGATGGCGGAACGGTAATTATCTTGGCAGGATGAAGAAAGCAGAAAGCCAATTGCTTACAGACAAGTGGGAACAGAGCTGTTTCACCCTGAAGAACCTCTGAGTTGTTCAGTGTTTATAAAAAATGAATATTCCAAAAGGAAGGTGAGAGCAAAGCTCATTGTGAAAAAGGGCATTTGTAGGAAGTTGGCCCATAATGTGGTGGAGCCATCGTGCCTCTGCTCATCATGTGCATTCATGCCACGACCCTTTCCTTGCTTCCTGTAAGAAAAGTGGAGGTTATTTTTCAGAGTAACTGTGTGTAGGAAGCACGCTCAGAGAAATTCTGAGGTAAAGCAAGAGTGAAATAAGTCTTCATGTCATACTAAAGACTCCTGATTCCCTTTCCCTGCTTCCAGAACGCCTCTTACACACACACACACACACACACACACACACGCTGGTGATTTGGGTTCTCCTCTACAACAGTCCAGAAAACAAACCAATGGAGAATGACATTTGTGAATTCTTCAATGAATTGGTGATTCACTTCCCAACCACTCTATGGTCAGGTTTAGAGAAACGCTCCATCCATGGCCTTAGTGCACCCAATCATAGTGCCTCACTCTCGAATATAGACTGAGGCTTTTTTCCTGACACAAAATACATGCTGTCTTTTCCAGCACCATTTCTCCAACCCTCTGACACTGACTGGGTGTCCAACAGTTCCAATCCCACAAGTTAAAGAACTCAGACCCATTGACAAAGAATCTGATTGTCTACCCAGACCTTTTTTAAGATAAGGAAGGGTGACTTCAACGGAAATGACTCAATTATATTCGATTTGTAGGTTTTAGTTGAAAAGATGTTTTAATAAGTAGCAACAGTTGTTTCTAAGAAAGGCAGTGCAGCTACATTAAGAAATAAAATCTACTGGTCCAGTTATCTATTCTCAAAACCTTTGTGTGTGTGTGTGTGTGTGTGTGTGTGTGTGCACGTTTGTGTGTGATATTTTTTTAAGTAATTCAAACCAACCCATTGTTCCATATCAACTTAACAACCCATGAAACAACTCCTTAACTAAAGTTGTGAAAAGGATACTGTGATAACATTAAAACATGTTAGAATGATAATTGTCTGGAAATACTAGAAATTTAAAAAATTAGAGCTCACTCCCACCAGATTGCCTCACTTCAGATGCCAGTCACAAGACTCATGTGATCAGTTTTTCTGACCAACCAGCTGTAAATCAGGGGCTCCCATGATCCCCTCCTTGGGTTTGATAACTTGCTGCAACAACTCACAAAACTAAGGAAGATGCTTTACTTAGTATTACCATAACCAAAAGCTGTCTGGCTGCCTGCCTCTACGAAAGCCAATACTCCAGAGGCAGGTGCTGAGGAAAAGGAAAGAGGTTTATTTTCAGGTGCTGGCAACCTGGAAAATGGGAGACTCCTATCACAAAGTCCATCTCCTGGGAAGATGGGGGACTTGTGTCTCACATCCCATTTCCACCTCTCAGGGGATGCAGAGGTTTTTATGAGGGAGAGGGGAACAGAGTAAAGAGATCAAGCAGAGGGACAGGGTTTGAAAAGTTCTCTATGTGCAGACCAGCACAGTTCGTTCAGATAAGGCAAGTGATGATCCGGTGTGCATCATCCTGCTTTAGTCATCCTGGCTTCACGTCATCCCAGCTTCATGTCATCCTGGCTCCACAGTTCAAGGTCAGCAAATTGCCTGGAGCTAAGAAGTCTAAAAGTTGGAGTCTGTATCTTTTGAAGTTAGTTCCTAAGATTCGTATACAAACATGCTGTTTATCTACAAACTATGTATTAGTCGGAATCAGCACTTACAGAAACAATGTCAAAAGAGTGGTGGGATGGGTTACAACTTCCCACTGTTATATTACCGGTTTTCTACAGGGATACAATTCAGAAGTAGCCAAATGGGAGAGATGCACAGAGTAATGTATGTGGGATGATCACAGAGCTGGTACTTCAATATGTTTACCTATCCAGAAGCTCTCAGAACCCTATGGTTTAGAAATTTTTAAGAACGTTTCATTATGTAGACTGATTAAATCATTGATTGGCCTTTGGTGACCGAACTCAGTCTCCAGACCCTCTCCCTCCCCAAAGGTCATAGGGATAGACCTGGGAGTCCCAAACCTCTGTTCTTGCCTTGGTCTTTCTAGAGACCAGCAGCCACCATTCTGAAGCTATCTAGGAGCCCCTGGGCTGAAAGTGTTCTCGTTGGCATACCAAAGGAACTGTTTTTACTCAGATCCCAAGGGTATTAAGAGTTCTGTGAGAAGGAAACAGGGACAAAGACCAAATATTTTTATTATACCACATAAAAATATCACAAGATATTTGTGAGATGACTCCAACATAAAAGAATAAGGTCAAACAAATAGAAAAAGAGAGAAACAGAATTGGGAATAAATAAAAGTATTGAAAATATTATTAGTATTCCCAAATAGGTAATAAAAAATATTGTATCAAAATAATAGGTTGCTATGAAAAATGAAAAATTAAAGACAAAACAAGGAGCTCTTAGAAATAAAAAATATGAATGTGGAAATCTTTTTAATTTAATAGAAAATTGACAATGTTGAGTAAAATTCCCCAAAGGAAGAGGCAATGAACAAAGGGAAACTAGGGAAAGAAAGGAAAGAAAGTTAGAGGATTGATCAAACATCCAGCAACAGGAGTTGCAGAGAGAACAGAAAAAAAGAGGAGAGAATGTTATGAAAGAAACAGTGCAAATCAGTTTCCCAGAACAGAAAGACATGAGTTTCTAGACTGAAAGTGTTCTCTGACAGCTCTAGACAACAAATAAAAAATTTACACCAAGGTACACAACTGAGAAATTTCTGAATACTGAGACTAAAGAGATGATCTTAAAAGCTTCCAAAACTTAATGATAAATTATATAGAAAGGAATGGGAATGAAATTTTCCCAAAGCAAGAAGTTTCCAACAATAAAATTCCATTGATTTATTTTATGCTTTCATAATCCCAAAGGAGAATGAATTTCAACCAGGACCAGTTTCATTGATGTGCTACCAGTGAAGTCACATAGTGCCCTTAATGCAGAAGGGGGCCTCACACTTGAGTTTAATGCTGTGGTCACTATTTTTTAAATCTTAATAATATCGTTGCAAGTGAAGTCTGATGGGACAGCCATGTGTGCACAGTGCTGGCTCTAGCCACCTCCTCCCCTCTCTGGCACGTATCCTTGGCCACCTGCTCTCCAACCCCCACTGAGAGACTACTGCTTCCCTCTGCCCTTGCCCTTGGTCCTGGAACAAACACAGGGGGTATTGGGGTCAGGTACACACACCCCACATACTTGGCTGTGAGGCTATGCTCTAGGTGCCTACAGAGGTCAACACTCACACTGTAAGTATTCCTGTCACTGAACAAACTGGGGCCACCCACAGGCATCTTGGTGAATGACCCAACAATTAGTGCTGGAAGGAGCAGATCTTTATCTACAACATTCCAGTCTTGGGAGGGGAGGGCTCAGAGCACTTCAGCTCGGAGTCCTCCTTTCCCATGAGACCCAGCACTTCCCATGCTCCCCACTGGACTACTAGCCAAAAGCATCCCCAAAAGGTTCCCATGTCCTTATTTGTGCGGAATCTGGAATACAATACATTGCCACCAGCCTCCATATAATAGTCCAGAAAAGCATGCCACATGTTACTCTGGACCATGGTGAAACTCAGAAAAGGCAGAGGTCTTAATAGTCCAGGTAAAATCCAGGTGCAGCAGGTTAGGATCTTGCAAGGAAGTCTTTCATCTCCAGAGTCAGGTAGAGCCCACATAATCACGGCAGCAACACCTCCTTTCTTATTAGCCCGGGCTGCATGGCCTCCTTCCTCACTGTCAACTACATGGATACTTGTTTACTTCTGCCTTCTCGCCACAAGCTACATCATGGCTCTCTCCTTCTCAGTACTACTCCCCATACAGCCAAGCATGCACATGAGGGAGAGAGAGAGAGATTACCTCACAGCTAGTACATCATCCCTTCCTCATGGCTGTCCTACTCCCTTCCAAGTTCTTCTCCTTCCCAATTCACATAGTCAAGAGAATGACTGCCATGCCTAGTCTGAAATCCAGCTCCTCTTCCATAACCCCACTTCTGACTCCTCCCACAATCAGCTATATCTGCCAGTTCTCCAGAATCTTCTGCCTTACTCTGGCTGCCATTGTTAGTCTGGGCAGGCAAGGCCAGGTGATTTGACCAAACTGCCTTCCTGCTCTCCAGCAGGATAGCAACTGGAGAACCGCCTCCACATCTAGGTAAAGTCACAGCCATCTCCCTAGCCTCTAGCAGGCAGGGGAGCTATTTAACATGACTATAACACCGTTCACCTGTTATTGATATGCAAAGTACCCCTCAACCAGTCTGTCTACTTCTTCATCAACTGAGCCAGGCTATGGAGGATTTGGGATTTTTTTTCTTTTTTCTATATTGCAAGGGGGGGCGCTTCTCCAGTTCAGGGAGACCCCTAGCTCAAACACCTTGTTCTGAACCTTGTTCCACACCTGTTACATTCCCATGACTGAGGGAGCATGACATTAAAATAGCAAATAAAAAGCACCATAAGAGGTTGAATGGGGTCACAAAAGATGTGAAAAAGCTTTTTTCCTACTTTTGGGGTGAAGGCCCCATATTTTCATTTTGCACTGGGCCCCATGAATTATGTTGCCATCCCTGGTTTCAATTTAGAGACCGCTTGAGAAGGAAAATTTTTTGGGGGGTACCTTGAAAGCTCAACTGTGACTATCACCAAAGATAAAAAGAGCAGGTACTCCTAACATTGGTTTATTTTTTTAACAATGTCAAGATTGTTCCAATGTGGATCACCAGCCCCAAAGTTGTAATTTCCTGGTTCCAATGCATCTTTTCTGAGCCACACCCTGACTACTGGATTAAGGTGCTGACACCAGCATTGCATTCATATTGAAATATCCACAATATCTGACCCAAAGGACAATTTCAGACAGAACTAGATGCTCCTACTGGAATCCATGGGTGGATTTGGCAGCTTAGTGGAGTTTTTGCCATATAAATAGAAGCACCTGTTTTGAGATAGTTTCTTGGGGTCTTGTAAGTTCAAGTGAAGGCAAAACCATCTCAAGTAGAATGTGAGACTCTGAAAATGACAACCAAAAATGAGGAAGATTTCCTTCTCTGGGGAATTTTAAAGGGAAAAGAGATTCCTGTGCATCTGGACAGGCACAGTACAGGCCAGTGGCAAAGGGTCAAAGTCGGGGACTCAGAAAGACTCTCTAGCCAGCCACCCCTGCCCCCCACCTCCTGAGTCTCTGATTTTATTTTCCTAGACAACAAGGTCATTGCCAGCTGTGAGAAGAGCCAAGTCTAGACCTTGCTTTTAGAAGTTAGTACTGCTACTTGCCTCACACAGGTCCACATTCCCCGAGTGCTTAATTCTACGCCCCCCCCAACACATCTTTGTTCTTGCTGCCACCTCCAGAACTACAGATCTCGCTGGATTTGGTGACCTGACAGCTGCCCTTTACATAGGGATTTGTATCATAAATTGCCACTAAGAGGCCTCCGATACACATCTTCCTCAGAAATTTATACTGAGGTGGTTTTCAGACAGAAACTGGCATGTACACATGTGGCAGGATTGAGGCTCATCAGACAGGTTCTATTAACTTGGTCGCCAGGTGGTAACCATATTATTTCATGTTTCTCAGTAACTTTTGTGCAACACAATTACCTTTGACAGTTCTTGAGTGGGACAGCAATTTTCAGCAAATGTTTTCAGTAACCAGAGGCCAGAGGAAAGGAAACGTGAGTGCTTTCGGTTAAGCTTTGAGTGTGGCTCTGACAGCTCTTCAGCACCTCTGTGGTGTTATAAATAGGAATTCTGTAGACAGGCACATGGAACTTAATGGAAGGGAGCTGCACAAGACCAATCATTTCTACTGTATTAAAGAAAGAATTTGCCCTTGTACAGGGTAAATTCTCCAAACTCCAGAATAGAGCAGAATTTTGTTTTAATGGAGTTTCATGCTAACAATGTTTTGTCCTCCTTCATGCTAATTTCACACTGTGGCATGTCATGAGTGTGACATTCATTCCTTGAACTTGTCTGCATTTATAGTGGCTTCAGCATTCCTCAAAGTTATCCAGCCAATGAAGATACAGAACAATTCAACCTGCATGGGTTAGTTTCTAGTTTGAAGAAAAGGATATTAAGTTATCACAGATGGGCTGTTCAAAATCTGACTTTGCAGAGTGAGAATAGGAAAGTGAATTGCTTCTCCACATCCCCTCCCCCCAACCACCACCAAGCATCACACACGTACACCCAGAGAGAGGCAACAGCCACTTTCTAAGAAAATGCAAAACAAAGTACACAGTCTCTAGTTATACCCCATAGGAAAAGAGAAGAGCCATTTGGTCCCCCAAATCATCAGGAATTAAAAGGGCTGACACAGCGCTGCCCAGGCGGCTCAGTTGGTTGGAGCTTTGTCCTGTACACAAAAAGTTTTCAGGTTTGATTCCCAGTCAGGGCAAATATGAAGGTTTTGGGTTTGACCCAGATCAGGGTGTTTACGGGAGACAACCGATTGATGTTTCTCTCTCACATCTGTGTTTCTCTCTCTCTCTCTCTTTCTGTCTCTCTCTCTCCCCCCAAGCCCTCCCTTCCTCCCTCCCTCTCACTAAAATCAATAACATATCCTTGGGTAAGGATTTAAAAAAAGAACTGATACACACAACTGATACATCTGCAGTTTACGGTTGGTGCGGTTGAACATGAGGTCACGTGCCCATGTCCACATCCCAGAGAATGTTCCTATGACTCACATCCCATTGACCTGGTGCAGAGCAAAACTTCTCCTTGACACACCCAAGAGAAGAGTCCACTCTTTGCTCCATTAGCATTTTTTTACAGGCAAACTTTCTTTTGATCTCCAACAACTAGACACATATCATTAGCTCTAAATCAAGCCACATTTTCCCACTCTGCCTAAAACTGGTCTCATTGTTGAGGACAACACCAGCTAATCTGAAAGGTGTAGACTGCAACATCTCCTGGTGCCATCATCTGTCACCTTCTTTGCTAACAGCCACTTTGTCAGTAACAGTTGGTGGTTTTTCTCCTAGACTCAAAGAACAGAATTTTTATTATAAACTTGTCCTGCACACCTCATCCCACCAAAGTTTAACATTGGCTATGACTGTATTTGAACTTGTTTTCATGTTCCTTCATGTCTCTTTCTTGTCCCTTCTTTATATGTGATTTTTGGCAGTGAACAACTGTCCAAATGTAATCTGCAGAGGGTATAGTATAGAATAACTCAATTCGACATGGTTCTTGTTTCCCCAAAGTCACAAGTGGTTGTTTGTCAACCTTTTTCAAGTGTTGAAAGTTAATCTTCTGCTTGTTGTGGAAGACAAGAGGAAACACCAGCAAGAGGTAACACATGTATAATCAAGCTATTCTGCATCATGTTCAATATGCCAACAGTAAGTTAAAGTCTTTAATTTGATTATTTTAAAAATAATAGACCTTAATCAGTTCCTTTCTTATTATACAAGCATACAACATGTCGGTTACAAAAAATATCGGAAACTACAAGCAAGCAAAAAGTAAAAATAAATAAATAAATAAAAACTTGAATTTCCCCTGTGGGGTCACTGTTGGTTAGTTAGGCCAACACATGCACAAGTATTTCCTCCCTTGTCTGTCTCTACTATAGAGTCTGAAAAAAGTAAATCCTGTCCAGCCTCCCTTGCAGCTTAGGTGGTTGTACGACACATTTCTATGAGTCAATGAGACCTAAATAGAAAACACACACAGACAAACAAAAACCTCCTACAGGATTTTCTGGGGAAACTGGATTTTCCCACCTTCTTCTCTTGATTTGGAGCTGCAGCAGCTATCTTGGGACCATGCGACAATAAGCATGAAGATAAAAGCCAATACGTTAAGGGTGATAGAGTGGACACCTGGGCATCATTGAGCAACTGAACCAATGCCAACAACCTCCCACCTCCAGGCTTTTTATCAAGTAAGAAAATAAATGCCTATTTATTTAAGCCACTGGTAGTTGCATTTTTTCTTATATGCAGTATTCCTAACTGATTACACCTAGCCACCTAGAAAAAACTCATCATATCAGTGTGCTAAAGTGTTCTAGGTATTCTAAAGGCTTTTGGTTTTGAAAGAAGTAGAATACATGTCTTTTTGTTTAACCCAAAACTTTTTAAATTTCCCACTTAAATCAACTTCAGTAATAACTTTACTCTTGTAATAATAATAATGTTTTATGATGTTTTATATTATCTCATTCTCTTGCCTCCATTTTGAAAGTAAGAAAACTGTGACTATTAGACTCATAGATGGAGAGCAGGATGACAGCTGTTGGAGCTGGGGAGGGGCATTGAGGGATTGAGCAAAATGGAAAAGGAACTCATGGACATGGACAACAGTGTGATGATTGTAGTGGGGAGGGGTATATAAGGCGACAAAAAGTTAATGTAAAAAAGAACACAATACAGATTAAATTTTTTAAAACTATGTTGTATATTTGAAAGTTGCTAGGAAGAAAAGAAAAGAAAGTTGCTAGAGAGTAGATTTCAAAAGTTCTCATCACAAGAAAAAAGTTGTAATTATGTGAGATAAGAGATGTTAACTACATGTATTGTAATTATTTTCCAAATGCATATAGCAAGTGATTATGTTTTACACCTTAAATTAACACTATGTTATATGTCAATAAAACTAGAAAAAGGGGAGAAAGCAAGAAAACTGAAGTACAGAAAGTATTGAATGTTCCCAGAAGTAAATGGGACTTAAATTCAGGTATTGTGGTTATAAATACTTGCCTCTTTCAGTCATATTGCCTAAGTCTTCCATAGTGAGTTCTAGCCAATATTGAAACCTACAGCTTCGAGGCTGAGGAAACAGGAACTGTCCTGAGGTTATATCTAAAAATCAGCTGAGATATCAATCACATGCACAGTGGCATTCATTTCCTAACAGGTCACCCAAACAACATCTGGTGGCTCCAGGGCTCATAACCGTGCTAAAGGTAGGACTTCCTTTTTGCAATGAACTGAAAGTTTGTACCCCCACTCCCAATTCATATGCTGAAACCCTAATTCCAATGTGATATTTTTTTACTGTTCTATTACAGTTGTCCCAATTTTCCTCCATTGCTCTCCCCTGCCCCCCACCCCCTCTCCCACAGTCAATCTCCACCCTGTTGTCTGTAACTGTGGGTTATTTATACCTGTTTAGTGACTAGACCTTTCCCTTTCACTCCCCCCTTATTCCCTTCTGCCCTTCTCTCTGGTCACTGTCAATCTGTTTCTTGTTTCCATGTCTCTGGTTCTATTTTGCTATTTGTGTGTTTTGTTCATTAAGTTCCTCCTATAGGTGAGATCATATGGTGTTTGTCTTTCACCACCTGGCTTATTTCACTTGGCATAGTACTCTCCAGTTCCATCTATGCTGTCATGAAAGGCAGGAGTTCCTTCTTTCTTTCAGCTGCATGGTATTCCTTTGTGTAAATGTACCACTATTTTCTTATCCACTCATTTACTGATGGGCACTTAGGTTGTTTATAGTACTTGGCTATTGTATATAATATTGCTATGAACACAGGGGTGCCTAGGTTCGTTTGAATCAATGTTTTGCTCAGCAGTGGAATTGTTGAGTCAAAGGCAGTTCCATTTTTTAGTTTTTTTGAAGAAATTCCATACTGTTTTCTGCAGTAGCTGCAGCAGCCCGCATTCCCATTGCACTAGGGTTCCTTTTTCTCCAACCCTTACCAACACTTGTTTGTTGATTTATTTATGAGGGCCATTCTGACCTGTGTGAGCTATGAAGTGGTATCTCATTGTGGTTTTAATTTGCATTGTTCTGATGGCTAGTGATGTTAAGCATCCTTTCATACACCTTTGGGCCCTCTGTATGTCCCCCTTGGAGAAGTGTCTATTCAGGTCTTTTGTCCATTTTTAAATTAGATTATTTGTCTTCCTGGTGTTGAGTCATATGAGTTCTTTATAAATTTTGGAGATCAAACCCTTGTCTGATGTATCATTGGCAAATATGTTTTCCCATATGGTTGGTTCCCTTTTCATTTTGCTGTTGTTTTCTTTAGTTGTGCAGAAGGTCTTT
Organism: Tonatia bakeri; assembly: GCA_004024845.1. NCBI lineage: Eukaryota > Metazoa > Chordata > Mammalia > Chiroptera > Phyllostomidae > Tonatia > Tonatia bakeri. Next base: position 134,611 of record PVIA01000787.1, read on the forward strand.
AATTTCATGTAGTCTCATTTGTTTAGTCTTCCCTTTATGTCCCTTGTACTAGAGGATATATTGGTAAAAATTTTGCAACGTGGGGTATTTAAAATTTTACTGTCTATATTTTCCTCTAAGACTTTTATGGTATCATAGCTTACATTTAAGACTTTTTCTCATTTTGAGTTTATCCTGGTACATGGTATAAGTTGGGGATCTAGTTACATTTTTTTCCAGTTCTGCCAACACCATTTGTTGAAGAGGCTATTTTTACTCTATTTTATGCTTATGCTTCCTTTGTCCAATATTAACTGACCATAGAGACATGGGTTTATTTCTGGGCTTTCTATTCTGTTCCATTGATCTATGTGTCTGATCTTATGCCAGTACCAGACCGTTCTGATTGCAGTGACCTCGTAATGTAGTTTGATATCAGGTGTTGTGATCTCTTCTACTTTGTTCTTCTTTCTCAAGATTTCAGAGGCTATTTGGGGTCATTATTGGTTCCATATGAATTTTTGAAATATTTGTTCTAAATCTGTGAGCTATGTCATTGCTATTTTAATAAAGATTGCATTGAATGTATAGATTGCTTTGGGTAGTATGGACATTTTCATGATATTCTGCCAATCCATGAATATGGTATATGCTTCTATTTATTTGTTCCTTCTTTATTTCTTCAGTGTAGTTTTCCAAGTACAGATCTTTTAACTCCTTGGTTAAGTTTATTTCCAGGTACTTTATTTTTCTTCTTCCTATAGTAAATGGGATTTTCCCCCTAATTTCTGTTTCTGATATTTCATTGTTGGTATACCAAAATGTCTTCAATTTATGAATATTAACTTTATATTGTGCTATTTTGCAAAATTCACTTATAGTCCATGTAGTTTTTTGGTGGGGCCTATAAGGTTTCATGGAGATGTATTCCCTTAACCTTTTTTCTTTTTTTTTTTTTTGTGTCTGGGAAACTACTTATTACACCTTCCATTTTAAATGAGAGTTTTTCCAGGTAGAGTAGTCTTGGCTACAGGCCTTTGTTATTCATTACTTGGAATATTTCCTGCCATTCTCTTCTAGCTTGTAGTGTTTCTGTTGAGAAATCAGCTGATATTGTTACTGGAGCTCTCTTGCATGTTACTAGCTATTTCTCCTTTGCTGCCTTTAAGATTCTTCTTTGTCTTTAAATTTTGCCATTAATTATGAGTGTCTTGGAGTGGGCCTCTTTGGGTTCATCTTGATTGGGATCCTCTGTGCTTCCTGGACTTACATGACTTTTTCTCTCATCAAGTAGCTAATTTTTCTGTCATAACTTTTTCAGACAAGTTTTCTATCCCTTGCTCTTCTTCTTCTTCTTCTGGTATCTCTATGATATAGGTATTATTACTTTTCATGTGGTCCTGTATCTCCCTTAAACCCTCATCATTCTTTTTGAGTCTATTTTCATTTTGTTGCTCTGTCTGGGAATTTTTTTCTCCCTTGTCCTCCAGCTCACTGATTTGATCCTCTGCTTAATCTAGCCTACTTTTAATTCCTTCTCCAGTGTTGTTCATTTCAGATACTTGTATTCTTCATTTCCTCCTGGATCTTATTGATACTTTCTATGTCCTTTTTCACCCTAGTGTAATTCATAGTAAGTTCCTTGTAGCCTCCCTGGAATTCTTTGTAGTTCTCAGTGAGCTCATTGAGCATCCTTATAACCATTATTTTGAATTCAATGTCTGATAGTTTTCTTGCCTCTATTTCATTTAGACCTCTTTCTGTGATTCCTCTTTTCCTGTAAATTGGGGATTGTTTCTTTGTCTCTCTATTTTAGGTGACTCTTTTTGTTTGTTTCTACATCTTAGATTGAACTTCTTTGATTCCCTGTCTTCATGGTGTGACCTGTGGTGGGAGACCTGTGGGATTCAATGGTGCAGTCTCCTTGATCTCCTGAACTTGACACTCTTGGGATGCCCTTTATGCCATTTATGTGGGCTTCCTGGATGTAATTGTGTTTTGGTTAATGTTGAGTCATTCTTTGGTAGGCCCTTCCCTCCAGCTTGCTAACTGAAGTTCACTCCACCCACCATGTCTTGTATGCTGTTGTTCACGTGCAGCCAAACAAATTCAAATAGCCCAGAAAACAAACCAACACCTGCAATATTAATCCCCACTCACAGTTGCACTATCAACAGCAAATGAGCCAGTATTAATAAAGGTATAAATAAATTAAGACAATTATAAGAAAGGAAAAACAAATATGAGACGACTGACTAAAAGAAAAATGATTTTGAGAGGGAGGAGCCATAATAACAGTAGAGAATAGGGACAAAATGAAGAGAGAGAGAAAAAATTATATCATAAATAAAAAAGGGAGAAAAGGCAGAATGGAGTAAGAGAAGGGAAACATGTATTATAGGTTTAAACAGAAATTTAAAAATAAATAAAAAAGAAAAAACTAGTGAGAGAGAGAGAAGAAAAAAGTAGGAGACAAATTGGAGAAAAAGGTCCACTGCAGAGCTATCAACAACAATGAGCAAAGATTAATATGGGTGAGAGGGGAATAAGAGGGAAAAAAGAAAGAGAAAATTAAGAGATGTCCAGAGGAAAGAGAAGTGATTTTGAGATAATAGAGGGAGAAGGAATACTAAGAGTGAGAAATAAATACCAGGTTAAGACAGGGAAAAAAAAATTTAAAAAGAAAAAAGAAAGGGCGGGAGGAAGGCAAATTGGATTAGGAGAGGGGAATGGTAAAATTTGTGATTTGAAATACAAAAGTAGCAGAGATCTAGAATTAAATTGAGGACATGCAACAACAACTACCATATCCATACCCAATGAGCAAAGATTGATAAAGGTGGAGTGAGAATAAGGGTACTTTTAAAACAAGAAAAAGAATGTAAGATGAAATGACAAGAAAAATGGTTTTGAGAAGCTGGAGCAGAGTTGGGGAGGAAATAGGAAGAGAGTGGAATGGAAACAAGTTGTAGCAAGAGAGAAAGTAAAATTTAAAACAAAAATAAAACGAGGGCCCTGGCTGCTGTGGCTCAGTGGATTGGACTCTGGCCTGCAAACCAAAGGGTTGCTGGTTCATTTCCCAGTCAGGGCACATGCCTGAGTTGCTGGCCAAGTCCCCAGTCGGGAGTACACGAGAGGCAACCTCACATTGATGTTTCTCTCACTCTCTTTCTGCTTCTCTTCCCCTCTCTCTAAACATAAATAAATAAAATCTTTAAAAAATAAAAAGAGGAAAGAAGAAGGTAAAATGGAATAAGAGAAGAAAGGTGCAAAATGTGAGATATAAAATAAACTATAATATAAAAACTATTGATTTAATATGCACAAACTTGAAGGACAAGAAATAAATGTTAAAAAGCTATGCAGGAGAGAAAATAATGCAAATCATGAAGACCACAGTGGAATTCATCTCACTGTTTTCTCTTTCTGGATATGCCCCTGGTGATGTCAGATGGTGTCCCAGTCTGGCCCTAGGCAGCCTGTTTGAGGCTACCAATGATCCACAGTCTGTGGCTCTCTCCTTCAGTTGTTAATCTAGTCAATCTGTAATCAACAGTCAGGGTTAAGCACCACAGAGTAGGGCAGAGTAATTCCTATGGGCAGGGCTATTGCTTTCCCTCAGGATGATGCCACTTGGAGGGAACTGTTCTGCCTGAGCAAGATGGCTCCTGCAGTATGGGGGATGACTCAGTACAGGGTTTCTGGTGGCTGCTTCCTCAGTTCTCTCATCAAAGCCACCGGTCCCAGACTCTCCTCCAGCATCTCTAGTCCACTCTGCCTCCACTTTGCTGGCACCCATGGTAAGTGGCTGCAAATGAAGTTTATGCAATGGCCCTTAAAAAGTCTCTTTGTGACTCCAGCCATCTCTCTCTGGAAGGCAGAAACCTGCCACTTTTCACAGCTGGATGTTATCTGCATTCTTTCCTGGCTCTGGCGCTCTATGCTGGGGAGCCCAGCTTAGGGTTTAGACCCCATACTTATAAGAAACCTCCTGGCTGCTGAAATTTCCCTCCAGCACTGCAGCTGCCACCTGTGGGAGCACAGCCAGCCCTCTTGTGTAAGCTCTTCACTCTGTACCCATCATGTTGTGGTGAAGTTTTTTCTTCCATCTGTCATTGGTTATAAGGCTTTTGTCCAGCTATTGTTTCATTAATTATTCTAGATGATATCTCTACAATTTAGTTGTAATTTCAGATTAGTCCTGGGAGGAGGTTGGTGTAGCTTCTACCTACTCCTCCACCATCTTCTGCTCAATGTGATGATATTGAATTTGTGGGTTCTGGCTGGTAATTAGGTCACAAGTGGAGCCTTCATGAATGGGGTTAGTGCCCTCTCTCTTCCACCATGTGAAGATACAATGAGAAGATAGACATCTGAAAAGCAAGAAGAAGGTCCTCACCAAGAACTCAACCATGTTGGAACCCAGATCTTAGACTTTCAACCTCCAGAACTGTGAGAAATAAATGTTCCTTTTTAAAAACACCCAGTTTATGGTATTTTGTTATAGCAGCCTCAAGTTGACTAAGACACTTCCAAAAATGGCATCATGGAAACAGAGGATAAGCATTCTACTTTTTCCAATCCTCTAAAAGCAGAGTACTTTCACCTTCCCTTTTCTAAGAAATTAAGCCACATGACTAACATCATGGCTCTTGGGAAGAGTGGAGCCAGGATTTCAACCCTGGTCTACCTGACTCTACAGCTAAGGGGCTAATCCACTAGGCAATACTGTCCAACTACAGCACCTGTTTGGCATTTTTAAATATTGTGAACACCCATTGTGAATTTTGGAGGTGGGGGAATAGGATCTTACAGGAAACTACCCAGGTCAGGACCTGAGTCTCCAATCTGCCATTTTGCAAATAAGACTGAGCAACTTACCTGTTCTGTGTGAACTTTGCCTAGAAAATTGGGTTGATGATAAAGCAAAGGTGATGACGTATATGACAAGGTTGAGAAAACAGCCATGAAAACCTCTTCTTCTGAAGCCTCTTTCTCTCACCTCTTTCTTCTCCCCACCCTTCTCCTGATGATGGATTTTGTTGGCGTATCAGTTAAATTTTGTATATAGCAAACCACGCAAACTTAGTGACTTAAAATAACCACCATTTATTATTTTTCAAAACTCTGTGGATGTGTTGGGTGATTCTTCTCATCTGAGATGGCTTGGCTAAGCTGTCTCATGTGCCTGTGATATAATAAGGGGTCAGCTAGTAGCTGGCCGCTCCAGAATGGTGGTTGGATGGCTGTAAGTCAGGCAATAAGGTAACTAGCCACATGTCTCTCATCTTCCGGCAGGCTAGCTTGGCCTTGTTCACATGGTGGTCACAAGAGAGTGAGAGAAAATGTGTAATACCCTGTGAGGACCAGGCTCAGAACGGGTACATGCTCATTTCTGCCACATTCTATTAGTCAAAGCAAGTCACTGGCCAGCCCAGATTCAGTGAGTGAGGAAATAGGTTCCACCCTTTGATTAGAGGAGCTGAAAAGTTAAGGAGAATTTGTGGCCATTTTAGCAATCACAGTACTCAGCGAGTTTTGTGGAGCCACACATGTGAGCTGGCCTTCCCAAATCTTCTCTGCCCGAAAACCCAGACAGAGTTTGTTTTTCCAGTGGGGCACAGATTGCAGGTCTGGACGGGTTGTTTGTTTTTGTGTTTGTTTTGACTTTTAGCTATTTCCAGGATATTTCTTTCAGAGAGGAGAAGGCTCAGTTCTGTCTGCCATGTGTATTAAGATGAGCTGTGATGGAGCGTTGCTTTGTGGTCAGAGGCCCTGGAACCTGGTGGGAATAGAGTCAGCAGACTATGACAGGCCCTCGGGGGACGGGAGGCTGCCTTTCCAAAATAAAAAGACTATCTTCCTTCTGAGGAGCTTGGAGTTGCCTGACATCCAGGGTTGTGCAAGTCAAAAGCATGACCCATGTTACTCAGCCCTGCCAAGGGTGACAGGGGAGTTCACCTTCCTAGCAAATCGAAGACACTCCCAGCCTGATGAATTTGTGGAACTCCCAGCCTCAGATGACAATATCTGGCTCACACTTTCTCTGCTTTCAAGTTTAGAGATTGCACAAGGGACGTGAAAGGTTGCAGAGGGCCTTGGAATGTCCTGTTTGATGAGAGTAGGCAAAGGGCCCCTTTGGATGGGGACAAGAAGGGTTCACATGCTCTTGACAGGGTGCCTCCTGAAGGCATGTGGGTGTTGGGGAGTGGGGCCTGCCCCAGCTTTGGTCACTTCTCACCATCAGGGGCTGGACAAGAGAAGCTAGAGGACGTGGCTGGCAGAGATGCAGGAAGGAATGTCTCAAAATGAGCAAAAAATTGCTCTCATGCACTTTGCTGGCAGAACCTCTGAGAACAGAGTCTTTTCCAGAGGAAATATTGCAACACAGCTGAGATGCTGAAGGGTCAGAGAAGGGTCCTGGCCAATCGGGGCAAATGTTCCTGCACTGGCCTCTTACCTCAGGCAAAGTCCTGCTCCATGGCATTCTTGTGTGAGTGGGTAAAATGAGAAATTGCACTTCCAAGTCTTTACGCCCACATGTAGGTATTAAATGAGGCCTGTAGGTATTAAATGAGGCCCAGGCCCACATGAGGAAGCCAGAACCTCTGCCAGAATGATTCGTGGCCACACTCACCCACCAGTCTCCTGAAAGAGCAGAGGCTCAGCAGTGCCCAAGGGAGGCAATTTGGCTTTGGAAAATGGCCCTGTTGGGCTTCATTCCTCAGGTACATTGGCTCTAGAGACAATGCTAAATTCAGTTCTCACTCATATGAAAGTTTCTAAATCCAAAAGCCAAGGAGATTCCACACATCATACCTGAACCAGGGAACAAACAAAAGAAATCCATCTCCTTTCTTTCTGTGAGTTTCTCCCTGCTGGCCAGAGGCAGTGAACCTAGGCCAAGCAACTGTGATTCATGCCCTCTTTGCTAGAAAATTCCTCATCTAAATATGTCTCATCCCATCCTGAGACGAGAGGCTCCCCCAGTCAGAATTTCTTGCTCCTCTAAGGCCTCAATGAATGGCATTTCCACCTCCTTCCACTTTCCTTTCACCTGTGACACCCTGTTTACAGAGCGGCTAGATCCCATGGTCTAGGTCTCCCTGCTAATGGTGGCAGACAGCCTGCAGGAAGAAAGACATGAGGGACCCTAAAAATTAGAGTCTACTCCTAAGGAACCCAGAACCTGGGAGGATTCCTAAGCCTGACTGGGCAGCCCCATTTTTAAGAGCAGCCACTAGACCCAGGCCAGCCTTGTCATCTGGCCATGAGCATCCACACACATCCCACAGAGGAACGTTTTCAACTTTAACCCTTCAGCTTGTCCATACCTTACTCCACCCTTTTCTTATCTGCTCCACCTCAGACTGATTCCACCTTTCTTTCTTTTTGAAGTATTCTTTTTTCTGGTTGTGTGACACCAGCAGGAATCTCACTCTCAGGGGGAAGCATGTCCCGTGAAGGTCAGGAAGGGCCCTTGGATGTTGACATCCAAGCTCTGAAGCATGATATTATAATTTACAATAATACATATAAATTTGACCTTCTTCCCTTTTCTGTTACAGAACTTCTAAAACCCTTAGAATTTCCTAAGTTACTGAGGTGAGTTTTGGAAAGCACCTTAGGTTGGGGGGCTGATTGCCAGAAAAACCAGCCAGTTAATTGGGGGTTGGAACTTTCGGCCCTATTCCCACCTTGCAGAGGAGAGAGTAACTGGTGGGTAAATCAATGGCCAATGGCCAATGATTTAATCAATTGTGCCAGTTTAATAAATCTCCCAAAAACCCAAACAACAGGATTCAGAAAGTTTTTAACCTGTGGAATCTGATGCTATCTTGGGTTGATAGTGTCAGAATTGAGTTGAATGGCAGGACACCCAGCTTGTGTGGAATAACCCCTCACTGTACACACAGCATGTGCATACACACACGCATTGGAATTAGAATCAGAATCCTACAGGGGGCAGGGGGCAGATGTTGGGATGAACTCAAGGTTACATACAGAGTATATGGAATATTCACACACACACACACACACACACACACACACACACCCCTGCCCAGAGTAGATTTCCACACCCAAAATTTCCCTCAACAAAACATCCCACGATGCTGGTATCTATGTGGATCCTATGTTAACTCCACTGTGGCCTCATTCTGACTGAGGCTGACATGATTAATGGGCCACAGCAGACCCAGGAAATAGCCCAAGTGGCCCCCAAGATTTATTTGGATTGAAGCATAGCAGAGAAGCTAAATCTTCCAGGATTCTACTGTGCTCCATCTATTCCATGTAAAAAAAGAAAATCAGGCCTCACACAGGTAAGCATACTCGGTCAAACACCCCCCACCCACTCACAATGCACCCAGCACCTCCCCAGATTTATGTGTGTTTACATATATCCACTAGACTGGATGCCTAGAAGCATAAACCTGCCCTGTGAAAAAGTGGTGAACACTTTAGAGTTCTTTTCCATTCTTTTTTAATTATGAAGAGAATATAACCACCTTACTGAAAATAAAGAAACCAGAGATAAATTTTTTTTGTCCTTATTTGTATGCATATAGTTTTTGTAAATATAGAGAATTTTGTTGGCTGATCTCTTTCACCACAGCTGCACTGTCAGAGCCGCAAGGACTTTGAGCACTGGAATTCACCAACAACAGGGTGGCGCCCGTGGGGCTGCTCAGGAAGCAGTGTACAACGGCTGACACTGCACTCCTCAGTCCTTCCCCAAGTCAACGTAAGGTGCCCTTGACTTCCACAAGATGCCAGGAGAAAACTGAGTCACCTCCCTGAGTTTAACACTCCTGCGCATATCCAATATCAGGTCTCTGGCTCTGCTCCCTGGCAGGTCTACATTTTGCAAGAGGGAGGTCTAGCACGCACCTCTTTCCAGTGGAGTGATGCAAGGCTGGTACCTTGCAGAACAGAGCCATCAGTGTCTCTGGAGGATGGACCTTGGCACCGGATTCAGAGTGGGTGGAACACTGGGGGTTTGTTCGCTGAGCCAACTCCATTGGTTCCTCTGTTCCCCCAAACCCTGTGGGTTTATCCAACTTGGCCTGAGGTTGAAGGGGGGCAGTTGGGGGTGTTGAACAAGACCCCAGGGGACTGACCCCCACCACCGTCATAGCCTCCTCAATACCTAGTCAGTTACTTCCCATGAAAACACTCAGCTCCCTTTGAAACCGTAAAAAACGAATGAAGAGCAGAACTGTTTGGCCAACACACTGGTTAAGGGAAACCTTGGAGGCAGCTCAAGGGCTACTGCCCATTCAACAGGGGCCATGCTTCCAAACACAAATATTAACCTTGGCAATCTGGCTGTCTCCTGTTCCACAGCTTAGACGGTATTCTGGGGGTCCTAAGTTGGGGAAGAGAGAAATGAAGAAAAAAGATGTAAAGTCTCCTGGAACAAAGTCAGCTTTTGAATTCTGGACAGTATTTAACTTGAACTAGTGTTTAAAATCCACCCCAGCTAAAGGCTATTTTTCTAGGAACTTCTAGAGCTGAAGGAATTGTGTGGGTAAATTCTAGCAGCTCTTTCTTACAGGGTCCTCAGGCTGGAAACGCGAGAATAAAAATGTCAATGCGTACATTCTTGGTAAAGATTGTAAAAGTGCAGAGGTGATAATTAATCAAATACCTCAAGGCTGGAAGCCTTGAGAATCAGCTTCATAAATCCTAAAGATCTGTTTTATATTCTTTTATGAGATAGTCAGCAGGTGTGGCCACGAGAGGAGACAGAAAAGAGGCTCAGAAAAAAACAAAGGTTATTATACTCACAGATCCATAAGCAGGAGGCAGGGCCACATGGGAAAGACACTGGAAGGGACAGGAGGCAGAAGGTAGGATTAATGAGACTGCTTAGGCCAAGGCCTTCATTGGAGTTTTCCCAGGAAAGGCAAGGCAGAGCAAGCAAAGTAAACAGTTTAGGTTTGGATAGTTTAAATAATTTCAGTGGGCTTTGAGCTATAGGGTAGTCTCTAGTTACCTGGTGCCTGGCCCTGGTCCTGGGATGATTAAGGCAGAGGATTGTCTCCCAGGGTACATGGACCAGGAGGTCAGGATTTAGATTGCTTAGTTTGCACATTAAGGGTAGGTTCCTGGCTGGGTCCTTTGTTATCTCTTAGAATTGGCTAGCCCAGGAAGGAGCAGTCTCTTCTCAGCCAGAAAGAGTTTTCTAAATGTAAAAACATCATAACATATGTGTGTGTGTATGGGGGGGGGGGTGGAAATACAAACAACTATAATTGAACAAAGATAAAATAATTTTTAAAAAAGTCATAATATACAGATAATTTAAAATATTTACAATACACAGTCATCTCCAGTTGAGTCCACAGCCAATGAAAAGCACTTAACTGGCTCAGGGATGCCAACTCCAGAAGACAACATTGGTTCTGCCCACAGCACAGACCTAATGACAAATTACTATAGTATGTCAGTTCAGTGAACCCAGGGACGGGAGAGAAGAGTCTCCTGGGTACCTGGGAGCTGTTGGCTGTCCTGGAGCAGCAAAACCCACATCAGGGTCCCAACCTTTGAAACAGGAGGCCCTTGCCTTGTGCAGTCATCTGGACTTCAGAGAAGTCAGAAAAATATGCAGTGCATCTGTTAAGTTCTTTATTTATGCCTTAGTTCTCTTAGCTCCTGAAGCTACATATAATTTGGGGCCCCTTCATAGGAGGACATTACAATAAACAGTATTTGAACCAACGATTCCAGGTCTAATACTTTGCTCTGAGGCCATAATCAGGGACAAATGTGGCCTTAACCTCTTAGAACCTCAAGTGTGTTTGTAATAGAAGAAATCTGAAAACAGCAAAAGTAAAAAAGTGAACTGGCTAAGTACATTAAGTACAAGCAAGCAACATGCAGCCCTTTAAAATTATGTCTTCAGTAATTTAATGTGAGAAGCGTTGATATGGAATCTGAAGAGGGGTTATAAAACAGTGTGTACAGTGTGAGAGTAAAAAGACGACAAAACACTGTGTAGAGTAGATACTGTTTTTACTTAAAATATATACGCGTATTTATATAGTCACAGAAGACAATCTCCACGTGGGGGAGTCTTTTGCCTGCTCCCCACATTTCTGCACTGAAGTGCTGAGGACAAAGTACCCGGCCATGATGATGATGCTCCGACCTAGAGAGAGTGGCTTGTCTTGGTTGGCATATTGGCACACAAGGAGATGGTGGCACTCCTGCCGTAAAACCTAAAACAGAACCTTCTCCTTTCCTGGCCTCTCAACCACAGGCTTTTTTCCTGCCTCAGACAAGCCCAACCAGGCCTCTGCTTTCTGGTTCCAGCTTTTAGATGGCTTTGGATGAGTAAAACCAGCCAGATTCACCTGAGGTCCAGTTGCCTCCACTTAAGCAATTACCAAAGCTGATAACTTTTATTCCATTTGGCTCAGCTTCCTGTATTTACAAGTGTCTTCCAGACTTGTGGAGGGGAAAATGGGTGAATGACAGAATTTAGTCAACAAATCCCACCCTGGAACCTGGAATGACCTAAGATAGTTAGGGTCTAGGATACACTGGGCAATGTCTGGAATCATTTTTGGTTGTTTCAACAGGAGTGGGCAGTAGGAATGGAGTTGCTATTGGCATCTCGAGAGTAGCAGGTGGGGGCCAGAGATGCTGCTAAACACCCCACAATGCATAAGACGGCCCTCCACAACAAAAGTTCATCTGGCTAAAAATGTCAATAGTGCCAATGTTTAAAAACCCTGATCTTAAGAGTATACATAGGATTGATAACAGTTTGTCTTCTATTTCCTTTATATTCTCGTTTTTGTACTGTGTATGTGTGTTCCTTTAGTATTAAGAAAAAAAATGACATTAAAAATTTTTTTAATCTTCACCTGAGGACATGTTTATTGATTTGAGAGAGAGACATTGATTGGTTGCCTCCCACATATACCCTGACTAGGGTTCAAACTCTCAACCTATGTATGTGCCCTGAGCATGAATCAAACCAAAAACTTTTTGGTGTACAGGACGATGTTCCAACCAACTGGGCCACTTGGCCAGGGCAGAGTTACTTTACATTTTAATATAAAGTGGCTGTACCATAATTAAAATAGGAGATAACATGGTTCTGAAAAGGGGTAGCTAAGACTATAAACTTCAAGGCAGAGATGTCTAAATTTTGTATAACTTTGTATTCTGAGCACCTAGATTAGTATCTGGCACATGGTAGGTGCTGGATAATTGGCAATGGGTAGATCGATGGATGGATGGATAAGACCTGCCTCAACATCATCAGGAACATTAAATGTGTTATGGTAATCATTTTGCATGTTATGGTAATCATTTTGATACATATGTATCAAATCATTAGGTTGCATACCTTAAACTTACACAATATTATATGTCAATTATATCTCAATAAAGCTGAAAATAGAAAAAAAGAAACAGTAACTGTAACATGTAAAAAGTTCAGGTGTGTGGTCACATGTTGCTGAGTATTTACTGAAAAAAAAATTAAAACCTGGTTGCAACCAATAGCTTCAGGCATTCTTTGGAAGTCTACCCCTACCACTACACACAGTGGAAACAGTGCCTGAGAGGCAGAGAGATTGTATTTGATAGAGTGCGCTAATAGCTATGCATTACTATTGACAAAACTTGGCAAGTCAACCCATCTTTAGGGACCTAATGGGTTCCATGTCAGCTTTTTTTTTTTTCTTTTCACTCAAACGATGTGAATTTTTAGCTACTGACACCATGGTATGGGTGGCGTAGTGCATGCCAGGGAGCACAGCAATAAACCATAGGTTTACTATAGCTGGTCAGTCCTAATTAAAAGGCTCCTTCATTATGTCTTTAGGACTTCCAGACATGGCGCCTGGGTTTTATTTTTGGTTCTGAGCATCTATGTTGCTTCCTGTTTTGTTGCCAGATTAATGATACACAGCATGTGAGCTAAGACAACCCAAGAGAAATATTTCTCTCACCTTCCTTCTTATTTCCTATAATAATTCTGGACCCACAGCAGATCCAATGCATCATACAGGAGCCAGCAGCTCTGACGTGCAAAACACCCATGTTCTGCCACCTCCTGCGTGTTGGTATTTTTGACAGTCCTCAATTAAAGCAATACAGTTAACTTCAGCCTGTCATTTGTGTGGGCTAAGTTGTTTGAAAAATCCTTGAGGGGCCAGCCAGTGGTGGGAGGACCATTTTCCTATAAACAAATGATGGAACCTCGATGTCTGGAAGACACCAGCCATGCTTTGGTTCTGGGGGCCTTTTGAGGAAGCACAAATGGCCATCCCTTTCCTCTTGTCTTCACAAGCTGTCTTATTCCCGGGGCTGGTGCTTTTCCACTCCATTATTAGAAGACCCTGATGAGACCTCTGGACCACAAGGATGTCAGGTTCCAGTTTCATTTTATCATTACTACTGCTTAAGATGCAACAATTACCTCCAAGTAACTATGTGAAATAAATCATTTCAGGGTGTTGCTGGGTATGAGATTATAAATCCTTAAGAACATCTCAGAAAGTTGATTTCAGCTTAGAGAAGTTAGTATTTCAGAAAGACCATGCTGCTGAAACCACTCTTACCATAAAACCATTTTCACTGGGAGAACACACAAACGTCCTTATTATTAGGGGCGTGGGAGGGAAAGCATGCAGGTAATCTAACAGGAGTTTACATCAGAAAGATAAATAAAAAAATGAATGTCCAACTTTATTTTACATGACTTATGACTTGAAATTTTTATCTGATTTTTAGGAGTTTGTTACCAAAGCCTTAATATTAGAAAAATGTCACTACCCATTCACATATAACTTAATGAACATGTTCCCAAAGAGAAAGTGGGATTCAGCTGCCCACTGCCAACCCACAGGCAAATTCCAGAGGCAGAGGTTTGGTGAACAAGGAAAGAGGCATCTTCCTTTTTTAATAAAGAGGCATTTTATTGAAAATTACACAGTTTGGAAGAATGCGAGGCTTCTGCCTCAGACCCCATCCCCTCCAGAACACCAGGAGGAAAACTCAACCACTCTCTATACCTGGAGTTTCTTCCCCCATTTAAAAATATGGGTCCTTTGGGAATCACAGGTGGCTCCAGTGTGACTGTCGAGGTGGCTTAGCTTGTTCCCGGTTGTAGTTTGGCTTCAGGCTTCTTCCTGGAGTCTGCCATGTGGGGCCAGCACTGCCACACTGTTCCCAGGATCAAGAAAGTCCTGCAGGCCCCAGTCACTGTGTCCAAGCCTGTAGATCCCAGGAGAACTTCAGTTTCTTCCTTCCCTCTCTTTAAAGGTCCCACCCAAACTTCCTCATGCTGGAGGAGGGTCTAGCCCTCCCCCCCACCCCCGGCCAATGCCGTCCCTTTCCGAGGCTAGACTGACAGAAAAGCACCTCCCCCTTCCGCCTTGTTGACTGTTACAGTACGCGTGCTGCTGTGTTCCTTCGCCTCACCCACACCAGGGACCAGAAGAGGTGTAAGAAGGCTTTTCCCTTATCCGAACGTTTTATTAGCTTCACTGCACACAAGGCTTCCTCCTGCTACATCTCTACCTGGGGATGGGGAAATCTGTCTGCACTCTCTTGGTTACTCAGGCAACAGGACGATGCCCCTGCCTTAGGGCAGTTTCATCCCTCAGCCTCCCCTCTGACTCCCATCTGGCCAAGACTGGCCAGGTATACCTGTATCAATTATTCTGTGTAGAAATTTGCAAGAAATCTACTGTAAATATCCTAGAACTAATAAATGAGTTTATCAAGGTCGATATTTTTATACAAAGTCAGTATTTTAAAACTCAATCATATTTCTATATACTAACAATCAACAATTAGAAATAAAAAAACTTTAATGCAATTAAAAATAACTCCAAAAAATGGCAAAATATGTATAAATCTTAAAAATATGTGAAGAATTTGTATAATAAAACTTCTAAAACATTAATAAATAAACCATGGAAGATCTAAATAAATGCAGAGACATACCACATCCATGAACTAGAGACTCAACATAGTTAAGATATTAATTTTCCCCAAAAATGATCTAAAGATTTGACTAAGTTTCACTCTCAATCCCAGTAGGATTTTCTTTGGTAGGTACAGTAATTTGGCTCTAAAATTTATATAGAAGAGCAACTGGAATAGCCAAAAACAATTTCAAAAAAAGAATAATAAAATTAGAGAAACCATACTATCTAAATTTATTATAAAGGAACAGTAATCAGAACCATCAAAATTTAAAACTTTTGCTCTGTGAAAAATACTATTAAGAGAATGAAATGCAAGCTACAGGCTGGGATAAATATTTTCAAATTACATATTTAATAAAGAACTTATAATAAGGATATATAAATAGCTTTCAAAATTCAACAGTCAGAAAACAATATAATTTTAAAATGGGCAAAAGATTTGGATAAGCACTTCTCCAAAGAAGATATAAAGATGATAAATAAATACATGAGAAAAAGCAAAACAATTAGGCATTAGTTAGGAATTGCAAATGTAAACCACAGTAAGATACTACATATATGCATGCATTATAATGACAAAAAAATGACAATACCCAGTGTTGACAAAGATGCAGAGCTACCACAACACTCCTATATTGCTGTTGGGATTACAAAACAATATAGCCACTCCGGGACTCTGGTAGGCAGTCAGTTTCTTCTAAAATTGAACATGTACTTAACCACATGACCCAATAATCCTGGATATTTACCTCAGAGAAATGAAAGCCTATATTCACACAAAAATCTGATCACAAATGTTTTAGAAGTTGTAGTCATAAACTTCCCCAACTGGAAACAACCAAGCCGGCCTTCAGTGGGTGAATGGGTAAACAAGCTGAGATCCAACCATATAATGGAGTGCTTATTCAGCATTGAAGAGAGTACTGGCAACAAACTGGATAAATCTGAAAGGTATTAAACTGTGTAAAAGAAGCCAGTCTCATAGAAAGGTACACTTGACATTGATCTTATCAACCAATGTCACCCCGATAAACTTAATACAGTTTTAAAAAAGAAGCCAGTCTCAAAATGTTGTATATTATATGATTTCATCTATATTACATTCTTGAAAAGGTAAAACTGTAGGAACAAACAATTGATTAAGTGGTTAGCTGGGATAGTAAAAGGGTTTGCCTCTAAAAGGGAATTTTAATGAGGGAATTTGGGGGATAGGAAACTTCTGTATCATTCTGTGGTGGTATGTGCTTTTATCTGTACTTGCATTAAAATTCAGAATTGTTCACACACACAAATGCCAGTATTACAGTATGTAAATCCAAAATAATTTTTTAACTTAAAAGTAGGCTTTGTATAAATATTGGAAAATTATGTTGTACACATGAAACTAATATAATGTTATGGGTCCATTATATCTCAATAAAACATAAGCTTTCTATAACCATAGAACAGTGCTAACTAAGTGAACTTTGGATGATGAAAATGTTCTATATCAGTGATATCCAGGACTATAGCAACTGGTCACATGTGACCAGAAAGCACTTGAAATACACTTAGTGTGAAACACTAGGTTTTTATTTTTACTTGATTATTTTAACTTTAAATAGTCAGATATGGCTAGTAGCTACCATACTGGGCAATGCAGTTACAGAACATTGGAATAGCTATGTTGTGTTCCTGATCTTATGTAACTCGTGCATATTTGAAAAATGGGGATATCTAGAATGAAGAGAAATCCAAAATGCATTACATGTATACTCACTGAAAATGCATTAGCTTAGATTTTATAGTCGATTTACCTTTCTGGTTAAGGTTTTAAGAGATCTGGTTAAAATAAATTTACATTCTCTCAGCATTCAATTACTTGCTGTGGGCATGTGGGCTAGGTGTGGGTAAGGGTAAGGGTCCGGAGACACACCAGTAGGCTGCTGTGTGCAGCAGAAAGCCAGCCTGCATCCTTTTTAAATTGTCATAAATTATTCAAAGGCAAATCATTACTTGTTGACTTTATTTGGGTCAACCACAATGAATAACCATGCTGCTTCTCAGACCAGACGCTGTACAATCATCAAACCAGTATTTTAAAATAATGCTTACGAAAATACATGGTTCTTTATAATCCGGCCCCTGACCACCTCTCACCACTCTCCAGACACACAGGAGGACTTGTAATTTCCCTACCACCATCTCTGTCCCTTTGCTTTAGCTGTTAGTTACACATGGAACACTTTCTACTCTCTTTCAATGTAATAAAAGATGCCTTCTTTTCTTTATTACAGTGTCTCCCAAACGTCAATTTGAGTATCTCTTTCATGATGTTTTGTCATGTCTATATCCCTCCCATACTATTGTTTATCTTAATACTTTTAACTTGACTCACTCTCATTTACTTAGTTTGTCTTAAAACAATAATATCCATGACATCATGGGCTTGGTGTGTTAGTTGTATTTTTGCCAACATGTACTAAAGTAAATCATATATATATATATATATATATAAAGTAAAATAAGAAAAATTTCTTAGCCATTTGTGCCATAAAATTGCCACCAGTGACACACATTCAATAGTATAGGTATTACGGCTTTTATAGGCAGGTCAAGTATCTCCACTACCAGGAAACAGGTTATGCAGCCCCCTACTACTCCAGCAGTTAGGAAACACCTTCCTGCAGACCCCAGTAAGAACAGTAGAAGAATACTCCTCAATGGGTAAATTGACTGCCTTGCCCAGGTTCTGATATTTAGGAGTTCTCCTACGGAGCAGCTGGGCCACTGCCTGATTCTACTGTAAAACCCTCCCTCCTTTGCATATAAAGTTTCTTACCATACTTTAAATAATTTCTATAAATAGGAGCAGCAAGTCAAAGACCACCAGATAATTGAGGGATGGCTCCTAACATAAGAAAGAGATCAAAACAAAGAGAAGAAAAGGACAGAGAAGGACACACAAATAATGGGATCAGAAGAAAACTTCAAAAATCCCACCAGAGTTAATATCCTTAGATTAAAAAGGGAAGATGTTGCATCCATGAAACAAGAATATAATACTATGGAAAATAATGGAATAAATAATAAGAACTCATACATTTTAAAAAGGATGGTAAATTTTTAAAAAATTAGTAGGAGGTTTGGGAAATAAGGTAAATGAAATTCCTCAGTGAGTTAAACAAGTAGAAAAAGGGTTTTCTTACAGAGTGATAAGAGTCTTGGGGGATTAATCTAAGAGACCCAAAATCCAAATAATAGTTACTCCAGAGACTCAGAGAAAACAATGGGAAAGAAATTATCATAGAAATAATAAAAGGAAAATTCCATAATTGAAGAATATGCCTTGACTTTGAAAGGATTCACAGAGTGACTAGTAGTCTGAGACTCATCGAAACAAAGACAAACAAAATAGAACCAGAGGCATAGATACATGGAACAGACTGACAGAACTCAGAGGGACGGGGGGATGGGGAAAAGTAGAAGAAATTAGCCAAAGAACGTATATGCATAGCCCGTGGACACAGACAACAATGTGGTTAAGGCCGTTGGGGTATAAGGGGCCTGGGTAGAGGAGGCCAACTTTGGAAAAAATGGGGGACATCTGTAATAGTATCAACAACTTAAAAAATAAAAAAGTAAAAAGCAAATAAAATTATTGTAAAATTCTATGAAATTATAAATAGATTTCCCTGAAAGAAAAAAAGAAAAGATTCTAAAAACTATCCAAGAGAGAGAAAGAGAGAGACATTTACAAAGGATTGGAAATAAATTCCCATTGGACTAGTCACAGCAATATGTGAGCAATATATGTGCTAGAAAACAACAAAGAAACCGAGTTTCAACTAGGAATCTATATACAGCCAAATTATAAGTAACCAGAAAAGGAAGAATAAAGACATTTTAGAAACATCCCTAAACTGAAAAATAATTGCTTCCTGTGTGTCCTTTCTTAGGAAAGCACTAGAGAAGATAATCCTACAACAAGAGGGAGTAAGCTGAGGAAGTGAAAGGCATGGTAGCCCAGAAACAGGGCATCCAGGAAGGGAGGTCACAGGGCGATGTGAAGAAAAATTCCAAATGATCACTGTACCGCAGCCCTGCAAACTTCATAGAACAGGACAGAGGGGTCCTCCCAAGAGTCTCTAGAGAAAAAAAAAAAGTAGAACAAATAAGTTAATCTGACATGGTTGAGGTTTTGGTAAAGCTATCATTGGGTATTGACAGATCTGATGAGAAAAAATAAAAACCAAAAAAACTCCGCAAGTGAGAAACAACAAAATGAAGCACTGTACAAAAAAGATAATCAATTCCCTACTTGGTTTTGGGGTAAACTATATTTACAAATCATGTAAACAGTGATAACTGATTTAGGTAAAAATCACAGTGTAATTATGAGAATAGGGAGAGAGGAAAGGCGGAGGGAGGGAGTTTGTAAAGGTATTGTGTCCTGATTGAACACAGCAGGAGGTCAACACACAGGTCTAAAATGAATAATTCTGGGGAGAATATAAGCACATGGATGTAAACACCAGAAGAAACACTTGAAAAAGATGAAAGTGGGTCTTGGGCAGCAGGACCTAGATAGAGGTAGGAAGGACAAAGTCTCCTGCTATTTTTGAATAATATTATTTAATTTTAAAGTTGTGTTCATATACTTTATGAAAAAAAACTTTTAAAAAGGGAGAGAGGAATTATGATTGATGGGCTATAGATCAGAGAGCAAAGATTCATTTGCTGAGAAGAGCCATAAATTGTAGTACAACCAATTTTCTGAAGGCTCCTTCTGCAGGCATTATCCCAGATGATGTGATGATATGACACAAGGGAAGAGAAGAAAAGCCTTGCCCAAGCTCCACCCTCTCTTTTGGGAGATTTTTCGCTCAGCTTACAATACAGAGTCTTTGTTTCATGGTGCTTGCAGGCCTCTACCCATTTGGAGGTAAGATGTTTACTTTCCATAGCCAGAAAGTTTCCTACATCCCTACCTGCCATACATGTGGTGAGGAAGTGCACAAGCCCCAGCATGCGTCCTCCAACACTAGTGTGTCAACATTGGCTGTGAAGTCTGTGTAACATGATAGCAGCAGTGCCATTCAAATGCTTTATGGACTAGCTGTGTCTTCTATTTCAACTAGGTGAATGGTTCATGATATAGCTAGGGATTTGACTGGTGGGGACATGGCAACTTGCCTTGAATGCCTTTGTAATTCTTTCTGCTCTCCTTCATCCTAACCTCCCAGGCCTGTTCATCTTGGTCAAGGAAATCTCCTATCACCAGAGTCCTGTGGAGATATCACTGTTCCTCACATGGCAGCAAAATAGCCATGTTCATACATTTGCAGACTTGCTAGCAACTCAACCACTGCTGCTCCCATTGGATTTTTGACAGGGAATTTAAATTTTTGTCTAGTAAGGGCATCATAAATCAAAAATAAAGGAAAGAGTTCCCACCAAGATGGAGGCATAGGTAGAAATGCTTTGCTTCCTTACACAACCAAAAGAGGGATAACAACCAATCTAAAAACAACAAACAACCAGAAGTACAAGAAAATCAAACTGCATGGAACTCTCACAACCAGGGAGTTAAAGAAACATTCACCCAGACTGGTAGGAGGGGCAGAGATAGAGAAGTGGGCAACCAAGCAGAAAGGATGTGCAGCAAGTTGGGGCTGGGTGAATGGGAAATTAAAGACTTAAAGCTAGCTATAAACTAATGCAGGGAGTGCCATGGTGGGAGAAAACCCCAGTCTCACATGAAAGAATTCTTTAGAAAGTGGGGCTAGAGCAGAGCAAATGAGCCACATTGTTCCCTTTCTGACCCCTCCCTCACAGACACCCCACAAGGGAGCATAAAGGGTTGCCACGCCCAGGTGCATATCTAAGGCCCCATCCCCTTACAACATAACAGATGCACCAAGATAAAGAAATGTGGCCCAAAGGAAAGAACAGATCAAAACTCCAGAAAAAGAGCTAAGCGACGAGGAGATAGCCAACATAGCTGATGCAGAGTTCGAAACACTGGTAATCAGGATGCTCATAGAACTGACTGAGCTCGGTCGCAAAATGAAGGAACAACTGAAGGCTAACCAAAGTGAAATAAAGCAAAATATACAGGGAACCAACAGTGAAGGGAAGGAAACGGGGACTCAAATCAACGATCTGGAACAAATGGAAGAAATAAACATCCAACCAGGATAGAATGAAAAAACAAGAATTCAAAAAATGAGGAGAGAAAAAATAAAAAATAAAATGTTGAAGCAGAAATAAAATAAAATGTTGAAGTAGAAAAAAAATAAAATGTTGAAGCAGAAAAAAAAATGAGGAGAGGCTTAGAAACTTCTGGGACAATTTTAAACCTTTCAATGTCTGAATCATAGGGGTGTCACAAGGAGAAAGAAGAAGAACAAGAAGTTCAAAACTTCTTTTTAAAAATAATGAAGGAAAACTTCCCCAATCTGGCAAAGGACGTAGACTTCCAGGAAGTCCAGGAGGCTCAGAGAGTCCCAAAGAAGTTGGACCCAAGGAAGCACACACCAAGGCACATCATCATTAAGTTACCATGATTAAAGATAAAGAGAGAATCTTAAAAGCAGCAAGAGAAAAGGACACAGTTACCTACAAAGGAGTGCCCATAAGACTATCAGCTGATTTCTCAAAAGAAGCCTTACAGGCAAGAAGGGGCAGGAAAGAAACATTTGAAGTCATGAAAGGCAAGGACCTACATCCTAGATTGCTGAATCTATATCCAGCAAAGCTATGATTTAGAATGGAAAGGCAGATAAGTGCTTCCCAGATAAGGTCAAGTTAAAGGAGTTCATCATTATTAAGTCCTTTTTATATGAAATGTTAAAGGGACTTATCTAAGAAATAGAATATAAAAAACTATGAACGTTAAAATGACAACAAACTCACAACTATCAACAACTGAACCTAAAAATATGAAAACAAAAACTAAGCAAACAACCAGAACAGGAACAGTATCAGAAATGGACATCACAGGAAGGGTTTTCAGTGGGGAGGGGGAGAGGAAGAATGGAGAGGAAAGGTATGGGGAGTAAGAAGCACAATTAGTAGGCATAAAATAGATGGGGAGAGATTAAGAATGGTATGGGAAACAGAGAAGTCACAGAACTTACATGTACAACCCATGGACATGAACTAAGGGAGTGAGGAATGCTGGAGGGTTGGGTGGTGCAGGGCAGAGGGGGGATAAAGAGGGAAGAAATTGGGAAAACTATAGTAGCATAATTGATAAAAACATACTTAATAAAAGAAATGTAAAAATAAATAAATAGTAATACCAAGATTGAGAAACTAAAAAAATAAATTAAGGAAAGTCAGAGAAAGGACAAAAAGAAAGAAGCATCACAAATGTAATCTTGATTCCAGGACTTGCTGTTTTATATGGCTCCAATTCAACAAGTGAGATTGTAACAGTATCTCAGTCATGTCTACCAATTTTCCCATGTTTAACAATCCACAATACGAGCAACTGTGAATCACAGGCTCTACATTCAGCATAAAAAGTCAAAGAAGTAATTTCACTTTCTATACTAAGTCTTAGGCAACTGGGTTTTAAGTCAAAGGAGCTGCCAGAAGCCTCCTAACTTTACTATCAGAAGTAAACCTACATCAATATGACTTTACTATTTGTTCCAGAAAATTCTTGCCCAGTAAAAAACTTCAATATTTGTTCCAGGAACTTCCTGAAAATTTATTTATTTTTCAACCAATGGACTACTCAAACAGCCCCTTTTCTCAGGTCAACAAGTTGCTCCATGGGCAGACCTCCTTGCTTATTAAAGGACAACTTGGTCTAAAAAGCTTACCTTTGGCGTCCATTAGCACCAACCTATTTAACAATGATTTCACCCACTTGGAATCTCCACATTGAAAGGCCTGTCGTAAACTACTCAAAACCAGATCTTAAACCATACACATATTTGCACTCGACCTTTCCCTCCTAAGCTACTACTAAGACTTTATCAAGGTGGTATTATCCCTTATTGCAGTAAATAATTAACAGCTTTGCTTGATCAATGGAGTACTGCTGTGGGCTTTCAGGGGAGCTAGCAGTTGACAAGTACACGCAGATTTTCAGCCAGCTTTGTAGAGTCACATCTGTTGCCTTCGGAGCCTTGCTCTGGTAGCCTCTTCTCCAGTTCTTTCATTCATTTATTCATTCATTCATTCCAATGAGCTAGGGGGATATAAAGAGATTCAGTTCCTCTCATGAAGGAAGAAAGACACTAATAAACTAATTCCACAAATATAAATGACTATAAATTGTGCTAAGTGCTATAAATGAAGGGCATATGGTGCCAAAGAAACATTTAATAGGCCTACTGGGAGAAATCTGCAAAGCATTAGGTCATCGAGGCTGAGATAGGAGGAATGAGTAATCTCCAGGTCAGAGTCTGAAAATGGAGAATGAAACCCTTCCAGGCTAAAGGAAAAATTAAGCTGTATTATGCTAGGAATACGTTAGCATTCTCTTCAAGTCCTTTATTTTCAGGAGTGGAAAACTATTTTGTTTCTTCTGGCTATTTCTGTTTCACAAAAATAAAAAATGTTTCAAATTAGCAGAGAACAGAAGAGAAAATACAACATGTCCATGTTTCTCCTTGTTAAACTCCCTTTTCTCTGAAATTCCCTGGTAAGAAGCAGTTACAGATAAAATTGAAGATCAACTACTCTGGAAAACAGCCTGACAATTTCCTATAATTATGTTCTTATATAAATTGAAAATACCATATAACCCAGAATTTTCACTCCTTCATATTTACCCAAGAGAAATAAAAATGTATATCCACACAAAGACGTGGACATGAACATTCTTAGCAGCACTCTTTTTAATAGCCCCAAGCTGAAAACAACCCAGAACTCAGCAACAGTAGAATACATAAAATGAATTATGGTATCTTCATTTAAGCAATACTATACAACAGAGAAAGTGGATTAGCTACTGCCACGTGCAACATGGATGCCTCTCTCTAACACATTTAAAAAGCCAGACATAAATGAGTATATACTACATGATTTCATTGATAGGAAATTCTATAAAAAGCAAAACTCATGTATAGTGACAGAATCTAGATCAGTGGTTAAATAGATCCAAAGCTAGAGGGGGGCTGCCTGCACAGGGGCAGGAGGGAACTGTTTGGAGTGGTGTGCATATTTTACATGGTAGTCGCATGTATGTGTTCGTCAAAATTCTTTGAACTGTACACTCGAAATGGGTATATTTTATCAGAGCAAATTTTATCTAGATGAAATTGACTATTTCTTTAATGAAATAAGAAGAATTGTGTTTCCACATGAGACTGCAGAACTGTCCTCCAAATTCAACTAGTCATAATTCCTAACAACTTTATGAGGCAAACGTTATTGTCTCCATTTTATACATGAGGGAAAGGACTTTCAGATTCCAACATCCAGCTGAGGGTTCAGAAGCTTTGTTTGTTCTTGAACCTTGCCAAAGCTGAAGGGCATGTGAGCATGCACATTAAGGGTAATGGGGGGCTGGAGGATAGAAATCTCAATACAATCAGCCCAAGTGGCAAGGAAGGCAGTGATGGGGCTGGCCACAAGAGGGGGATAACTGGGATACACCGAAGTAATCTGTGTACAGCTTTTGAAAGACGGAGACTCCAGGCACATAGTTTCATATTTTCAAAAGACTTGTTGCCTAGAATTTACTACAATTTACCTTTCTCTTGTGATAAAAAAAAAAGGACTGGTGGTGAGGAAGTAATGATTTGTAACATTTTAAGATCAATACCCATTACCTCTTTAATATAAGTGAATGCCGAAGTAAATATTTCTTTAAAGCCAAGTTACGATTTAGCTTATACCCATTCCTAAGTAGCTTCTCTGTGAGTTTAAGTTAGGTTCATGGATAACTGTCTTAAGTTCTTGTCTTCGACTTTAATAATAATAGTAATAATAATAAAATAACAACAGCCCCTGACTGTTCCTAAGTATAATTAGGACTTCTGGTATGAGCCAGGAGAGAAATAAAAATGCTAAAGTATGTTTCCCTAGCTTTCTTTGGTTGTAATTAAAAATACATATTCAAGCACTGGGCTAAAATTTCCATGCCGTCTTGGTACCAATAATACTTAGAACTTTCTACTTCATCAGCATTCCTGAAAGATCAGTGATATGGTCTTACTGTCCGTATTTTAAAGATGCCGTATTGGATGCACATAGTAGGTTGTTTCAGTTATCATTTGCTGGAAAACTAACCACCCAAAACTTAATTGTTTAAACATTATATTACTGTTCATATTTTGCTGGTTCACCATTTAGTTCTTCTGTTTCCCATGGCAATGGCTGGGACCATGGGAAGGTCCAAAATGGCCTTGTTTCCTTAGCTAGCAGTAGGTACAGATTGCTGGCTATTGGCCCGCCTGAGGCTAGTGGCTTCACATGGGCTTCTCCATGTTGATGTTTGCGCCTGCTCACAGCATGACTGAGGGTTTTCAAAAAGAATGTTCCAAGAGGAAGAAAACAGAAGCTCCCAATCCTCTTAAACCTGGGATCAGAAGTCCCATAACTGCCCTGGCCTGTGTGGTTCAGTGGCCTGGGTATTGTCCCTTACAGTGAAAGGTTGCCAGTTTGATTCTGCATCAGGGCACATGCCTAGGTTGTGGGTTTGGCCCCTGGTCGAGGAGCACATGAGAAGCAACCAATTGGTGTTTCTCTATTACATCGATGCTATTCTCCCTCCCTTCCCTTCACTCTAAAAATAAATAAATAAATAAACAAACAAACAAATAAATAAATAAATAATCCCTGTAACTTTACTCCTGCTGCATTCTATTGGTCGAAGCAGTGACAGCAGTGAAGATTCAAAGGGAGAAACAAAAATGACACATGCTTCAGAGAGGGCGAGAACTGATGGTATCCATCTTTGGAAACTCTCTTGCATAGATACCCAACAGGTATTTGTGGAATTAATAGAAAAAAGGCACACCAAGGGCCAGCCACTGGTCAAGAGCAGAAGGAAAGCAGAACAAGAATTCCGGTCTCTTGATGCTGATCTCCATGGTGGTGAGAGTCAGGAGAGGGTTGGGGACTCTAGAGCTCAAGCAGCTTAATTCAGATTCTGGCTCTGTACTATTTACTTCACTTGGAGGAAGACAGAGAATCTCTCAGTATCTTAGTTTCTCTTTTTGGAACATAAGAAGAACGATAGTTTCTGCCTCAAATGGTCATTGTGAGGATTAAATTATATAACTCTTAGTATATGCCACAGCACTTTTTACTAGTAATACGTTAATCCCATTCAACCAATACAGTCATGGTGCCTGTGGTGATCCTATGACTAATACCCACTAGTATCTCTACTTACTGGCCTAGCAGCAAGTATTCAACTCTTTCTCTGGAATAAAAGTATAACATAGCAGGGTGCTGGTTCTCAGGGTGGGTGCTGCCAAGGTCATTTCCATTAAACATTCCCCATGATTTCTCAAAGCAGGGTCCATGGGAGGTGATATCTCATGAAAAGAACATCCTGATTTTTGAGGCAGGGGATTTAGGGAATATATGATTGGCACTAAAATAATTTATTCTTATTACAAAACAGCAAGTTCTCATTAATGGTAGCTTTTAAAAAACTTGGTTAAGAGCACATGCCAAAGTTTTATGATAATCCTGCTGCAAGAAGAAGAACTGTAGCAGGCTAATCCAAGGGTTTACTCTTAGCAGGGACATTGTATGGGGGGTGGGAGGAATGGTTAGGGAATCATTGTTAGACTAGATATAAAAAAATAAAAGTCTATTTAAAGATCTTTCAGAATCTTTACTGAGGGTCAGCTGAGTCAACTGGGAGGATTAACGAACTGGTTTCTCAAACATGGTCTCCAGCCCCTCTGAATCCATCAGAAATTTGCTTATGAAATGTATCAGGAAAGCCAATTGCTTCCTATGAGGACATTTGTGTGAAGTAACACAAAGCAGTTCAGTTCCAAGTAAGATTTGAGACAAATTTTTTCTTCCAAATATAAATGCACTAATAAAAGATGTTAGGAAAACATTTAAAAGTGTTAACTGTTGCGGTTATTTCTCAGTGATAGAATTCTAAGGGAATTTGATTTTCTTCCTTGTCTGTATTTTTAAAACTTTGTGTAGTATATCATCCTAGCCAGGTAGCTCATTTGGTTAGAGCGTTATCCTGATACACCGAGGTTGTGGGTTTGATCCCCAGTCAGGGCACATATAAGAATCAACCAATAAATGCACAAATAAGTGGAACAACAAATTGACATTTCTCTCTCTCTTCTTCTCCCTCCTTCTCAAATCAATAAATAAAAAATTTGTAAAAAGTCTTCTGTAGTGTATCAAAACATTATTTTTATCGTTCCAATAATAAGAAAGGTTTTTTATCATTAAAAAAATATTCACGCTCCCTGGCTGGTGTAGCTCAGTGGATTGAGCGTGGGCTGGGAACCAAAGCATTGCAGGTTCGATTTCCAGTCAGGGCACATGCCTGGGTTGCAGGTCACAGCCCTCAGCAACCGCACATTGATGTTTCTCTCTCTTTCCCCCTCCCTTCTCTTTCTAAAAATAAATAAATAAAATCTTTTTAAAAAGTTTAAAAATATTCAATTGTTCATTATAAAGTGTTTCATTATGAAAAATGAAGTAAGAAATATGAAAGTGGTGAACTAGGAGCTTGTGGAGGACAGGCCATGTCTTCTCAACAGCCCAGAGTTGAGGAGTGAAATGAGGTGTGAAAGGGAAGGCAGCTCCTCAGGGAAGGAAAGATGTCAAGAGAATGAGACAAATGGTGCCATGGCCATTGGGGAAGGGGCAGATGCTGGTTTGGTCTTGTCAGTTCTCCTGAATTCTTGCATACCTGCAGTGACCACAGATTGTCAGATAGCAAAGGTTCACAAGTTGTACAGCAGCTTGCCCTGTGCTACTGTCTATGGGCCTAAGAGAGCTGGATTGAAACACCCAGTTTTGAAAACAAAGGCCCAGGCTTTGAAGTTTACCTGTCTGACGCCTGAGATGGTCCAATTTGATATCTCCATTGAAACACTGGAAAAAACAAACAAACAAACAAACAAACAAACCTTGAAGTGACTTGGGCATAGTTTTCTGTTCATCAGATGTCCTACCTATTGCGGTTCCCAAATTAACAAATTACAATGCATCTTTCTAAGTCAGCCTGCTCCTCATGCTAGGGTTCAGGATATATTTTGTGGAGGTGAGAAAAAGAGAGGACTCAAACACAACTTCTAGATTTTTTACAGAAGTCATTGACTAAATGAGAACAACATCAATAGAAATGGTGAATTCTGGGGAGGCAGCACAAGCTAAGATGAGGAGATTAGGAGATAGAAACTAAGGGTTATATTTTGGACATATTATGAAAATTCTTTATTAGGTGTCACAGTGGAGATGTCAAGTTAGTAGTCAGAGTTCAGGTGAAGTTCAGGCTGGAGATTTTGGATGCATGATATTTAAAGCCATCAGACTCAATACGATCATCTATGGAGACAACAGGACTGAGAACCATGCCCTGAGACCACCAATGTTCGGAGGTCAGTTAAAGAAAAGAAACCGTGAAAGGATACTGAGAAGAGAAACTAGGGAGATATAAGGAAAACCAGAAGCATAAGGTGTCTCAGAATCCATGTGAAGAAAGTCTTTAATTCTAAGTCTTCTACTGTTCTTGCATGTCTTTAAACAATCCTGTAAACAATGGCTGCATTAGTTTAGCCCAACAACCTACCATCCCCAGACCTATTTAAAAGATATTTACTATGATTAAGTCTTTGGACCATGGCCCAACATCTTCCTAGCCACCAATGTGGTTGATTTTTCCTCCTCCTTCCCAGGGAAAGGTCAGCCAAAAACAAGTCCCTGAACAAGAGACTTATTCCTGGCCTTTATGGTATGAAATGAGTCTTGCCCCATTTAATCCAGTATTGATGCCTTGTGCTAAGAACAGTGCACATTTAATAGGCATTTTCTCTCAACAAGAGATGGCTTTAAAGAGCATTCTTCTAGATATGTACCAAGAAGTATTTGTCCTTCCCTGGCAGACTCTGCACTGCTCTTTGTACCAAGTGGGTATTTATTGCCTTACTTGGTTACACACACACACACACAAGTCTCACTCAGGTCAGAGATTAAAAACATTGGGCAGCTCAGAAATTGGTTTTAGGAGTAGAAGTACCAAAGTTACCACTACCCAGCTCTTACTAAGCCTTGGGCATTGTAGCTAATCAGTTAGCAACATTGAAAGACTCCTTTTATGGAGGCTTCCCCACCATCAGCGAACTCATTTTATATAAATATTTAGCCAGGCAATAAACTGGACAGCCTATATTACTCAACATCAGCCTCAAAAGACCCTCCCGATTTATATACACAGCATCTTGGTGGAGCAATACATTTTACACGCATGACATGGTCAGCGATAAATATACCAGGGTAGGTCAACCCCTATTTGGTTCTCTGCTTTTAACTGTCTTGGGCTTTGTGTGTTTCTTTAATCAGTTGGATGATTTAGATAAACAATGTGTATTAGTCTTTGTAAGTATAACATGCCTTGAACTTTCTCCAGATATTCATTCCCATTCATCATCATAATAGTTGCTCCCCCTTGGCCATCATTAAGATTAGAAATGTCCTTGAACCATTTAATGATATTCCACAAGACTGGACAGACTTTTCATGCCTTGATGAATTGCGATCACTCAGCTTAGACCAATGAAATTGGATATCCTTTAATGTGCCTGATGACTTTAAGGAGTTTAGGGAAAGCAGTGCTTGGGAATCAAAATGGCTTCACAGAATAACCATTCATTTGGGGGAAGATGCACGATTTAAGTAAAAATTGATTAATGAGTTAGCATCTAATCTGATAGCTAACTGCCATTGATATTTCTTTACTCATACTGCTGAGTATAGTTTGATCTGTAAGTGTCCATTTATTAAAGAACTCATTAGAATCCTTAAAGGAAGTAATTTTTTCCAAGCCCAAGTTAGAATGTTAAAGAATGAGATTCCTTCAAGTAAAGTGACTATTAGAGGTTCACAATGCTGATGAGGAGAACATCATTAGAACAAGGCTAAGCTAGGATGTGCTGGAGCTGAGAAAGGCTAGTTGCCTCTATTTCATGGGACCCACAGATCCAGACGGCCATCATGGGAATGATGTGATCCTCTCCCCCAGTGTCTGTGGGATACAAACAAGCAGACTTGGAAGTTTGTGCTGTAGATATCTTCAATATTTTCACAGAGCTCCCGATTCCATTGACCCTGAAAACACTGACATCACTCTGGTTTAGAGCTGGCCAATGATATTGGCATATTTAAATCATCTTTAAGTTCCTCTGCAAACCATGATCTGAGACAACAGGGTTAGGAACAGGACACTGAGTGTACAGGGGAAAGAATGTTGTGTTAGGAGTCCAAATGCCAACATTCAAGTCCTGGCTGTCTCAGTGGGAGTTTCATCAAATTGATTGCAGGAGCATCAGTTTCTTCCTTTATTCATCAATGATTACCTATCATCAATAGTTACCTATTGAACATCTACAGTGAACCAGGTGCTGTTCTTGGCATACACGACTAAACAAAACAGAATATGGGGCTCACATTCCATTGCAGGTCTTGATAAACATAACTTCTTACCTTCCAGAATTGTTGTATGAGTTACATGAGAGATCATAAGTAAAAGTTTATGATGCCTCATTTGCTTCTCCCAGAAGCAAACTCTTAGATAACAATTTGCATGCAAGAAGTTTATTTGGGAGGTATAGGAAACACTGATAGTGGAAAAATGAGATGGGGAAGAGAAGCTAGGCAATAAGGCATGCATTAGCAGTAAGTTACCACTGTGGGAAACTGGAAATACCAAAGGGAAATTCTAGGAAATGGTGCAAACACAAGCGTCAGTGATATCCCACTTCAGAGCTGAAAGAAGAGAGGTATTTATACACCAGTTCCTGAGAATCATGAGTTGAGGGAGCACGAGTTGAGGGCTGCTCCAAGAAGTGTTAATTTCCTGGCAATTCTGGCCTACTACTGCCAGAGAAGTCTTCTACGGTTTTGGGGAGAACACTTGAGCACAGAGAGGCAGGTGTTGGTAGCTGGACATCAGCTGGATCACACTGGAAATGGCAGTGCCCAGGGATTCCAAGTGGGAGTCAGTGAATGATGCAGATGTACAAAGAATGAACCTACTGTCATTGTCATCACTCTATTGGTCAGATGGTGCCTGCCTGTTTCCTTTCCCAGCCCATGTGCCCCAATATTTAACATCCACCTGCATGCAGGCTAGTTTATGATACATAAATATCTCTTATCTTTAACCAGATAGATCCAGAGATAGTCTAGCTCTAAATTTCTCAAACTGGAGTTTGTGGTCACCTGTGAGTCCGTAGATGTCTCTAGAACCCATGAATTTAATAAATTTTATAATTAAAAAATTTTCATTTTGATGACAAAGTAAAATGAATTAATACAAACATATTCAGAGTCACTTTGTAACTAATTCATGCTGGACTATTTCATTTGCATTTGTACTTGAGGTTGTAACAATGTTCATATGAAATAAGATTTCACGTATCTGAAAAAGGACAAAGTGGGAGAACTGAGTTATGACTAATAATAAGCTATGTTGAATGAAAAAACAGCCTGTGTGGTATTTTCTTTATGTCTAGGGATGAGCCAAGGCAGACCAGTCTGGGTGTGCACCAGCCTTGGCCAGCAGTGAATGTAGTAGTCAACTCTCGGCTAGAAAGTTTTCATGAAATGGTTGTCTCACAATTTCTTAGGGTGCCTACTTAGTGGATTGGCTAGAAAAATAATGGCTAGGTAGTTAAAAACAAGTTTGTAAATGCAAAACGAAGTGCAATGCCAATATGTCAATAACCTAGATAAGTGATTTTCAACCAGTGTGTTGCAAGAATTTTTAAGACATGCCAAACTTGACTATTTAGTCAGAGGCACTGACCTCTTTTTTCTTAGATTGTCAAATAAAAAAATAATAACATCCAACATAACAAAAGCTGTCCAGAGTGAGTAAGTTAAAATTAAACCTATTTTTCAATCAGATTGGCAAAAGCTGTATTTTTGGGTGTGCCATAGAGTTTTAGTAATTAGTTTATATGTGCCATGAGATGAAAAAGGTCGAAAACCACTGACCTAAATGATGGCTGTCAAGCTGAAAATGAAGAGAATCAAGTCTACTAATGAGATAGTCAGATTCTAAATAAATGCTTCTAACAATAAAAATCAGGACTTCTGCTTCCAGAAAGATGGAGTAGAGGTACTTTCCCATATTCCTTCCACTAAGTACAGCTGAAAACGTGGGCATTATATTATTTATAAAACAAAGATAAGAAAAGTTGGAAAGGTGATTTAGATCAACAATATGTATTGGAAAAGGAGACAGACCAGTTGGGGACCTTGGGTCATGAAGAACAGCATGGACATGAGTTCCCTGAGCATTTGTTTTGCTTCATATAACCCAGACTGGATGCTGGAGAAGCCAGCAACCCAGAAATGCCAGTGGACACAGAAACAAAGAGCCCCAAGAAAACTCTGCTCTCTCGGACTAACAGATTAGCAGAACATAAAATTTTCAGACAATCAATGCTATGTTCTAGCCAAATACCTGCTCCAGTGAAGTTCTGGGAAGAATTAGACCTCCATCCTCATCAGGCTGTAACAGGCATCCCAATGTTCCCTCTGCAGAGTAGTGTCAGAGAAGGCTGAGTGGAGACTAAAGACTCATATCCTCCAGGGAGTTAAAAGCTCCTCCCTTCCCAGCTGGCTGGGTGTCAGGAAGGACCTTGTGGGAGCCTGAATTTCCACCCCCACTGAGTGGCAATGGTGAACCGCACCCCTATGGGCAACAATGCAGCTGATTGGAGAACCCGGACTTTTCCCCTCAGTCTGGCAAGTAACAAGTGAGTACTCCCCTTCACCCACCTGAGCAGTGTCTGAGGAGGCCTGCTAAAACAAGATTAAATAAGATCTGGAGGCTTATAACATAGTATCCAGCACATCCAGGTTTTAATCAAGTGTCACTTTTATCATGAACTAGGATGGTCTTAACTTGAATGACGAGACAGTTGACAAATGTTAGGATTATCTGACAAAGATTTTAAAGCAGTCATTATGAAAATGCTCCCACTATAAGCAATTGCAAACCTGCTTGAAATGAATGAAAGACAGAAAGTTTCAGCAAAAATAAAAATTAAGATAAAAAGAAAAACCACATGGAAATTTTAAACTGAAAAACACAAGAACATAATTAAATCAAATAATGCCTTTGGTAAAACAATAACCAAAAACAGTGTAATATAGTACATTATATTATATCCTTGTTAACATGAACTTTATTGGTTTTAGATTTTGTTGCATTCACTTAGAAATCTACTTGGATTTATGATTGTGTAAGAGCTATACACATAAGTTTATACCTAGTTTCATGTTTGTACATTTAACTTTTTATTTTCTAATTATAGTTGGCATAAATATTATATTAGTTTCAGGTGTACAACATAGAGATTAGACATTCATACAATTTACAAGGTGATCATCCCAGTAAGTATAGTTAGTACCCATCTGATATCAGACATAGTTATTACAGTATTATTTACTATATTTCCTATGCTATGCTTTACATCCCAATGACTATTTTTATAATTGCCAATTTGCACATCTTAATCCCTTCCCTTTTCACTTGTTTCCCCAACCCCATTCTCATCTGGCAACCATCAACCTGCTGTGTATCTGAATTTGTTTCTGTTTTATTTGTTCACTTATTTTGTTTTTTAGATTGCACATGTAAGTGAAATTATATGGCAATTTTCTTTCCCTACCTATTTCACTTAGCATAATACCATCTAGGTCCATCCATGTTGTTGCAAATGGCAAAATTTTAACTATTTTTATGACTGAGTCATATTCCACTGTATATAGGTACCACAACTTCTTTATCCATTCACCTGTCAATGGATACTTAGGTTGCTTCCATATCTTGGCTATTGTCAATAATATTGCAATGAATATGGAGATCTGAATCTCTTTTCAAACTACTGTTTTTGATTTGGATGTATGTCCAGAAGTGGATTTGCTTGGTCTATCTTTGTCTCTTGTTCTAGTCTTTTTTTAAAGTCAATTTCATCATCAGATGAAAGTAGTGTTAGCCCAACTTTTTTTATGTTTGTTTTCATTTGTACAAAATATATTTTTTCCATCCTTTCACTTTCAGTCTGTGTCTTTTGATCTCAAGTAGGTCTCTTCTAGACAGCACATGTAGGGGTCTTGCTTTCTTATCCATTCAGCCATTCTATGTCTTTGATCAGAACATTTAATCCATTTACATTTAAAGCAATTGTTGATAGATACATAGTTACTGTCATTTTATTATTCATATTTTAATCTTTCTTTTCTTCTTCTTAAAGAAGCTCCTTTAACATTTCTTATAATACTGATTTGGTGCTGATGAATTCATTTATCTTGTCTAGGAAGCTCTTTATCTGTCCTTTGATTCTAGATGAGAGCCTTGCTGGGTAGAGTAATCTTGATTTTAGGCCCTTGTTGTTGTTGTTTTTTAAGACATTTATTTTTAGAGAGAGGAAGGGAGGGAGAAAGAGAAGGAGAGAAACATCAATGTGTGTTTGCCTCCCATGTGGCCCTTACTGGGGACCTGGCCTGCAACCCAGGCATGTGCCCTGACTGGGAATCAAACTGATGATCCCTTAGTTTGCAGCCCACATTCAATCTACTGAGCTACACCAGCCAGGCCTGTAGTCCCTTGCTTTTCATCAGTTTGAATATTTTATGCCAATCCCTTATGGCCTGCAAAGATTCTGCTGAGACATCAGCTGACAGTCTTACGGGAGTGTCTCAGTAGGTTACTGTTTAAGATTCTCTCTTTGTCTCTAAACTTTGGCATTTTAATTAGTGTGCCTTGGTGTGGGCCTCTTTGGGTTCATCTTGTTTGGGACTCTCTGTGCTTCCTGGATTTGTATGTCCATTTCCTTTGCCAGGTTAGGAAAATTTTCCATCAGTATTTCTTCAAATGGATTTTCAATTCCTTGCTCTTTCTCTTTTTCTTCTGGCACCCCTATGATGCAAATATTGGTATGTTTGATGTTGTCCCAGAGGCCTCTTTAACTATCCTCATTTAAAACCTTTTTTCTTTTGCTGTTATGATTTGGTGTTTTTTGCTACCTTTTCTTCCAAATTGCTGATTTAATCTTCTACTTCATCTCTATTGTTATTCTAATATATTTTTCATTTCATTTATTGTATTCTTCATTTTTGGATTTTTTTATGCTTTCTATCTCCAGTTTTATGTTTCTTGCTTCTTTATTAAAATTCTCACTGAGATTATCTATTCTTCCCCTAAGTTCATAAGCATCTTTATATCCAGTGTTTTAAACTCTGCAACTGGTAGATTGCTTGTCACTATTTTGTTTACTTCATTTTTTTTTTTGAATTCTGTTATGTTCTTGCATTTGAGACATATTTATTTGTCTCCTCATTTTGGCTGCTTCCTGTGTTTGTGTCTGTGTATTAGGTAGATCTACAATGTCTTCTAGTTCCGGTAGAGAGGCCTGGTTTTCACAGCCAGCAGTCATGAGGAGTTCTCTTCCTGGCACTGAAGAGTCTGTCTGGTGTGTGGCTGGGATCTCTCACTCCTGGGGAACCTCCAAAGCTGAGATAAACTTGTTTTTTAGCTGCCACACCAGCTGTGTGAGGCTCGCTTGTTTGTTTGAGTCTCCACCCTTATACCAATCTCAACATGTTTTCTTCTATATATCTTCAGTTATAGGAGTGCTTGTTCAGCTAGATTTTAGGCAGTTCTCAATGATGGTTGTTCTATGGTTTAGTTTTAATTTTGATGTGATCATGGGAAGGCAAGAACAGTGTTTCCCTACTCTACCTTTGTACATTTTTAAGTGGCATTATCTTAAAATGTATGGACAAAAATGTTTGTAAGAACTGGGAATGTACACCCAGAAAAAGTGAAGAATCTGATGGAACATAATATTCAATTTCAATATTTTCTCCTAAATTACTTTCTAATTTTAACAACCTAATTGAGATATAATTTCCATACCATACAATTCACCCATTTAAAGTGTACAATTCAATGGCTTTTAGCAGATTCACAGAGTTGTGCATTTGGCACCCTAATCAACTTAAAAGCAACTTCTCTAATCCTAAAAAACCCGATATACTCCTTATTTATCACCCCTCAACTATGCCCTCACGAATCCCTTCGAGCCCTAGGGAAGCAAAAACCTACATTCTATTTTTATGGACTTACCTATACTAAAATTTTCAATAAGATGGAATCATACAATACGTGGTCCTTTGTGACTGGCTTCTTTCACACAGCATGATGTTTCTGAAGTCCGTCCATTTTGTAACATTATCAGTATTTATTACTTTTTAACATCAAGTAACATTCTTTTATATATAGGGAGTTCTGGCCAAGATGCAGGCATAGGTAGATATGTTTTGCTTTCTCGCACAACCAAAAGAAGGATAACAAACAATTTTAAAACAAACAAACAAGAACAGAACTGCCAGGAAAATCAAACAAAGTTTAGTTGTTATGAAGTTCAACAACCAAGAAGTTAAAGGAGAAATATTCATCCAGACCGGCAGGAAGGCTGGAGACAGGCAGCTGGCAGACCAGAATATCCCACATCCACACGCAGATAAGCCAGGAGAAACAACTGGGCAGTGATACAAACTGCACAAGCAAGGGTTCCAACGTGGGGACATGAAGCCTCAATACCTCTGGCTGTGAAAACCTCTGGGGTTGAAGCAGCAGGAAACTCCCAGTCTCAAAGTGGAGTCCATTGCAGAGGCCCTTGGGGTTCTAGAATGTACACAAGCCCATGCACCTGGAAATCAGGACCTGAAATGGCACAATCCACTTGTAGGAAGCGAGGGAAGTGACTGAAAGTGGGGCAACAGCTGAGCAAGCACAACACAGCAAAGTGGGTTGACCCACCTTGGCGAATACCTAAGGCTCCACCCCTTACTATGTAACAGGTGTGCCAAGGCAAAGAGATATGGCCCAAATGAAAGAACAGATCAAAGTTCCAGAAAAAGAACTAAGCAATGAGGAGACAGCCAACCTATTAGATGCAGAGTTCAAATCACTGGTAATCAGGATGCTCACAGAAATGACTGAGTATGGCAGCAAAATAAAGGAGGAGATGAGGGCTACACAAAGAGAAATGAAGGAAAATATACAGGGAACCAACAGTGAAGGGAAGGAAATCAGGACTCAAATCAATGATTTGAAACAAAAGGGAGAGAGAAACATCCAACCAGAACAGAATGAAAAAACAAGAATTCAAAAACATGAAGAGAGGCTGAGGAATCTCTGGGACAACTTTAAATGTTCCAACTTCTGAATCATAGGGGTGCCAGAAGGAGAACAGGAAGAGCAACCCATTGAAAACTTATTTGAAAAAATAATGGGGAGAACTTCCCTAATCTGGCACAGGATCTAGCCATGCAAGTCCAGGAAGCTCAGCAAGTTCCAAAGAAGTTAGATCTAAGAAGAAACACACCAAGACACATCACAATTACATTAGCCAAGATTAAAGATAAGAAGAGAATCTGAAAAGCAGCAAGAGAAAAGGAGGCAGTTGTCTACAAAGTGGTTCCCATAACATTATCGACCAATTTCTCAAAAGAAACTGTACAGACAAGAAGGGTAAGGAAAGAAGTATTCAAACTCATGACAGCCTAGGACCTACCTCCAAGATTACTCTATCCAGCAAAGCTTTCATTTAGAATGGAGGAGCAGATAAAGTGCTTCCCAGATAAGGTCAAGTTAAAGGAGTTCATCACCACCAAGTCCTTATTATATTTGTGCTCCTCTGCATTTAAATTAGTGAACACTGAGTAAAGGAGGTTGCCCACCATGATGTGGGTAGACATTCAATCAGTTGAAATTCCAAATAATACAAAATTCTCCAGGAGACTTTCTTCAGACTTCATATGCACCCTTGACTCCCCTGATTCTTCAAGCTGCTGTCCTTCAAACTACTGCACAATTGGGATTCCTGGGTCTCAAACCTACTGGCCTACATTGAAAATTTGGATTTGCTGGTTCCATAATTATGTAAGCCAGTTCCATATAAAAAAGTCATATTTATAATCTATATACAAACACATACGCGCACACACACACTCATCCTACCAGTTCTGTTTATTGGGAGAATTCTGCCCAATACAACATCTGTTGTTATTAATATAGTCAAATTTGTATCTGCTATTTAACATTTTGTTTTCCATATGTGTCATGTTTTTGTTCTATTTTTATCTATTTTGGTCCTCTACTCCTCCTTTACTGCTTTGTTTTGCATTAAATGCAATTTAATTCCTTCAATAATTTTTTTACTATTTAGTTATTTTCTTAGTGGTTACTTTAGGACTTACAGACAAGAAGGGTTAGGAAAGAAGTATTCAGACTCATGACAACTCATGATATACCTTAATTTATCAACTTTAGATTTATACTGACACAACTCCCGCAAAAAATAGAAATGTTAGTCCTATATGGCTCTATTCACTTTTCTCCCTTTTTCTGTTACTGTTTTCACCCATATTACATCTATAGATGTTACAAATGCAAAAACATGCCATTATTTTATGTCAATCAAAGAAGCAGAGACAAGGAGAGTAAGTATATTTTTGGAGGGCTGTTATATTTACTTCCCGCCAGCCAACATCCAGCAAGGAAATGGGGGAATCCCATTCTTACAATCTCATAGTACTGAATCCTGCTGATAGCCTGAATGACATGGAAACAAATTCTCTCCTAGCACCTCACAAAAGGAATGACATCTTGCCAACACCTCAATTTTTGTGTTGTGTGAGCTGAAGCAGAG
This sequence comes from Tonatia bakeri, assembly GCA_004024845.1. NCBI lineage: Eukaryota > Metazoa > Chordata > Mammalia > Chiroptera > Phyllostomidae > Tonatia > Tonatia bakeri. The sequence goes on from PVIA01000787.1 coordinate 173,435, forward strand.
AAACAAGCCAAGGACTTCTGACTTACAAAATTATGAGATAATAAATTTGTGTTATTTTAAGCTACTAGGTTTGAGGTAATTTGTTACAGCAGCAGTAGAAAACTAATACACTTCTCCAAACAGGCTCTTCCATGTTGCCAGGAAAAACCTTCACTTATTCATTCAACAAACATTTACTGAGGACCTACTATGTGTCAGGCACTGTTCTAGGTGCTGGAGGTATAACATGAATGACACAAAAATTTCTGTTTTCAGGGTGTTTACTTTCAAACAGAGGGAGACACATAAACCAAACAAATATGTCAGTTACATGGTAGATTAGAAAGTAGTAAGTGCCAGAGAGGGGAAAAAGCAGAAAAGTGATATTCATTGTCTGGCAGTGGGGTGGTGAGGAGGGTACTCTTTGAGAAGGTAACGGTTGAACAAGCAGATGAAGGAGATGAGAGGGAGAGGAGCGGAGCCTTGTGTATCCATCTGGAAAGTGTAGTGGTTCTGAGATGGGAGGATGTCTGGGATGCTCAAAGAACAGCAAGGAGGCCAGAGGACTGGAGCAGAGTGAGTGAGGAAAATGGCAGGGAAGAGATCCCAGGGACCAGTAAGGGCTCTGGGCAGGGTGCATTGACAGGTTTTGAGCAAGGATCAGACTCTATCTGCCTGCCAGGTCAACAAGTAACTGTGGGCAAGAACGAAGACAGGGAGACCAGTGAGGGCACTGTCTTAATAACTCAGGTAAGAGATGATGGTGAAAAGTGGTTGGATTCAAGATACATTTTAAAGGCGGGCTGACAGCATTTGTTGACGGATTGATTATAAAATAGGAGGTAAGGTAGATTCAAGGATATCAGGTTGGTGGGCCCCAATGAGCCAAGCCTCTGTGTTCATGCCCTTATGTAGTCCTCTGCTTTTGAATCTGGGCTAAGCCAGGTGACTTGATTTAAGCAATAAATGTGGCAAAAGTGATGCTGGGCCAGTTCTGAACCTAAACCTTAAAAAGATGTAACAGCTTTTGCTTTTGTGTTCCTGGGAAACTTAGGCCACCATGTCTAGCGGGAGAGGTAACATGGAAAGACCACGTAGAGAGGCCACGTGCAGAGGGGGAGACTGGAGCCTATATATAGAGAGAAAGCAGCCCAGCCTCCAGCTCCCCCTCCCACTGAGCAGAGCACACCAGTGATACCAGCAAGAGCAGCAGAACAACCACTGACTGAGGCCAAGCCTAGTTGATAGAATTGTTAGCAGATAAAACAGTTGTCAAGCTTCTACGGTTTGGAGCAGTTTTGTTATACAGCAATGGATACATGAAAAAATGACCTCAAGAATTCTGACCTCAGCACCCAGAAGGATGGAGTTATACCATTAAGCAAATAGAGAAGACTGCTAGTTAACAGGTTTGAGGGAAAAACTTGGGTGGACAGGTTAAAATCTTATTACTTATAAATGGAAAAGAATAAAGTTTTTCTTAATCTATTAGAAGATTTTCTATCTCTTAAGTGTTGTCAGATTTTCTAAGGCCAGGAAAGGCCAAACGAGGACACTTTTTTCATAGCTTTTACAGAGAGAGGAAGGGAGAGAGAGAGAAGCATCAATGTGAGCGAAGCATCGATTGGTTGTCTCCTGTAAGCACCCAGACCAAAGAGCGCCTGGACCAGGAACGGGAGATCGCGCCTGTCACCTAGGTATGTGCCCTGACTTGGAATCGAACACACAATGCTTTGGCTGTGGGGGGAAGCTCCAACCAACTGAGCCACACCAGCCTGGGCAAGAGCAACTCTTTTGATTTCCAACACAATAGCAACAGCAGAGGTTAAAGGAATTGGTTAGATTTTTTTTCTTTATAGCTTCTTAAACTCTGTTGACAATCAGTCGGATCCCCATAGCAGTTCAAGGCAGAGAAACCCTCGCCCAGTTTTTCTGGCTTTGCCGCTGTGGTTTCAGTGCTTCACACACTCTACCATGTGAAGGAAAAACCACCATGCTCGCTTTCCCACCCGCTTTCCACAATTGGTCACCAAGAACCACCTTGGGCTTGGCTGATGGGCTTCTGGAAGCTGAGTGCACAGCCTTGGAGGGAGGCCCTTGCCAGTTTTATATTTAATCCTTCCTGTGGCCATATACTTCAGAGACAGCAGCATGTGGAAAAGAAAAACTGCCGGGTCGATTTGATCAGCATGTGGGTCTCTGATGATAGACATCTGGGTTAATACCTTGTGAAGTTGAATGCAAATTGAGAGTGAGGAAAAGCAGTGTATTCCTTAAGAATTTTTAACATCCCAGAACAAATATTAATGTAAAAAGATTACCTTTAAGTTGCCAAACTCCTACTCACTCTTTCCCACCTGTAGCTCACTGCATTCAACCACCCACATCTCCTTCCCTGCTTAATTAGCTTTGGGAAAGGTTTAATCATAAACACAAAAGCTCATTTTTTTCTGGGTTCAGCCTTTCCTTGGGCCAGTGTTCCTGGAAAGGAGGAGTACCTTCCACCCCACCCCACTGCTAGGCATTACATTCTTAGGTTGGACAAAGACACTGCACTTCCTGGCACAAAGGATTCTCAAACTTTGAGCAAATGTAAGGTTTATGTCAGAACAAAGTTGATGTGTTTGACTTAATAAACATTTAAAAAAATGTTGGGAGACATTAGCATTTTTTAACCATGAAATTATGTTATGGATATCCAGGCTTGAAAGATGACATTCAGGAAACCAGCACCACATTAGGCTGTCACAGGATGGTCATTGTGGAGTTATGTTCATGACATGGGGATGCTGGCAACCTCTGTTTATGTCTCTTCAAATCTCAGCCATAACATACGTCTTTGGCTATGGCTTCTTCCGACTGCCATTACCACAATTCCAGGCATTTCCTGTAAGGTGTCCATCAGTCCTCTGTGGACTGCCACCACCCAGCTTCTGTCTGTCCACTACCTCCTTAAAAGTGCTTGCTTGTCTCCAGCACTCTGTGTCTGTCAATACTGACTGAGTGATAAACCTCAACTTTGGTGACACATGTAGCCTTACCCCTTGGAGAATGTTCGTCAGATGTTAGGGATGAAAACAGTTCATCAGGAATACAAGGTAGGAAGAAAGGACCCAGTGGGTACACAAGCAGATGGATGGGTCCACCCTCTGTAGGAGTGGGTATAAAGGCTGACCAAGGACTTGTGACCCAGGGTAATATGGAACAGAAAGTTTCTCAGTTTCAAGTACCCCAGAAGCAACCCTGAAACAAGGAGTGAAGTACAAGTAGTTCATTTGGTAGATGATTCTGTTACAGATGGGGAGAGAGAGACTCAAGTCAAGAGGCTCCCTCCTCATTCTCAGTTCTTGTCTTGCTTGCAAGAGAATAATTCAAATTAGCGACAAACATACAGTGGGAATGAGATAGTAAGTTTATTTATGAAGCACATATGAGCACAAAGCTACAAGCAGGCACCTGGCTAGTCCAAGTGACCCACATATAGAGGAAATGAAGTTGTTAGTTTGTTAATAAGTTTATTTTATACACTTGAGCCGAGGCACAGGTGGGTACCTAGTTAATCTAAGTGCACTGACTACTGGGGTTCAGGAGTTATATACCTTAGCTAGCTTCCAGGCACTCCTCTTTCTCCCTCTTGGGCATAATATACAGCTACAAAGGCTTTCCTTCTCAGGTAGTAAAGGCTCTTTGTCTCAGTTACTGAAATTGTTACAGAAGCTCCCTTTCCAGGCATAGAATCTCAAGGACTACCCCTCCCCCCACTTTCTTGTATGAAGTCCTCCTTCTGATGATCAGGACACCTGGCAATCTTAGTAAGATTGTTACAGAAGCCTCCTTTCCCAGCAAAGTCTCAAGGACTCTCCCTTCCTCCTGTTCCTCCTGTGCTATTTTGTTTGCAACGCTCAGGACACCTGGCAATCTTATCAAACCAAGCTCAGGACTGCTGAGTTAAGTGGTGAGACATGTCTTCCTTTTGCCTCTAGCCTCCTGTGTTAAGTTCTATGTTAGATTGTAATGGCAAGGGCCCTGCCTTTATTTTCTCTCTGGCCACTCATTCCTAGCTGCTACCTAACAATTTCAGGAAACACAGGTAGGAAAATTGAGAAGGTCATAAAGAGAAAAAAGCTAATACAAAGTGTATTAATCAGTCAACTACTACAGAAGGTAACTAGAGCTTAATTCATGTGGGAAATCTCTCAAAAACTGTATGAAACATGTACCTCAGAATTCTCTCACCCAAGGAGCAAGGGAGCAATATTTTTCTACACTAGCTTCTATAACCTCTTCAGAGGTGCAGATATTCAGGGCCCTCTGAAACAGAAGACCCATAGGCAGTGACAATGGTCTGTTCCTGGACACCTGCCGAACTGGCTTTCATTGGCTAAGACCTTCCATAGTGCTCACTGTATGAATCTACGGCCTGAAAAAATGGATGCTGACTGTCCTGTCAGGACTGTGATGGATTTTCACAAATGTTTTTGGATAAAATATGTAGTTGACAGCATTAGTGGAACCAGCATTGCATAGAGAAGGAGCAAATGAGGTATTCTATAACCCTATAGGTCTAGACATCTTTCCATGATGTTATTTAGTGAAAACTGAAGGTTATATAACTCCATTTGGGGGTTCAATATAACCCCATTTATGTGTTAAAAACACGTAGAAAAATTTATGCATAAAGAATCTATAAGGAACTCCACTCCAGGAAGACAAACAATCCAATTAAAAAATGGACAAAGGATCTGAACAGACACTTCTCCAAGGAGGATATACAAAGGGCTCAGAGACAGAAGAAAGGATGCTGAGCATCACTAACCATCAGAGATGCAAATTAAAACCACAATGAGATACCACTTCACACTGGTGAGAATGGCCATCATAAAGAAATCAATAAGCAACAAGTGCTGGCAAGGTTGTGGAGAGAAGGGAACCCTAGTAGTGCACTGTTGGTGGGAATGCAGACGGGTACAACCACTGTAGAAAAGAGTATGGAATTTTCTCACCCTGGCTGGTGTAGCTCAGTGAACTGAGTGCGGGCTGCGAGCCAGACATCGCAGGTTCGATTCCCAGTCAGGGCACATGCCTAGGTTGCAGGCCATGTCCCCCAACAACCGCACACTGATGTTTCTCTCTCTCTCCCTCCCTTCCCTCTCTAAAAATAAATAAATAAAATCTTAAAAAAAAAAAGAGTATGGAATTTTCTCAGAAAACTAAAAATGGAACTGCCTTTTGACCTGGCAATTCCACTGCTGGGATTATGCCCTAAGAACCTTGAAACAATGATTCAAAAGAACCTATGTACCCCAATGTTTATAGCAGCACAATTTACAACAGTCAAGTGCTGGATGCAACCTAAGTGCCCATCAGTAAATGAGTGGATCAAAAAAACTAAGGTTCATTTACACAATGGAATATGATGCAGCAGAAAGAAGGAGCTCCTACCCTTTGCAACAGCATGGATGAATCTGGAGAACCAGACAGTGAAAGACAAATACTGTATGATCTCACCTATAAGTGGAACCTAATCAACAAAACGAATAAGGCAAGCAAAATATAACCAGAGATATTGAAATAAAGAACAAATTGACAGTAAGCAAAAGGGAGGGGGAAAGGGATAACAGGGGGAAAAGGGGGAGGGTCATCAAGGAACATGTATAAAGGACCCATGGACAAAGCCAAAGGGGGTGTAGGATCAAGGTAGGAGGTGGGGATGGGTGGAATAGGGGGGCATGGTAGTGGGGAAATGGAGACAAGTGTACTTAAACAATAAAACAATAAAATAAAATACTTTAAAACATTTCATTCTAAAAATCTTAGAAAATAAATGTATAGTGAAATATTTTACAAAATCACCTATAGTTCTACATGCCCTTTTCTGCATTAATATTTTGGCATAATTAGTACCCATTATTTCTATGTATGCTTTTAAAATACCAACATGTATTCAAAATTTCAATTTCTGAAATTCATGGCATCAGCATATCCATGTTCAAAAACTTAATATACCTAATTTCTAATATTTATAATATACCAGGACAGTGATGCATCATAATTTAACTATCCCCCTTACCTTCAGGCATTTAGGATTTTCAAACTTGCTTCACTAAATAAAAAGAATTGAGGTCAAGAAAAAAAAAGAAATCTATAAGGATACAAGTTTAAGTGTTACTAATTGCTGTTTTTAGGGAAGTGAGGTTACAAGTTCATTTTTTAATCTATTTTTGGATTTTTTATATTAAGTATGAATTGTTTTTATAATAACAATGACCAGATTAAAAAAATTTTCAAAACAATCTCAAGGTTCAAGAATAATTCTAGCACTTTTCTAAATCTTCCCTTCTTCTCTCCCTCCATTCTTCGCTCACACCCTCCACCCAATGCTTCCAAACAGGGCAACCTTGCTTAGCTGCAATTAACCAGCAAGCAGCAGCACCACTCTGACACATGGAAGAAAACGAGGAATTGGGCACAAAAGGCTCTGAGCAGCCCAGAGACATCACCATAACCATGAACTAAAACTCTTCCATTTTGTTCACAGACAAACACCAAAGACTAGCATTTAGGACTTGTTTATATGTACTTTGGACATAATTCTGACATTGGTATCTGAGTTCAAGATCATACTTAAAAATGGAAGTTAAATGATGAGGCAGGGCCTGCCATAGGCAGACATAGGAGGCAGAACAAGTGGCAGAGCTGATAAGACAGGACAGAGCCTAGACATGGCTGCCACATCTGTCCCCAGCCAGCACAGGCACTCCAGGCCCCTTCTGCCCCCTCGCCAAATTTGAAGACACCACTTGCAGACCCCAGTTAGGATCACAGTGATGACCCTGATGAATCCAGAACAGACTTAACTATACCAAAGAGAACCAAACATCCAATGTTCAGGACTTAAAAGGAAATAAGGAAATAGAATATAGGCAATACAGCTAAGATCTTCCACATTAAAAGTGAGCATCTTAAAATATAGTTTCAGAATCTTGGTAATATAAGCCAGACTAGGACATGAGGTCATTTTTTTGTCTGTTTCTACCTTTTCTACTTTTGTGTTAAATGAAGTTAATTTTATATTTGCCACTATCCTATGGTTACAGTATCTGTTCATTAACATCTGATATTATAATGAAGGAACTTATACTACCCATAACATTTTTTGCCTTGTGATTTTGAATGTCACCTTTTTTTTTTCTCCCTGGTTTCACAATGTTCCTTAAATTTAAAAAATAGAAACTGGAGAATAAATTCCTAACAAACCGTTATGAGGCCATTGTTCTTCACACTAACCAGTTTTTAAACTTTTCTTAAAAGTGGTCTTTAACAAGCCCAAACTTTTAAATATGAATAGAATAAAGTCAAAGGGAGATGAAAGACATGGCATTCCTGATGAAATAAGTCAGATGATTTTTCAGACTCCAAAGTGTCCTGATAGTTTTATGTGATCCAGTCCAGTTCCTAAAAACACCCTGCCAACAGGTAACAGGTCTTTGAAGGCTTTTGAAGCCAAAGGCTCCCCACCAGCCAGCCCATCTCTCACTAAGTTCCCAGCCTCATTAAGAATGAGAAACAGATACCACGGCACCAACCTGTCTAGAGAACACAGCGAGACAAATGTAATTGCCTGTACCAGGAATATAAGTCAGCAACTCCCAAATCATTCATATTTACACCCACTCCATTTTGGTTGTCTTTCCTTTATAATTTGGCCATATATCGATGTCAAATATATAATTTCATCTGGGGTTTTATCAGTTACCGCCCAGAGTCATGATTACACTGTGCAGGGAACTTCCTCTCCCTGAGCAAGTCTGTCTTTAGTAGCTTCCTGATAGCCACTTCTTACACAGAAAATCAAAAGGAAAGTCTTGGTTTTCTCATGTGGCTCCAGAATCACTAAATATAACATTTAGAAGCATTTATCAACTGCAATCTTTGAGTTTTCAAATGCCAGTATAATTTTTCAAAGCAAAGCATTCTTACTGCTTCCCATTGTTATTTTTATCAAATTGCAACAGATATAATTGTAAGAGATTTCTGTACTGACAATTCAATCACGTACTAAGTTCAACTTTTACCTTGCTAGTGTCCAACCTAACTGCACAAACATAAGACTGGATTTTGAATAATCAGAATCACAGCAAGAAGGCCAAAGATATGATTCTGGAAGAAGTAATTTTTTACAAACAAAATTAAAATTGGCTCGCCAACCTAGGATTCAAAAGATAATTTATTAGTTTGAGAAAAGGAGTCACACACTATACCCAGTAATATGGTTCTTTTATTTTTGTGCCTTTACCTTAAAAATATATTTAAACAAGAAACAAATATTGAATTTTCCCATAAATTTTGCTTTCTTATTTACAGTGTTACATTGTAAATAACATTCTATTATACACAAAGTAGGGACTGTGCATCACTGTATGTTCTCTTTACATATTCTTTCATAATATAGTACATACAGCTCGAAGCTATGCAATATTTAAGCTTAGAAAGGCTTAAGAAGTACAAACTTTATCAATAAGACTATTTTTTAAAAAGGTTCTGACCTTAATTCTCTGCTAGATTGTTTCACTGAAACCATTCTCTGTTAAAAAAAAAAAAATGCCCCATATAAGGGATGAGAATAACAGTTTAAGTTACCACAGGATCCACTTAAACTGGTTAACAAATAAAAACACTTTATTACTCATTACTGTTATTAAATGGAGCACTACCACTGTCAAATCACTGAAACAAGTTGATTTACTCTTCAATTCAGACACATTACATCAACGACAGTTGGTACCTCTTTATGAAATAACAAATGTTTCCTGCAACTTTAGGTTTGACTTGTAAACAGTTAAAGCACACATTTTGTAAATATGATTTAATCATTCCTGGTCTTGAGTTACACAATAAGGAGGAGTTTGTTTCATCCAGGGAGAAGCCAGCATGCGCACGCACACACCCACTCAGTCTCACCCACAAAGGCCCGAGTGTCACTGAGCACTAACTACAGCATCACTAGTGTCACCAGTGGTGCACAAGGCTGCACTAGGAATTATAAAATGAAGACAATAAAACATCTAACTTCAGTTAAAAACACCAGAAAGTTCAGGTTCTGAAATGCCTCTCAGGTGCTTCGTGCTCATTCTGAAGGTTCAGTTCACTGGACTCTCCAAGCGGCAAACCCCACCTTCGATTGCCACGGACTGTCCTGCCACCGCACCGGGAGGGAGTCTGGAAATGTGAGTCTGCAGAGAGGGAGACAGGAGAACATTAGAAGTGCCTGCTGTGTCCCTGCCCATGTGTGACAAAGGTGGAGGCAACACCACAGTATCACGGCTTCTCTTGCTTCTGAGCATCAACAGAGTGTAATGGTGGTCACCTTTAGATGCTGACAGATCCTGCTTGTTCAGATCCCTCAGGGAATGTTTTCTGAGCATCTCTACACCTAAGCGCAGTGCTAGCAACTGGAAATACAGAGTGATCGAGATGGCCAAGGCCCCTGACAGTGCAGAACCTACAATTCAGTCATATTCAGAATACTAGTGGCTTCAATACCAACTGTATTGATCATATTCCAGTTCTCTGAAAACTAATAATTTATATACATTTTGTCTTGTGAACACTCAAAGCAGCTAAGAATACCTGGTTCATGTTTACACTTACAATTTATTCCTTAAAGGATCTGTATAGCTAAGAAAAATTCAGATAATGCAGTGCCCTAAAGTTAAGTGAGGCAAGGAAAAAAAAGAAAAATACGATGTTTACAAAATAAGGTGAAGACTGGCATGAGGTTAACACTTGAAATCAAGCCTAAAGGATTACAACAAACCAACTGCTCAGAGAACAACTCCTCCTAGTACTGAGGCCAGGGGGGCATTTCTTTAGTAGGGCTTCATATACAGTAGGCGCCACGTACAGTGGATCGGTTGCACAAGGGTGAGTTTTGTAGAGCTGAGTGTTACATGACTCAAAGGAGACTACCCTGAGTGGAAGACAGTAAGCTGCTCCACGAGGGGTCAGGAGTCAGCAACCAGGAATTCCTTTTTTGATGGTTCTGCTTAATCCAGGGATAGATAAATATTGGGAGTTCCTAAGAAGAACAGAGGGACTACATATCCTTTAGGTAATCCTGTCTAGTTCAGTTTCTGCAAACAAGCTTTTCCTAGGGACTGAAACGAGGTGAGTTCAAGTCCTGTGTGGCTTGTTAGATGCAGCTGGTGAGGTGGCCAAGTTGCTGGTGGGACTGACGTCCTTGCAGGCAACCAAATATGAAGCAAACATACATTTTAGAGAGGTAAGATAGTTGGTTTGTAGTTGAGGGTGGACATTATTCTGCAATCTCTGTGGTATTTCCTGGGATGCAAGTATCAGTGAGTTCACTCACCAGGCTCATGCCTCCAGGAACTATGTCACAGAACCTGGCCTTATCACATCTGAGGGCCAAACCTGGGTATCACCACAGTTAAGACAAACTTGTGAATCTCATGTCTCTTGTGATGTCTCGTTAACCTTGTGGGAGAAGTTAGAAGAGGACATGTTGTCTGATTCTTCCACCCAACAGCCCTTGTGACATTAGGCACAAAAAGCTTAAATCCCACAATTCCCAGGGCTCAGTATCGATGGGGCCACTTACTTTTTCAGGACTTCATTAACATGAAGTGAAAAAGAGCTGTTTGTCTAGGCATCAGCTCTTTTGATGAATTTTTTTAAAGTTGTTTTTTAAATAAAAAGATCCCTGAGAGGACAGAAGCCTCTCAGTCAGTTTCATCCCTGATCTCACCCTCTTCAATTGTGAACACAGGCAGTTATAACAGCGTCAAGAACAAAGCAGAACTGCTGTGCAAAACAGTATGGTGGTTCCTCAAAAAAATTAAACATAGAATTATCATATGATATAATGCTTCCATGTCTGAGTATATGCCCAAAACAAGTGAAAGATGGGACTCAAAAAAATTTACTTACAGATGTTCACAGTAGCATTATACACAATACCCAAAAGGTGCAGGCAACCCAAATGTCCATCAATATATAAAGAGAAACAAAATGTGTAACATGCTTACTGTGGAATATTATCCAGCTTGATAAAGGAGTAACAATCTGGCACATGCCACAGTATGGATGAACTTTGAAGACATTATGCTAAATGAAATAAGCAACACAAAAGGACAAGCATTGTATGATTCCACTTATACGAGGTACCAGAAGTAGTCAAATCCATAGAGACAGAAAGTAGAATGCCCAGCTGTAAGGAGGGAGAGACAGAGAGGGGGTGGTCATTGTTTAATGGTATAGCTTGAGAGAATGAATAAGTTCTATAAATGTACTAAGTGCCACTGAACTGTTGTGTCTTGTACATTTTGTCACAATTTTTTAAAAAAGTAATAAAAAAAGACTCAACAAATTTTAAAAAATGAAATCATGTCAAGCATTGTCACAATGGCTTAAAACTAGAAACAAACTTCAAGAAAAAAAACCCCTCAAAAACATGAAGTCTGAATAACATGGTATTAAATAAAGAATGGGTTAACAATGAGATCAAGGAAGAAATAAAACTGTACCTGGAAACAAATGAAAATGAACATACAACAACCCAAAACCTATGTGACACAAGAGAAAGCAGTCCCAAGAGGGAAGTTCATAGCAATATAGGCCTACCTAAAGAAAACAGAAAAATCTCAAATAAACAACCAATCCCTACCCCTAAAAGAACTAGAGCAAGCAGAAGGAAGGAAATAATCAAGATCAGAACAGAATTAAAAGACAGAGAGACTAAAAAAAATTCAAAAGATCAATGAATCTGGGAGCTGGTTCTTTAAAAAGATAAACAAAATTGAGACACCTTTAACCAGACTCATCAGGAAAAAAGGAGGACCCAAATAAATAAAATCAGAAATGAAAGAGAAGTAACAACTGATATCACACAGAAAACAAGGATGGTAAGAAATTACTACGAATTAACTATATGCCAAGAAATTGGACAACCTGAGCAAAATAGGTACATTTCTAAAAACATATAGTCTTCCAAAACTGGATCAGGAAGAAGAAAACCTGGACAGATTAATAACTACTAGCGAAATCGAAGCAGTAATAAAAAAACTGCCAACACACGAAAGCAATGGACCAGATGGCTTCGCAGGCAAATTTTACCAAACATTCAAAGAAGAACTAACACATATATTCCAACTATTCAAAAAAATTCAAGAAGAAGGAAGCTCCCAACTTTTTTTTTTTTTTTATGAAGCCAATATTATTCTAATTCTAAAACCAGGTAAAGACACAACAAAGAAAATTACAGGTCAATATCTCCAATGAACATAAATGCTAAATTCTCAATAAAATATTGGCAAAACAGTTCCATCAATGCAGTAAAAAGATCACATACCAGGATCAAGTGGGATTTATTCCAGGGATGCAAGGGTATGCAATATTCACAAATCAACAAATACAATACATCACATAAACAAAAGGACAAAAATCAAGTGTTCATCTAAATAGATGCTGAGAAAAGCATTTGATAAAATCCAGTGCCCATTTATGATAAAAACACTCAGCCTAATGGGAACAGAGTGAGCATACCTCAACATAATAAAGACCATATACAAGAAACCTACTGTCAACATCATACTCAATAGGCAAAAACTAAAAGCATTTTGCTTAAGATCAGGAACAAGACAAGGGTGTCCACTTTCACCCCTCCTATTCAACATAGTACTGGAAATTATAGCCACAGCGATCAGAAAAAAAGTAGTAAAAGGCACCCAAACTGGAAAGTAGGAAGTAAAACTATCATTATTTGCAGATGACAAGATAATGTATATAAAAAATCCTATAGATGTCATCAAAAAACTACGCACCCTAATAACCGAATTTGGTAAAGTAGAGGGATACAAAGTCAATATTCAGAAATTGCATTGTACAATGTACAATGGCATTTTTGTACACTAACAATGAACTATCAGAAATAGAAACTAAGAAAAAAAATCCCATTTACCATAGTGATAACAACAACAAAAATAAAGTACCTAGGTATCAACTTAACCAATGAGGTAAAGGACCTGTACTTGGAAAACCACAGAATACTGAAGAAAGAAATGAGGAAAATACAAATAAATGGAAGCATAAATGTATTCATGGATTGAAAGAATTAACATCATTGAAGTGTCTATACTGCTCAAAGCAGTCTATAAATTCAACGTAATTCCCATTAAAATACCAATGGCATATTTCACAAATCTAGAACAAATACTCTAAAAGTTTATATGGGACTAAAAAAGTCCCCAGATAGCCACAGAAACCTTGAGAAAGAAGAAGAAAGTTGGAGGGATCACAATAACTAATATCAAACTATACTACAAGGCCACTGTAATTAAAACAGTCTGGTACTGGCATAAGAACAGACACATAGATCAGTGGAATAGAATAGAGAGCCCAGAAATAAACCAATGTCTCTATGGTCAATTAGTATTTGACAAAGAGGGCATGAGCATATAATGGAGTAAAAACAGTCTCTTCAATAGATGGTGTTGGAGAACTGGATTGGTACATGTAAAAAAATGGAACTAAACCACCAACTCATAACACACACCATACCACACAGAATAAATTCAAAATGAATAAGAGACTTAAATATGTCATGATACCATAAAAATCCTAACAGAAAACATAGGCAGTAAAATTTCAGACATCTCATGTAGCAATACTTTTGCTGATATATCTCCTAGGGCAAGGAAAAAAAAACAAATGGGACTACATCAGATTATGAAGCTTCTGCATGACTAAAGAAAACATCAGCAAAATGAAAAATGAATTGACTGTGTGGGAGAACATGTTTGCCAATAATGCACTGGACAAGGGTTTAATCTCCAAAATATATAAAGAACTCATATGACTCAACACCAGAAAGACAAACAATCCAATTAAAAAATGGTCAAAGGACTTGGACAGACACTTCTCCACGGAAGACATACAGATGGCCCACAGACATATGAAAAATTGTTCAACATCACTAGCCATCAGAGAGATGCAAATTAAAACCACAATGAGATACCACTTCATACCTGCCAAAATGGCCATCATTAATAAGTCAACAAACAAGTACTGACAAGGAAGTGGAGAAAAGGGAACCCTAGTGCACTGTTGGTGGAAAAGCTGACTGGTGCAGCCACTGTTGAAAACAGCATGGAATTTCATTAAAAAATGAAAAATGAACTACCTTTTGACACAGTGATTCCACTACTGGGACTATACCCTAAGAATCTTGAAACACTAATTAAAAAGAATATATACACCCCTACATTCATAGCAGCACTATTTACAATAGCCAAGAGTTGGAAACAGCCTAAGTGCCCATCAGTAGATGATTGAATTAAAAAAATTATGGTACATTTGCAAAATGGAATATTACTCAACAGAAAAAAAGGAGGAAATGCTACCTTTTGTGACAGCATGGATGGAACTGGAGACTATCATGCTAGTGAATTAAGCCAGTTAGTGAAATACAAATACCATATTGTCTCACTTATAAGAGGAATCTAATGAACAAAATAAATTAATAAGCAAAATACAACCATTAGCATAGAATCGTGGAATAGACTGACGGTGGCAAGAGGGCAGAGGGAGGTGGGGACTTTTTGAATGCAGATGAAGGATATAGTCAAGGAATATATATGAAGAACCCATGAACGTGTGCACCGGGGTGGGGACTGATTATGGAAGTGGGGGGCAGGCAGGGTAGTGGGGGGCGCCAGGGGAAAAAACTGGAACAACTGTAACAGCATAACATCAAAGCTCAGAAAAGCCTTGCTTCCAAAAAGAAATTTCACCGTTTTCTATCTAATTTAAAACTAATTCAGAAGTATATTAAAGTGACTTCATATTGACATTAAAAATAAACTAATAAAACAGAAATGATACTTTCCTACCTGGTCCAGAATAGTTCTCCATAAGATGGCATTCAGAGAGGGGTTACCTAGGAATGAATCCATGATGCAGACCCCGTAGGAGAAATACTGACACCACCAGGTTCTGTTCACAAATAAGATGCAGTTTTCCAATCAGGCCAGTTAAAATACCTGTCCCTAAAAGAGCAGCTCACAGGGAAATCCATCCTGTTTCCCAAAGATTCAGGCAGAATCCAGGCACCAGTGGAAACAGAGAATAAATTGTTAAAAGATCAAAGAGTGACCATATGTTCAAGCAGATGGCCTGAAACTTGACCAGAGGGATGTCATTCTTAAGCCAACTGATTGCCTGCTGACTATGGAAAAGACTCAGAACTAGAAGGAAGAAATTCATGTCCCATGAACCTGAGAGCAATCCTTGAGATTTACAAAAACACAGGAGGCAAATTCACTTACCTCTAACACTCCCACTCCCATTAAGTTTATGATTGAAGGACATCTAAATAAACTGAACTAAATTACAAAATGTCAAGGAGAGTTAAGAAGGAAAAGAAAAAGGATTGAAAATTGTGACAGGGTCTTGAGATATTAACAGTAATGAGCAAAATACTTTAAAAATACACTGAGATTTGCATGAATTGAACTGTTTACACAAGACAGAAATGTTCAACTAGATAAGCTAGTTGTTAGAGTAACTTCTCAGATCACCCCTTTCGTAAATCCACATCTACTCAAGGGAGATTTTGTAACTGCAGAACATATTGGCATGATCTTGGTGTTGAGAGGAACGAAATGGGTAACATTCAAATGTCAATACTTCACCAATTTCATCCAGCAACATTATCTTCCAACTCATTAAAAAGTGAGCGACCTTTGTCTGAAAAAATTTGAGCCAAGATGCATTTGAAGCTTTCTGTAGAGATTTCAATGGGGCATCAAATTCTATTATAAACAGAGGATGCTGTATAACAGAATATTTTATATGGAAGTTATTTTAGAGAAGTGGGTTTGAATTGCTCTTAAGGCTAAAAATAGACCACTTTCTACAATGAACTTGTATGTTGTCATTTAAAAGTGCAATAAAGTATTTTATATTCTCAAGGCTTATGCAGACCCTAGGGTATATTATAAGCATATGAATTTATTTTTATTTTTTAAATATATTTTATTGATTATGCTATTACAGTTGTCCCATTTTCCCCCCTTCACTCCCCTCCACCCTGCACACCCTCTCCCACCCACATTCCTCCACTTTAGTTCATGTCCATGTGTCATATTTATAAGTTCTTTAGCTTTCACATTTCCCATACTATTCTTACCCTCCCCGCAGTATTTTCTACCTACCACCTATGCTACTTATTCTCTGTACCTTTTCCCCCTCTCTCCTCCTCCCACTCCCCTGTTGCTAACCCTCCATGTGATCTCCATTTCTGGGGTTCTGTTCCTGTTCTAGTTGTTTGCTTAGTTTGTTTTTGTTTTAGGTGTGGTTGTTATTAATTGTGAGTATGCTGTCATTTTTTTAAACTGAATTTATTTGGATCACACTGGTTAATAAAATTATACAGAGTTCAGGTATACAATTCTATAATACATCCTCTGAATACTGTATTGTTTTTAAAAGCTGTCTTTAAAACCAGTGAAAACAGCAATGTACTTTCATTGAAATTTAGATCTAATGAGAAATAACAAATGAAAACGACAGATGGAAAAGCAGCAGACTAATCCATTTTGGGTAATCTTCCTTCATTTCTTGCTGCAAGCCCCATTCATATGCCACTCTAACCGTGTTTTCAGGTATCTAATATCCTTTTCTGGTTCTTTCTCAAGGAAACATTTCCCTGACTCTGATTCTAGTTCCTGGAGCACTCATCGAAGCATGTAATGCAACTGTCTTGATTTTGGTTTGTTTTGAGTTTTTAGGCCTCTGTAATTAAAAGTCAGTTGGAGGAAAACGCTTGCTTTACACGCACCCAGGTATTCCCTAAACCTGTCATAGTTCTTAACACAAAAGGCACAAGGTAGAAATGCTCATCAAGTGGATATGACAAAAATATATCTTCCAAGGCTATGTTTATGAACACACAAAGAATCTCAAGTGTTTTAACTAGTGTGACCAATCAGTCTGGTTAAAAAGTCAGTTAAACTAGTTTATCATAGTAAAGTTTTTATTTTTTTTAAGATTTTTTAAAAAGTATCGACCAGAACCAAAACTAAGGACAACAAAAAATGAGAAACAAGAAACAACCAGAACAGAGAGAAATGAACCGAATGGAAGTCTGACTACCGTACAACCAGACCGGTAAGCAGGGGCAGAGTCGGAGGCCTGCGGAGAGGGGTCAAGGGGTCCAGCAGGAAAGAGCGGTGGCTGGCGGGCGCGCAGGGCCCAGACGGCAGTTGGCAGACCCCAGAAGTGCAGGGGCAGCTGATGGACCCGGTGGCAGACCCTGGGCACGGGAGGCAATGAGCAGACCCAGTGCGCTGCAGCCACACGTTTGCACGCAAACTAAGCGAAAACAGGCAGCGACACAGACCGAGCAACCCAGGGCCCCAGCGCCACCAGGAAACAAAGCCTAAGAGCACCCACTGAAAACACCTGTGGGAGCTGAGACCAGGAGATTCTCTCAGCCTCACAGGAGGCTCCTCGGGGGAGCCCACAGAGTCTGAGAAAGTGCACAGGCCCACCCGCCCGGGAGCCAGCACCAGAAGGGCGCAATTTGCTTGTGGGAGGCAGCAAGGGAGACTGGAGTCCTAGAGAGAGCAGAGCAGGCGCCATTGTTCCCGCTCAGACCAAGCCCCCACATACAACGTCACAAACCAGCGACTGGGGTGCCCCGCCCTGGTGAACACCTAAGGCTTCCCCACCCATAGGTAACACCTGCAACCAGACCAAAGGAAAATAAAAAATAAAAAAGATGGCTCAAACAGAATTGAAAGCCCCAGAACCAATTTTTTTTAAGTGACCAAGAGATAGCCAACCTATTAGATGCACAGTTCAAAGCAATGGTGATCAGGATGCTCACAGAATTGGTTGACTTTGGTCAGAAATTAGATGAACAAATGCAGGCTACAATAAGAGAAATGAAGGAAAATGCATAGGGAACCAATAGTGATGGGAAGAAAACTGGGACTCAAATCAATGGAGTGGACCAGAAGGAAGAAAGGAACAACCAAACAGAAAAGAATGAAGAAACAAGAATTCAAAAAAATGAGGAGAGGCTTAGGGACCTCCAGGACATCTTTAAACGTTCCAACATCCGAATTATAGGGGTACCAGAAGGGGAAGAGGAAAAACAATAAGTGGAAAAGTGATTTGAACAAGTAATAAAGGAGAACTTCCCCAATCTGGCAAGGGAAATAGACTTCCAGGAAGTCCAGGAAGCTCAGAGAGTCCCAAAGAGGTTGGACCCAAGGAGGAACACACCAAGGCACATCATAATTACACTAGCCAAGATAAAAATGAAGGAGAGAATTCTAGAAGCAGCAAGAGATAAGGGGACAGTTACCTACAAAGGAGTTCCCATCAGAATGTCAGCTGATTTCTCGAAAGAGACCTTGTAGGCAAGAAGGGGCTGGAAAGAAGTATTCCAAGTCCTGAAAGGCAAGGACCTACATCCCAGATTGCTCTACCCAGCAAAGCTTTCATTTAGAATGGAAGGGCAGATAAAGTGCTTCTCAGATAAGGCCAAGTTAAAGGAGTTCATCATCACCAAGCCCTTATTATATGAAATGTTAAAGGGACTTACCTAAGAAAAAGAAGATAAAAAATATGAACAGTAAAAAAAGACTTCAAACTTACAATTAGTAACAACCACACCTAAAACCAAAGCAAAGTAAACAAACAACTAGAACAGGAACAGAACCACAGAAATGGAGATCACATGGAGGGTTAGCAACAGGGAAGTGGAAGGAGGAGAGAGGGGAAAAAGATATAGAGAATAAGTAGCATAGACAATAGGTAGAAAATAGACAGGGGGAGGGCAAGAACAGTATGGGAAATGTAGAAGCTAAAGAACTTATGACACATGGACACGAACTAAAGGGGGGGAATGTGGGTGGGAGGGGGTGGGCAGGGTGGAGGGGAGTGAATGGGGAAAAAAAAAGTATCGACCAAATGAACGCAAGAAGATATCTGCAAATGACATATAATAAGGGATTAATATAGAAAATTTATAAAAAATTCATACAATGCAACACAAAGAAAAAAAGCAATCAAATTTTAAAAAATGGGCAGAAGACCTAAATACATAGACACTTCCAAAGAGGACATACAGTGGCCAATAGATATATTAAAAGATACTCAATGTCACTAATCAGAGAGATGCAAATAAAACCACCATGAAATATCATCTCATATCTGTCAGAATGGCTATCAAGAATAAATCAACAATTAATAACTACTGGTGAAGATGTGGAGAAAAGGGAACACTCATGCACTGTTGGTGGGAATGCAGACTGGTGCAGCCACTGTGGAAAACAGTATAAAGGGTTCTTAAAAAAATTTAAATGGAAATGCCTTATGACCCAGCAATTCTACTTCTGGGTATGTATTAATGAAATCCAAAACAGTAACTCACAAGGATACATATTCACTGCAGTATTATTTATAATAGCCAAGATATGGAGGTAACCAAGTGCCCATCAATAGACAATTAGATAAAAAAAAAAAGTGGTACATATATACAATGAAATATTACTCAGCCATAAAAAAGGAAATCCTACCATTTTCAACAGCATGGATGAACCTATAGGGTATTATGTTAAATAAAATAATTCAGATAGCGAAGGATAAACACCATATGATTTCACTTATTATGCGGAATCTAAAGAACAAAATAAACAAACAAAACTGAAATAGACTCATAGATACAGAGAACACACTGATGGTTGCCAGAGGGGAGGGGGCTTAGAGTAGTGGGTGAAAAAGGTGAAGGGATCAAGAAGTACAATGGCAGCTGCCACAGGGATGTCAATAAAGCACAGCACTGGAATATAGTCAATGATACCGTAAAAAGTATGTATAGTGCCAAGTGGGCACCAGGAATATTCAGGGGGACCACTTTTTGAAGTGTGTAATTGACCACTATGTTATACACCTGAAATTAGTACAAAATAATATTGAATATACACTGTAATTGAAAAATAAAATAAAAAAAAGTATAGACTAACTGAATTTTCCCACTTCCCAAATGACTGTATTATTAGAATGGGGATGGAAATTCAGATTTCTCAGATATCAACAGCTCTGTACTAATGGAAACCAAAGGCCTGTTATAACTCCCTACTTTCTTGCTAATTTCCTGAGTAGCAGAGGCAGATCCTTGAGGTTAACACTCCTTAAAGAATGATCAATTTAAAAAGGGACTATTCAAAGTCACTATCCTTAGGGCTATATCTTTTTGTAAAACCAAATATATTATACAATAACATATTTATCCTTAAAATTTTTAAATGAGAAAGTTAAAGAAAAAATTAATATAGAAATTATATAATTGCTAGGTGTTTTAATAAAAATTTAAGTAGTAGCTGAGACTTCTTATCATTCATATTCGTGCCTTTAAATCTTATAAGGCCAGCCAAGTTACTGCTCTTATTGTGGTTTCCAGGGAAACTTCAAGCACACAATTTAATTTTAAAAGTCTCAAAGCCTTTATTTAGTGGTTGTATTTTAATTCACCTTTCCACTCTTAGGAGAATTGCTTAAGATCTTCCAGAAGAGTCAAGAAAAGATTCTCTTAGACAAGTTATTATCCTCCTTTGGTGGGGTCAGGAAAATAAAGTCTAGATAGATACAGTCTAAGAAAAGCTTTTGTAAATATTTTATTCATCGGTCTCAATAATTGAGGTTTGGCTTCTCAGTTTTATTTTTTATTATTTTTAAATCTTTTTAATTATTTTTAAATTCATTTTTCAGTTACAGTTGATGTACAATATTGTGTTAGTTTCAGAGGTGCAATATAGTAATTAGACATTTATATACCTTACAAAGTGATCACCCAGATAACTCTAATACTCACTTGGCACCATATATAGTTATTGCAATATTATTCATTATATTCTCTTTGCATCCCGTGGTTTTCTATTTAAAAAAAATAGAGCTTGCAACAAGATGATACTACAGTCAAAGCCATACATGCACTTACAAATAGAACAAAGGACTTTGCAAAAGCACTTCTACATGGAAAGTCCCCAAATAGAGCAGAGCCAGAAGCTAAAAAAGTACATGCAGCATACAACATATTATGTCTAAATTTAAAATTAATTTACAGAGGCATTTTATCATAATGGCTATGTGCCTGGTTCAGAATAATAAACCTCCAAAAGCAGCCCATCACTTTCCCCCTCATCATTTTTTTTAGTATTAAGAAAAGACTTTTGTTAAAAGACAGTCAGAGATTAAAAGGGAGCATGGTGTGTGAGAAAAAAGCGCATAGAAAGAGGAGGTATAGCATCTTACTTCTTCATTCATATCAGTCAAGGGCAATTCTATGATAAAAAAGTGAAAGCAAGCCCTGGCTGGGTAACTCAGGTGCTTAGAGCATTGTGCTGATATACCAAGGTTGCAGGTTCGATCACCAGTCAAGGCACATACAAGAATCAATCAATTAATGTCTCTCTCTTCCTTCCTCTCTCCTCTAAAATTAATAAAAAAAAATTTTTTTAAAGAGAAAGCACAAAAGAGGAATAAAATCATTGTAAGAACTACTCTTAAACTGCCAGTGCAAAAGAAACTATTTATCTGGCTGAACTGATCTACTAGCTTTGCTCTGGATGACTAACCTGTAGACTTATCTAGTACCGGTGGGATGAGTTAGCACCTTCTGACTGACAAACTAAGTATTACTGTCAGTTGATAAGTAAAGTTTGCTCAAGATCAATCTGTCTACTTAGCAGAAAGTTCTCTTATACAAAGATAATTGGGTGTTAAGATAGTGTGTTAGTTTGCTAGGGCTTCCATAACAAAATACCTCAGGCTGGTTGGCTTAAATAAATAAAAATTCATTTTCTCACAGTTCTGGATGCTGAAGTCCAAGATCAGGGTATCAGTACTCAGTAAGTATGCCTTCTTCTGAGGCCTTTCTCCTTGGCTTACTAGATTGCCTTTTATCCCTGTGTAAGCATTCCTAATGTCTCTTCCTCTTCTTATAAGGACATAGTCCCATTGGGTTAAGGTCCCACCCACATCACCTCATTTATCTTAATCCCATATTTAGAGGCCTATCTCCAAATTCAGTCACATTTGGGGGTTAAAACTTTAGGATATGAATTTGGGGAAAAACAGTTTATTTCATAAGTGATCTAATTGTAATATAATCTTAAAATGATACAGAGTAAAATCCAACAATGTCCCACGTACTTTGGTTGCCATTAATTCTCTGGGGTTGCTCCCAACTTTGCTCAGACTCTCTCCACTTGCTCTTGTTCCTCAGCCTCACAGCACACTCCTGCCTCGAGGCCATTTACATGCGCTGTTCTCATCCAGAAAGCTCTTCCATCCAATGTGCACCTGGCTCACTTTTTCACTTCTGTCAGACGTTTACTCAAAAGCTACCTTTCGGGTAGTTCACACAGTCTACTCACCTGAATTTCACTACCAGGGTTCTCTGCCTCATACCTCCTTACCACTATCTAACCATCCATCTCTTTCGCATCCTTATCTTATTCATTCCTTGTCTCCCTGCTATGCACAAAAGCTCCACAGAGGCAGGAAGTTTCATCTGTTTGTTCACTGTTTTTTCCTCAGTACCTAAAAGATAGCGTGGAACCTGTTAGGGACTCAGTATATTTATTAATGGATTTTTTTTTTTAATGAGGGCTGGGAAATGAAAGAGAACAAACTGCAAATTATGTATTTTATATTTCTTATTTTTTTAGTTTTTGATTATAGTTTATAAACTTGTTATACATTTTTGAAGAGATTTATATAAATTAAGCAATCAAAATGATACTGAAGTTATGGCCTTTAAAACTGGGGGGGGGGGGGGGAAGCCTACCTATTTCCCATGTCTGACACAGACATTCTGACACAGAATCTGACGTCTGTTCGTTTTTCCTACAAAACAACTGCACATATACTATCCTCTCTGAGAGAGCAAGAGAGATCATCAGATATCAGCAACCTAGATAGTGGTCACATGGGGGCTGTGTGGCTTGCGTGTCTGTTGTGGTGTGCTGCATTATGAAATTCTGACAAATTCGGCCCAAGGAGGAACATGGAAGATGCCAAGGCAACTTTGTTTGCATGGGCATTTATGATTTTCCCTTCTGGAAAGCAGGACACCAGCCTAGTGAGACAAGGTGTCTCCAGCTCAATGTCACAACATTATCATGAGCATTTAAAGAGGCAGATATTCCTTTTCCCTTCTGTTATTTCTGCCTTAATTTTCAAATTGTTGAGTCCCAGATAACATATTTTTTAATCTACTAACAGTGTCACATGAACTTTCTTAGTATAATCTGGAGTAATGTATATATTTTGTAGAATAAAACTTATCTGCTGTACTGATCCCTATGCTATTCTGGGGTGTAAATTTGGTACTGTGGGGTGGCACTCAGGATTGAGCACATATGTCCTTACATTGTGAATTCTCACCGGATGTGATAATAGTCACTCTTCTTTTTCTTTTGCTGGCATGTACGTGATGGACCTTAAATGACCCAGTCTAGAGAGAAGGGCTGAGGAAGTGTGTCTGGTTGGTTTTTATTGCTTTGTTTCTATTATAGGCTTTTTTTCCCCTTATTGAGTTGAATCAGGAGATACTACACCCCCACCCTTGCCGCCCCATCTATTTCCCAGAAGTTCCCTACCCACTGCTTTCAAGAGTTGTCTTTCAAGGAGATACAACTTGTGGGTAAGTGTATTCTGAGCATTTGTTGTGTATGACATTAAACCTTGGAATGCAGTTTACTGTTCTAAAAATAGTTTGATCTTCAGATTCATCCTGAAAACAAATGTATTCAACTAGTTGACAGTTTCACATGAACCTGCTTAACACACTTCAGAATAATGTGTCTTTTTTACAGACTAAAACCTCATTTAACTACTGGTCAAGAGATTTGGGTGCTCACTTGCTAAGCCTGCCTGATGCCAGGCAAACCAGGGAAAGTCTCAAGAGTAAAATGAGAACTCTGGGTTAGATGGTTTCTAGAATAGCTTCTCCAACCTTTAACATTCTTTGATGCTGATTTCATGTAGTTTTGTATACATAACAGTGTTAATGAATCAAAAAACAAAGTACTTTATTTCTATTCCCTGACTGCTTTAAACTCAAAGTAATTGGCCAGAGCAATTTGAAGACATGATTCCTAAATTCAACCTAACAAATCAGAAATATCAACAAAATGAGTAATTAGTGCCATATGTTGGTCATTTTACTGTATGTCACCCCTACCTTGTTTTCCACATTTAAAACAAGGATGCCATAAAAGATCCATTGGCAAATTTGGACAAAATACAAAGACAGCATTATGGTAAAATTCATTATTAGTAATGAAACAAGGCTACATGAAAGGGAAAGCTCTGTTGTTCTCACATATAAATATCATGTCCAAGGAGCCTCAAAATAAGATTAAAATGCTGTCTGATGAGAACAGCATGTTGTTCTAGTCTCATGGTAACTTTTGTGACTTCTTTTACCATGCAAATGACCCCACACTTCAGAGGCAACATCCGACAAGACAGCCCTCCTATTTTTAGCTTAAAGATCCAGTGAAGGCATCCACATAAACACGGCAATCCCCACAGTACCTATTACACCACCACTCACATGGAGAATCATCATGAATATTCCATCTTACTAAAGGTGATAAAAGCTCTCCACTATTTAGCAAATATTTACTTTGCACTTACCATGAGGGAATGGAAAAATGAAACACACATGGTTCTTGCTCTGAAGGCAATTACATTTTTTTAGGATGCAGAAACTAGTTCCTTGTGAAATCTTAGTAAAAATACCAAGTCCCTATTATTTGCATAATGCTTTAGTTTCCGTAGTGATTTTGCATCAATATCTTCAAAATACCATGTCAGGTAGAAAGACATATATTACTCATATTTTTCAGGTGAAAAGAAAAAAAGCAAGACTCAAAATGGTTATGTGGTTTGCTTCCCGCCACGGAGGAAGTGGAAAAACTGAGACTTGAATGGAAGCCTCAGGACTCCAAATTTAGGGCTCTCTTTACTCCCACAAAGCCTTACCATGAAGGATTCTAAATCTAGCACTGCTCACACACCTTTCACTACAGGAGGCTTATGACTAGGTAGTTTCTCAGGGTGAAATAAGGCTTGCTCAGAAAAGCTATTACACAAATGTTAACAACAAATTTCAGGATGATTCTGGGATTGGGAGAACGGGGTCTGAGCCTTAACTCTGCTGCGGACAGATTAGTCTCCAGACTGCAAGTCAACAGCTCTCTGAGCTTTAGCATATTTGTAGATAAAAATGAAAAACCTGACTCAATCATACTTAGGGTTATTTCTGATTCTATCATTCTATATAGTTTTTCTTTACAAAGACCCTCTAAATGTTCTTTAAATATTTTTTTCCAAAAAAACTACATGTCTACATTTTCCTGGAATTAGATTATAGAATTTTAAATATCCCTTCTATGAATTATGTAATTAAAATAATCAATTGGTCCTAGAACTTTGTATAACCTTCTCCTTAGACCCAGCTTAACATTAAGAGTGGTGTTCTTGAAAGGTGGTAGGACCACCTACTGAGACCCACTACAACAGGGCATCTGATGATGGGGCCCAGCAGGCTGGATTTTTTACACCCAACCCCACTCTACTCCTCCACTTCCCATACCCACCCCTGGATTTGTACCACCATCTATGCAGAAACAAAGCCTGCCCCTACGTTACCTCTTAGATAAGTATGTAGGCAGTCAGGGGAAAAGGTTGGTAGGTGTACCATGCATATAATATGAAAATATGTATCAGACGCCATAATGCTAATGGTACATACTGAGGTTGTAGAGATCTCTTATACTCTTCACTCTTTTAAAATTTTCTTTACTCATCTTTTTCAAATATCTTCAGAGAAATGTATTATTTTTATATTAGAAATTTATTTTTTTAATAATAAAAAATAAAATAAACCAGTGATATGCCAATTCCATGGATTCCCTACAATCATAATTGTATAACAAAAATCGCAGTTGCAAAACCAGAAAGAAATATATGAAGACAGTAGTTAGTGTGGAGTAGCTCACTATATTCCAGAAGGATTCATTCAGAACCCAGATTAAAATTTTTTCTTTCTGCCATTTTCCTGTACTTTCTTAATTATGTAGCAGGGTGATTTAGTGAGTGTTTAAAGCAGCAACATAATCTACTGAGAATTTACTCTATGTCCTTTTCCTCCTGTTCTAGACCCACTTTGGAAGGCGTGACTGTGTCCCCACTCTTACTCCCTAGCATTGGTAAAAATGAGTGAACAAAGTAACTGCAAAGCCCACGCAGGACCCAGCAACAGCATATGATCGATGCGATCCCTCTCTTCTCGAAACACCGTCTTCCCTCGGTTTCTAGGACCTCACATTCACCTGGTTTTTCTTAACCCAGAGCATGACTTCTCAATCTCCTTTGCAAGTTCCTCCTCATCTCCCCTACGTACACACATGGGAGTTTCCCAGGACTCAGGTCTTTTTTCTTTTGTCTGTGTTCACTTTCTTGGTGATCTCATCCAATCTCACAGCTTAGGAGATTTAAAGAATTAAAAAGCACTCTTTAAAATGCTTTTTAAAAAGGCGCTCTATGATGAGACTCCAAAATACACATCTCCAGTTTAGGCCTCTCCAGGTGACTTAGAACACTGGGTTCTGGAATTCAGATTGTCCTTAATCTTAGCTCTACGTCTTTGTAGCTGTGTAGCCTTATAGAAGATATTTTTTCTCTGAGGAGGGCTAACAGTGGCAGGAGGTGCTGGGTGAGCTCAGAGGAGCTGAGCACTGTGAACCAAGGTGCAGTTAACCCCAACCCCTGCACCAAGACTGGAGGTTGAACCTCTATTTTATAAGGGGTGACTCTGGGCCACTGTTTCCTCAGTGAAAGATAGGCCAGTTGGCCTCTTCTTAGAGAACCTGGTAGGAAAGTCCTTGCATCCCGATGATTTGTACTAGGTGGAAATCCAAACCGTCAGTTACAATCTTCTGTTTGGTAAGCTGCCAGATAACATGGATTTTTACTACAGCTTGAAAGAGCATCTTGTGTTTGAAAAGAATTGAAAGGCTAATGTTTAAAGTATCATAAAGAGTGAAACTACTATTTGTGTAATGGACTATTTCCTGAGAATTTTAGTTGATCTGTCAGTGAGGAATTTTGGAGGGGTAAAAATAAAGACCATCAACAAACTCTTTGAAGAAAGTTCTCCTTGCCAAAACCATCTGCTTCTGACTTATTGATCAGACCCCTGCAACCCTAAAGAACTGCTAAGGCACTGAGACCTAGAGAGCAGCATTTCCCAAGCTGCCTTTCGCGGGGTCCCAGAAGATGCTCTGTAAAAACAAAGGAGCATAGTCAAATGTCAAGATAATGCTACAACTTAATTGCTTGGCCCCAGCCCCCTTTTGTTGGAGCTGGAGAGGCACAGGAGAACTGAGAAGGTAAGTTTCAGTCACTCTTCAGGAAAGAAACCTGCATGACTCTTTAAATCAGCTCATATCAAATGTCAATAAATACCTTCGTCCAATTCCTGCTGCACCTGAACTACTACAAAAAGGCTGCTGAAACTTCCCTTTTATTTTATTCTAATGCTGACACCTCAGTGTTATCCTTTGCTGGTTATTCCTCACCTTCTCAACAACTAAATGTTAGGGTTCCTAGGACCCAACAGTTGGACTTTCATCAGCTCCTTTTATAGAATTGGTTTGCACAAACAGTGAAGCATCTGGTTGCGTTGGAAGACGAAAGAATAACTCTCCAGACCTACCCTATGTTCCAGTTACCACTCCACTTCTTTACTTCCATTTACAGCAAAGTTCTTTAAAAGACCTATCTACCCTAGTTGGGTGGCTCAATTGGTTGGAGCATCATCCCACACACCAATAGGTTGCACGTTCCATATCCGGTCAGGGCACATACTTAGGGCAGGTTTGATCCTCATCACGTATGGGTATGGGAGGCAACTGATTGATGTTTCTCTCTCACATGGATGCATCTCTGTCTCTGTCTCTCTCCCCCCATCCCCTTCCTCTCTCTCTAAAATTGGTAAACATATTCTTGAATGAGGATAAAAAATATTTTTTTGAAAATATTTTCACCACTTTTTAAAAATATTTTATTTATTTTTATTTTTAGGGAGGGAAAGGAGGGAGAGGGGGAGAGAGAGAGAGAGAGGGGGGGGAGAGAGAGAGAGAAAGAGAGAGAGAGAGAAACATCAATGTGCGGATGCTGGGGGCTGTGGCCTGCAACCCAGGCATGTGCCCTGACTGGGAATCGAACCTGCGATGCTTTGGTTTGCAGTCCGTGCTCAATCCACTGAGCTATGCCAGCCAGGGCTAGGATAAAAAATATTTTTAAAAAAGACTTACTAAACTTGTTACCTCAAATTCTTCCCTTCCATCCTCTCTTTAAACCCTCTATACAGTCCGATTTTCACCGTGACTACTCCAATGGTCTATGCTCAGACCTGATTCCATAGGACCAGACTACAGCACCTGATAAAGTCGATCACTCTCTTCTCCTGAAATAGTTTTTTACCTCTGTTTCTAAGACACCACACATACCTGGTTCTCCACCAACCTATACGGCTATTTGTCAATGTCTTTTGCTGGTTCCCCCTCACCTCCCCAACTTATATATAAACATAGAAGTTCCTTAGGATCCTTTTCTCTTGTCTGTATCCACTCTCTTAGTGATCTCAACAAGTCTTGCAGTTCTAAAAAGCATTTCGATGTTGAAATTCTCAAATATATGTCTCTAGCTTAGCCCTCCCTCCTGACACATACATCCAACTACTTACTGGGCATCTCCATTTGATGCTTAACAGGCATCTCAATCAACATGTCCAAAACTGAGCTCTTTCTACTTCTCCTCAAGCTTTCTTCCTCTGTGCCCCACTTCTCTTCCTCAAGATGAATGGCAACTTCATTTTTCCAACTGTTAAGGCCAAAATCTTAGGAGCCATTGTTGCCTTCTCTATTTTCCTCATACTTCTGTCTAATCCATCAGCAAATCCCATTGGTCCTACCTTAAAACATACACAGAACAACAATAAAATAAAAAAATGAAAAGAAAACTGGGGAGGAAAAGCCACTACACAGAAGTCAACTGGTTCTCAACACCAGTAAAGCTAACTATCTAGTACAAGTCATTATCACCACTCACATGAGTAGTATTGGGTTGGCCAAAAAGTTCCTTTATTTTTTTTTTCCATACAATGGCTCTAGTAGTGTTTAGATATCTTTAATTTCATTCAAAACAATTTTGTTAGACTGTATTGTGACAGTTATCATATCAGCGTGCACTTAAAAAATAAGGAATTTATCAAAATTGGTGAATTTTTATGCAGCTATTTTAATATTGAAAATGGAAGACGATATGCAACATTTTTGGTGTATTTTGCTTTATTATTTCAAGAAAGGTAAAAACACAACTTTTCTGAAATGCAAAAAAAAAAAAAAGATTTGTGCAGTATATGGAGAAGGTGCTGTGACTGATCAAATGTGTCAAAAGTGGTTTGTGAAGTTTCTTGGTACAATTGACATTTGGGCCAAATAATCCTTTGCTGTTAGGCTGTCTTATTCATTGGAAGATGTTAAGCAGTACCCCTGGCTTCTACCCATTAGAAGCCCATAGCAGGAGATAGTTGACATACTCAAAATATCCAAACAATAGAGTTATTGATGAAAATAAAAAATGTGTCTTTTATTTTACAGAAGAAAACTAAAACTTTTTGGCCAACCCAATACAAACTAAATCCTAGTGTACATAAACTGAGTTTTGTTTAATAGCTAAACTTTCAAAGGCAAAGAATTAAGGTTCCCTTCCTATTCAATCATTATCAGTCACTGTAATAAATCCCTGATTAGCTCTATTACTGGTTAACTGATGTTAGAAGAAATGCATTTTTGTCACATTCAGTGGTGGAAATCTTACTTGTACTCATTTCTTTTTTGCTCCAAATATGGCCTACTGAACAAAAATATAAATTGCTACATTCAGAAACTTGTTTTATCTATGAGGGCATGACCTTAAACACCAGGTTTTCCTGTCTGACCATGTGACTTTGGAAGTTTGTAGATATTTGGAGTGGAAATGTGTTTTAGTCAGGGGCTACCAGAACTTACTGCCCCCTATTAAAAGTCTGTTTTGCTAAGATCTTCCATTTTTGTCCTAAAAATACACATCGTAAACATTTTTAATAGAATAGTATAGTTGACCATTTCTAACTTTTCAAAATTTTATCACAATATACACAAGAGCTTTCATTGAAAGAAATCAGGGGATTATTGGGTTTTTCATCTGTCATAGGAAGCACATTTAAAATTACATTAATTTTCTATTATAAAGAAAAAGCTGTTTCCAAGTACTGTGAACATCTCCAACTAGGAAAGTGTTAATGGAGCCCTCATCCTAAACTGAGTTTCTTCTTACCTCTTCAACACTACGGCAGACAGTATAGTCCAAACATGTACAGTACAGTGATGACAGCTCAAGAGCATAAAAGTAAATTATCAGTACCTATTGCTTATTACATCCAGAAGTATTTGAAAGAAATGTAAATAGAGAGTAGCTCAACTGTATCCAAATGTCTCAGTTAGTTATTACTGAAAATGTTAAACCTCACCAATTTATAGCACTGCTTTACTCACAAGATATAAAAAAGTCAGACACTATAACTATCACAAATGATTTTAATCCTTAGGGTTAGAAAGAATAGACAGTCCAAGATGAAGGCTTTAAAAAACATAAAAACTGTATTATTTGAATGAAAATACATTCTAGCAGATAGACTTTGCTTAGGGTTCAAACTCTACAGCTTGGGTCAGCATCAAATGCCTGCGAGTGAAGCAGGCCAGGTCTAGCACTGTCGAAGTGGAGTGCACAGGCTCCACCCAGCAGGGGGCTGCCACTGGGCTCCAACCAATCACTGCATAGAAGTGGTTCCCTGTGCTGCCAAACTGAATGTTCTTACAGGAGAAAATGAATCAGAAGAAAAATAATTGTATTTTTATGTGAGACTTAAAATGTTTAAATCTTGTAAAAATTTTATATAAAATCTGTATTTCATGTAAATTCAAAAATTTTTATGTAAAAGTTTTCAATTTTTTTTTAAAAAGCTGATCTGATGAATCCAGTTTTTTATCTCAAATCTGGAGGTTATTGGAAAGAAGCGACAATAGGAACAAAATGTGTTCAAGAAACCATCTGGACTCAAAAGTTCTACCCTAAACCTTAACATGGAGTCACTCGCTAAAGATGTATTTCTGGAATGTCTACATGTGCTAGGTTCTGTGTGGCCACCTGCACTTCCCCACGTACTGTGTGCGTGGTAAACACAGCTCCTGTCACTCACCTATTTAATGAAATAATGTAATAAAAGTCCTTACAAGATAAAATCAGTGGGAAATCCTGAATATTTACAATCACAGAACCAATTCCTTATTAAGAATTAGAAAGGTCACATGAAATAAGAAGGACATGACCAAAACTATAACCTTTTTGTTAAAAAAAAAACAACAACAACAACAAGAGATTCATTTCATCACTTGTCCAATGCTTTCCAACCAAAAGAAAACACCATTCTGGAATCACTACTTACTCACTGTGGGTATTAAGGTCAATCATTCGCAAGGACACTTGTCTTAGTTATTTGTCATGGTTACATGTCCTGTGGGCAAACAGCAGTTATGTGTCTGCTTTGGAAAGGTATATATTTCCCTAAAATATAGGGTATTAGAAGGTAATAAAGTGACATTTAATGTTCACACCTGATGTGAACTTAACTAATGATTATGTAAGTATGTAGAGGTAGATAAATTAATGTTTTCATTATTTTTTCAGGTTGCTATATAACCAAAAAAAAGGCTTATTCATTTCAACTAACATGGAATATTGACAAGTCCAAGTGACAGACATATTTATCTTTGCAAAGTTCCAACCCTACGCTATGATTAAAATGAGATTTATATGGATAAATTCAGTTAATACCTCTGAAAAGATTTACGCTCTTGCCAACATGGTGAATTCCCTCTTTGTGTTTATTCTATTTATTGCTTTGGAGCAAAATCGAATGAATCATTTGGAAGAAACTGATGGTGTAAGACTAATTAGACAAAAATAAAATTACCAACTACCCTTAGAAATAAACTTGAAGCTGAAGAAACTTGTCTTAAAATTTGTCTTTCACATATTCAATCTTCTACAATCTCCTCCTGTTTGTGTAAAAGACTTTCTACATAGACCCAATGGGACCCTCCTGGCAGTCCTAAGAGCATGGAAAAGAAACGTAATTTTTATATTTGAAATTCTGGGCAAGCTTAAAAGGTAAAAGTAAAATCACTGATCATCCACTTTGCCTTGTGTTCCATAAGGAAATTTGCCAAATTTAGTTGTCCAGGATGTTTTCTTAGTACATAGTTTGTTGGTGGTACCCAGCCCACCATCCTGAGGCAGCTGGCATCCTGCCAAGGATCAGACTGCTTCAGTTATTAGGTAATATGGGGACTAGATTATCAAAAGTAATTAAAATTTGGTTTAAACTAAGGCCAACTTGGTTTTGATGGTTCTTCATAAATCTAAAATATGGTCCAATAAATCCATCCAGTGACTGAATTCCACTAGTCACTATTATGGAACTGAAGTCTCTTTTAAGGAATCCATGGTCAATATACCCATAGGTATTCTACTTTCTAGTGCTCAGTGGAATATAAGAAGGCTGCCTGACTATTCAAGATTAACATAAAAGAAATTCAGCACTAGCTAGTAAGCAACATTTTTCCCTCTTACTTTTAAAAAAAAATTATTCAGTTACATGAGCTTAACAGAAACACCAAAGGCAAATCTTAGATTTCAAGTCTGTGATGTTGTAAAGCTGGTAGACCTCCAGTCATACAACTTTTTTCCAGGGATCAATTACCACCATATTGGCCTGAACTGCAGAATTGGGAGTGGTGGTATGTCTATTCTTTTAGCTTCAAATACTTTTTTTTTCTTCTAGGATCTCTGAATTCACTTGTCAGTTGGTTTATATTTACATTTTAGAGTTATGTTTTGTCAAAATATAATAACAACCACTACCAGCTCCACCACAGGAGTGGGATAAAAATCCAAGAGGTATTGCCCCTGTCATAGGTGACATAAATGGCACTGTTGGGAGCACAACTACAGCATAAATGAGGCGGTGGAGCTGCACCATGTGATGGGCCTGGGAGATTGTCTACAACTTCTACCATCACCTCTTCTTCCCACCACTGCACCAACATCACCCATCACAATTAACGTAGCATCTATTACATGTATTTCAGTTATATTATTCAATTAATATTCAAAATGCTAAAAAACATCAGTAATATTTCTATTTTAAAGTTAAGGAAACTGAAAGTCAGAGTTGAAACCTGCCCCAGGTTATAAAGCAGGAATTCCAGGATCAAAATCCAAGTGCAATTAAATCTAAAGTTCATTCTCTTATTATTTCACACTGCCTCTTTAACAGACCATATTGCTAATAACATTTTCAGACAAAAAAAATAGAGGTATGATTTAGATACAATAAAATGCATAAATATTAAATAAAGGCATTGACAACTTTGGACCATTTGTATATAGCCATGAAACCAAAACCTAAATAGAAAATTTTCCCAATAGAACACTTCTATTACTGCTGAAAATTCCCTAATGCTCCTTTTATTTTTTTAGCATTTTTTAAAAGGTTTTATTTATTTATTTTTTAGACAGAAGGGAAGAGAGGGAGAAAGGGAAAGAGAGAAACATCAATGTGTGGTTGCATCTCCCATGCCCCCTACTGGGGACCCAGCCCGCAACTCAGGCATGTGCCCTGACTGGGAATAGAACCGGCAACCCTTTCCTTTGCAGACCGGCACTCAATCCACTGAGCCACACCAGCCAGGGCCTTAATACCCCTTTTTTGAAGCAACAACTTATACATTTCTATCACTGTGCCTTACTTTTGCCAGTTCTTGACCTTAATATAAATGAAATAATTCAGTATTATTTTGTGTCTGGCTCTCTCTACTCAACATAAAGTTTCTAGGTTGTTCTTATTTTTTTAAGGTTTAGAAAAAGACTGTTGAGGACAGGACATTGTGGGTATCACTCATTCACAGGGTTGCCAGGAGATGGAGTCAACTAAATGGCACACAGAAGAGAATTTAGCTTTGTGAGACTTTCTTTCCCAATGATGCAAACCTTTGGAACGGGAAGACCTTATTAAAGTTTTATAAGTTGTTTTAATTGGGTAAAAAGTTAATGGTCATCAGGATTTGAATACATATCATGATCAAAACAGTAAAAAAAAAAAAGACTTCTTAATACCCCCTCAAAACATAATAAATTGCAATTTCTAGTCAAGCATTTATTCCTATGCTACATCTATTTTGGACCTCTGAGTTTATCTTCCATTTTATACTTTCTGACATTTTCCCTGAATATAAGTTACTAATTATCTTTTGTTATCTTTCAGTCTTAAAATCACAAAGTCATCTGTTTTCCTTTGGTTATACTGGTATCCTTTAGAGAAGATTCATTTACTTAGTCAGCTGTATTCCAATAACCCTGTGGGGAAAAAAAAACAAAAAACATTAGGCCCTTGGCTGGGAGACTCAGTTGGTTGGAGCATCATCCCACACACCAAAGGCTGCAGGCTTGATCCTTGGTTGGGGTGTGTCCCTAGGCTGCGAGTTTGATCCCCAGTTGGGATGCATACAGGAGACAATGGATTGATGTTTCTCTCTCTCTCTCTCTCCCTCTCTCTCTCTCTCTCTCTCTCTCTCTTCCCCTCTCTCGTCCTGTCTCTGAAATCAATCCTCAGGTGAGGATTAAAACAAATTAGACATGTAAGGATAAATAATGGGGCAATTATTACACTTACTCAAATTTCAGAAAAAATCACACCCCTAAATCAGCAATTCTGCCTAATAAATATTTTTCACCTCCAAACAGACTGAAAAAAAAAAGTAAAATTAAGGGATACCTATAATAGTTTACTAGATAGTATGTGCTTTTAATATTTTAATACTGGTAATAGTTGATCAAGAGTAAATTAGTAAGCTAACATTTTTTAAGGTATACTTTAATAAGAATAAAATACCCACACAGGGACACTTGTGAAGTAGCTAGCCAAGCTACATAAATTGGAAGATCCTAGTGCCCATTTAAATTTTCTTTCATTTTTTTTTACAGACTTTTTTACTAAAGTTGTTGAATGCACACTTTCTCATTTGTCATTTTTTAAATTCTTTATTATAAAGACAACACTTTTATCTAGTGATTACTCTGGACCTCCCCATTAGACACATTCAATTTCTTCTTGAGACACAAGTTTCCATCTGTATCGTTCAAGCAATGTTCTTATAAATTCTGCAGTCTCTGGTGGACCCTTCCATATCAGCGAGTTTAGTGGTTCACCTCCTTTAGAATGCTGTGGGATTACTAAAATGGGAGACAGTCTTCCTGCTGATCTCAAAGCTTCTCATGTACTGGATTTAGGGTTGTCTCTTCTGTGAGAGAGAGAACACTTACCCCAATTATAGTAGCTTATGGTGAGTCTCAAAATCAGTTAAGTCCTCTAACTGTGATCTTTTTAAAAGTTGATTTTTGCAATTCCAGGTCCTTTGCCTTTTGCATATAAATTTTGAAATCAGCTAGTGAATTTCTTATTAAAATTACCTGCTGGAATTTTAATTGGGTTTGCTTTGAAACAACAGATGAATTTGGAAAGAATGGCTATCTTAACATCCTTGAGTTTTCCAGTGAACACTGCATATTTCTCCGTTTATTTAGGCTTTATTTCTCTCAGCAAGGTTTTGTAGTTTTCAGAGCACAGGTCTTGCACATTATTTGTTCATCATTCCATGTTATTTGAAAATAATTACAGTGACTAATTTTCCAACTTTTGTCTTTAATTTCTTTGACTTGCTTTATTGCAGTGGTTAGGAATTCCAATAAAACAATGAATAGAAGTAATGAAGGTGGACTTCCTCTTTGCCTATTCTCAATATTAGAAAGAAGTGCTCAGTGTTTCACCAATTAGCATGATTTTAACTGCAGGTTTTTGGAGTAATTTACCTCTTAATTTACTCTTAATCATCAGATTGAGGTATTTATGAGATTTCTAGTATTTCAAGGTTTTTATCATGAGTGGAAGTTAAGATGAGTATATGATATTGAGAGGATCAAATGATTTTTCTCCCTTTTTTAGTAATATGGTAAATTACATTGGTTGATATTTTAAACAGATTTATTGAGATCTTATTAACATATCAAAAAATTCACCCTTTAAGTCATTGTTCAATTTAGTACTTCCAGTACATCCACGAAGATGTACAACTCCAACTCCACAAGATTTTCATCACCTCAAAAAGAAACTGTACCCATTAGCTTTACTTCTCAAGTTCCCCTTCCACTGACCCTTGGCAATCAGTAATCTACATTCTATCTCTACAGGTTTGCCTATTTTGGGCATTTCATGTAAATGAAATCATATTGGGCTGGCCAAAAAGTCTGTATGGGTTTTTCCATAAAATAAAAGATAAATTTTTGTTTTCATCAATAACTTTATTGATTTGGATATTTTGAGTGTGTTGGCTATCTTCACATGGTATGATGTTGATTGCTCTCAATTAATGTCTCAATTTGATCACTATCAACTTCAATCGGTCCACCTGATCCTGGAGTAAGAAATCTCTAGCTCGGTACTTTGCAAACCACTTTTGACACATTTGATCAGTCACAGCACCTTCTCCATACACTGAGCAAATCCCTTTTTTTTTTTTTTTTTTTGCACTTCAGTCGTATTCTTACCTTTCTTGAAATAATAAGTAACATATGTCAAAAATGTTGCTTATTTTTCCATGTTCAATATTAAAATGGCTACACAAAAATTCACCAATCTTTGATGTTTTTTTAATTCACTCTGACATGACAGCTGTCACAATACAATCTAACAAAATTGTTTCAAATGAAGTTAAAGACAACGAAGTGCTACTAGAACCATCTACAGAAAAAGACAAACGAACTTTTTGGCCAACCCAATACAACACGTAGCATGTGTGTCCAGCTTCTTTCACTTAGCATAGCAGCTGTACTATGTATCAGCACGTTGTTCCTTTTAAGGATAACATTCCATTGCATGAATATATCACATTCTGTTGATTTATTCATCAGCTGATGGACATTTGGGCTATTTCTACATTTTAGCTATTATGAATAATGCTGCTATAAATATCTAAGCACAAGTTTTTGTGTGGGCAAATCTTTTCACTTCTCTCCGTAACATACCTACAGGTGTAGAACTGCTAGATCATACTATAATTCTATGTTTAATTTTTCTAAGGAACTGCCAAACTGTTCTCTGAAGTGGCTACACCACTTTACATTCCCGCCAACAATACATGAGGGTTGCATATACTGCCAGCACTTGGTCTTATTCATCTTTTTTATTATAATCATCTTAGTAGATTTGAAGTGACATCTGATTGTGGTTCTGATTTATATTTCCCTAATGACTACTGATGTTGGGCATCTTTTCATGTACTAATTAGTTACTTGTAATCTTATTTGCAGAAATGTCTATTCAAATCCCTTGCTCATATTTTGTCT
This sequence comes from Tonatia bakeri, assembly GCA_004024845.1. NCBI lineage: Eukaryota > Metazoa > Chordata > Mammalia > Chiroptera > Phyllostomidae > Tonatia > Tonatia bakeri. The sequence goes on from PVIA01000787.1 coordinate 211,085, forward strand.
TATTGAGTGTAAGAAGTCTATATATAATTTGAATACAAATCCCTTACCAAATATATGATATGTAAATATTTCTTCTTACTCTGATGGTTGTCTTTCCATTTTTTTGATGATATCCTTAGAAGCACAAAAGTTATTAATTTTGATGGTCTTATTTATCTATTTTTTGTTTTGTTACTTATGCTCTTGGGGTCACAGGTAAAAAACTACTGCTTAATCAAAGGTCATGAAGATTTACTCCTAAGATTTCGTCTAAGAAATTTACAGTTTCAGCTCTGACATTTTGGCCTCTGATGAATTCTGAGTTAATTTTTACATGTGGTGTGAAGTTAACAGTCCAATTTCATTATTTTGCATACAAGCATCTACCTGGCTCAAGATCATCACTGACAGTGTGTATCCAGTTGTACATTTTTCCTGGGAAAATTTTTACTTTGTGTATATGTACAGTGTGTGTGTGTGTGTGTGTAATATTGCTTTTTTTTTTAATTTCGTCTTCTTATTTTAAAGATTTTGTTTATTCATTTTTAGAGAAGGGAAGAGAGGAGAAAGAGAGGGAGGGGAACATCAATGTGTGGTTGCCACTCACGCACCCGCAACGCAGGCATGTGCCCTGACTGGGAACCCAACCAGCGACCATTTGGTTCGCAGGCTGGTGCTCAGTCCACTGAGCTACACCAGCCAGAGCTAATATTGCTAAATTTTTAATCCCAAATGAATAATTAAGAATTCCTGAAACTGTATGCATGGGAGAGATTAGTCTGTGGTTTTCCTCGCTTGTAACATCTTTGTCAAATTTTGATACTGAGGTTATCCTTGCCTCGAAAAATGGCTTGAAAAGCATTCCCTCTGCCCTCGGTTTATCTAAACCAATTGGTTTAAGATTGTATTATTTCCACCTTAAATGTCTGATATAATACACCAGTGAAGTCATGTGGGCATGAAGTTTTCTTTGTGAGAAGATTCTGATTATAAATTCAATTTCTTAAATATGTATATAGTTATTCCAATTTTCTGTTAGATTTTCTAGGTTGCTTTTTTTCAAGAACTTATAAATTTCATCCAAGTTGCTGAATTTATTGTATTCAAGTGTAAAGTCATTAATATCAACTTATCACTCATTTAATATTTGTAGGATCTGTGACCCTGCATTAATGTTCCCTTTTCATTCTTGACAGTAGTTATTTGTATTTTTTTGTTACTTTCCTGATTATCTTTTTTAAGGGTCTATCATTTTCATTATGTTTTTCAAAAAGAAAACAGAAGTTCTGACTTTGTTGCTTGTTCTCCATTTTTATTTTCTACTTTATTATTTTTACTTTTGATTATTTTGAATCTATTATTCTTAAAACTTAAGAAGGAAATTCAGCTTATTTAAATATTTTTTACTACTATATGCATTTAAGGATATACTTTTCCCTTTAATATTTTCATTATATCCTAGAAATTCTGACATGTTTTCATTATCGTTCTATCACTTGAAATAATTTATAGTTTCTCTTGATGAGTACTCCGTGTGAACTTGAAAAGAGTGACTTATTGAGTATAGTCTTCTATAAACATCACTTAGGTCAAGTGGGATCACCATGTTGTTATTCATATACTTACTAATTGTTATGCTACTTACTTAGAACTGAGAGACATGTTAGGATTTCCAATGACTGTGGGTTTGTCTGTCCCTCTCTATAGTTCTCAATCTTTGCTTCCTTTGTATTACCAGATGCACATACATTTAGAAATCTTACGTCTATGATGAATTTATCTCACGGTTCCTGTATCAGATATTAACGCAGTCACATTAGTTTTCTTTTGTTTAGTGCTTGTTTGCATGATAAATATTCTCTTCATAATTTTACTATCAATTTTGTCTGAATCTTTATATTTAATGTGCATTTCTTTAAAAAAGCATGTAACTGGGTGTTTCTTTCTTTCTTTTTTTTTAGTCTGGACATCTTTGCCCTTTAAATGGAGTATTTAGTTTAATCATATTTAATATAATTTTTGATAGAGTTGAGTTTACATCTTTTGGTATTTGCTCTCTATATGTTCTTGGTTTTTCTCTCCCTCTTTTCCTGCCCATTTTTGGGGTAAGAAATTTGTAGTACTTCTTTGTACGTCTTGTACTTTTTTTTTTTAGTTATAATATTTTGTTATATTTAAAGTTGTTACTTTAGAAATTAAATAAGCATCCTTAATTTATCACAAACTATTTCATGAGTAAAGTAATGTAATGTAATGTAATGTAATGTAATGTAATGTAATGTAATGTAACAGAATGTTCCTCATGTTAGGTTTATCTGATGTTTCCCTGTGATTAAATACAGGTTACGCACTTCGAGACGGGTCACTACAAAAGGTGATGTTTGTGTCTTCTCAGGTTCTCACATCCAGAGGCACGTGATGTCCATCTGCCCCTTAATGATAACACTGATTTTGATCACACAGTCAAAGAGTTGCCTGGTTTCTCTATTATTCTCCCCAGTAACTAATAAGAAATCTGTGGGGAGATACTTTAAGACCACAAAATAGAGTGCTCCTCCCCAAGGATAAATTTTTATAATAGTTGGTTTCATTTATTATACTTGAATAAGTTCCATGCCAGTTTTAACATCTGTTTTTATTACAGTGGTCTACGCACACTCATTAAAACTGCTCATTAACTGCTATCTGGGTAGGATATAGGCACCTGATTTTTAAATCCAATGGTTATCAGTGCCCCAATTTTTGTTCAAAGAAAAGAAATCTCTTTAATTTAGGCTCTAGAAATTAAATGATATAATTGAAAGAATGTTCTATAAAAAAGAGAGAAACTTGTAAAAGAACCTACCTCTATTTATTCATATTATACATGAATTTTGGTTACAATGATATTGATTTTTAAAGCAGTGTAATTTTGAGGAGAGCTTTAATTCAAGGCTTTAATTTAGATTAAACCTAGTTAGCTTACATATAATGTTTAAATGGCCTGGTGACTTTAGTTTCTGAGTTTGGTAACAAGCACAAAAAAAGGTGATTTTTTTAGAAAACAGGGAAAATGGAAAAGAAAACTATTTAGAAATCATTTTGAAATTATTGTTTTTTGGGGTTTTTCTTTAAGTTTTTAAGATGCTTCCTTTCTCATTTTTCTACCATGGCTCTCAACATTATGTGAAAGCATATTTTACAAACCAGTCATTCTGCTGAACAGATATGCCACTAATTCAATAATTCTTTCAAAGAAGTCAAGGGACTGGGGGGTAGACCAAAAGAATATGAAGTATGTTATAGCCCCCTTTCTCTTTTGAGCCCAGCTTCTCATCTATAACTTTGTCTTACTTGCAATGCAATAAAACTCCAGCCTGTATGAAAAAAGAGAAGGGTTTTATTTATTTATTTTATTTTGATCAATAGAATTTAGCAGCCAAAGCATTAGTGTTTTGGGTTTTTTGGTTTTTGTTTTAAAGCATTTGTACCCACAGGCTCAAAGGAGGAAGAAAGGGAGAGGGATTAACTTTCTGCAAAGAAGGTCAAAAACATAATTTACAAGTGAGGCAAGAGGAGCAGCTGTATCTGTCGGCCTAATCAAGACTACCAGCTGGAGAATTTACCAGCAATATGAAAACCATGTCCACCAGATGTCAAGCAATGCAACTGGAGGCCAAACATCTTTGGCTCAACGCAGTACTCTCCCCTCTGCCACCCATACTTCATGTTAAATAGTAAGGTATCTTCCACAGGCCACCAGCAGGGATAACAAGAACATTTCCACATAAGGGACTTAATAACATGATCATACGACACCAGACTGGTTTCAGTACTGAAGTCCACTTCACACAATGTTCTTTGGTTAAAAAACAATTTCATCTTGTAAGGGGTGAGAAAACCATAAATGGCTGCACGCCATTCCTGTGCAAAGATTCTTGTGGCTTATCAGACATTTTATATTATGGATCCGTTTTGTCACGGGGAAGAAAAGAGTGTTCTGAAAATACGTGAATAACCATTTTCCACTCATTCTTACACCTGTGCCATTCAATACAGTACCACTAGACACATATGGTTATTTAAACTTAAACTATGTAAAATTTAAAATTCTTTTCCTTGGGCATACTAGCCCCATTTCAAGTGCTTGATAGCCATGTGTAGCTAGTGGCTATCCTTTTGGCCATCACAATATAAATACAAAACATTTTCATCATCACAGGAAATTCTGTTAGATAGTGTTGTTCTAAACCTATAAATCACCTTTAAAATGGGCAGTTATAATTCCCTTCTCTAAATACTATGAAATAAAGCAATCTTTATGCATTCTCTTATAATATAAGTTTACTAATACAATATAAATCTTGAAGCAGGTGAGGGTGACACAGAGGAGGGGAGCTCAGTAACAGTTTCATGAATGTGAACTGATACTTGTCTGATGAGATCTTTCTACACGTTGTACTCACAGAAGTTATGTGACAAAGACCCACTTGCTGATAATGTACACAGGCCAGTCTGGATGGGTGTTATACAACAAATAAGCAATAACCTATTCTTTCTTACGTGTATCATTAATTTATGATGCCACCTCTATCAAACAGTTTATACCAGAAGCTTCCTTACTTATGTTTCCGAATGTGCAAAATAAATCATGCCCTTTAAAAAAGAGGCTGCTGAACTTCACAGTTTTACAAATGCGTTACTTTAATGCCATGTAAAGATCATATACCACAGCTGTTTCTAAAACTTTTATGAAAAAGAACAACAAGAGGCCAATGTAATAAAATCCACAAATTATGCTTCTTACTCCCAGCCTCAACCATCGTGAGGCCGGGGATGTCGAACAACTCCGGAGGTGACGCGTGGATGCCTATGCCATCACTGTGACTCATTGAGGGACGCGTGCCATGGGCACATGACACACAGCAACAGACCTCTGTCTCTGCCTATGAGGACACTATGCCGGGGTGTGCCAGAACACACTGGAGCATGAACCAGGCCACACTCATAAGCATGTCAGCTGCCTCTGCCCGCATATGAACAGAAAGCAGTCCAGGTGCTTGGCTTTCTTCACCCAGGTTTTCTTTATTCCGACACTCCTTGCAAAATCACGTGGTCCTGAGAGCCCATCAGCTTCACTCCCATTTTCTCTTCTCAATCCCAGTTTCCTCTTTTCCAATTATTCACAGTGGACAAAGAAAAACAAGTTTTTCTTTGGAAAACTTGTTTTCTATGGAAAAAAGTTTTTTCTATTTCTCTCTGTTCCATCATCAAAAGCATAAAAGACCTGCTATTTATTTTGGGGGAATTCATCAACCCTACTTAATCAGATTCTCATAAAGATCACAGAGCTATTTACCAAGAGAGGCTGAGAAAAGTCACTTGTATCAACTTAGCCTGTTAGAGATTCGTGCAATGGCTGCAAGGATTTCAGGTTATGCCCCAGTTTTCCCACTTACCTTGGCTTTCCCGTCCTGGGCTGACATGTATCCAACACACATGCTCTCTGTCGTGTGGCTCCACAGAAATTCCACTGCCATGGAAGAGAACACAAATAGGCACATTCAGATCACAGATGGAAAATAAATCTTTGCTTTTTAATAGAATAGTTAAAGATAGCTTTATACTTAACACACTCAGTTTCCTACTTTCCATTTGCTCCTTCATAAATGTCAAGATGATTTAGTACCCAAAAGTGTGTAACGCCATTTACTGTGAAATGAAAATTGTATTTCTTTCTTGTCAAAACTTATGATTATTATATGTAAAATAAATGCTCTTCTGTTTCAAACTTATAACATTAAACACACACACACGCACATACACACTCATGTACAATATACAGTGACTTAGTAAATGTAATATCCCATAATGTAGTTTCCTTTAAAACACACACAACACACACATCTTGGTTTCTAAATACCATTCTACATGAAAAGGAACCAGGATTCCTTGGAGAAACATCAACTCCAGGGCTGGAACTAAGAAAACACAAAGCAAATCTGGAACACCTTGCTGTGCCAGAAAGTGAAGAAGTGCTCAGAGAAGGATGAGGACTATCGAAAGGACACGTGTCGGCTTGAAGGGGTCCCCGCTGCCCAGACCTGTGGCCATCTGAGCACCAAAATAAATAATAACAGTAATGAGTTATCAACACTGAACATGGTAAGAACTAGCAAGCCCGTATCAATGCAAACAAACAAATGAGTAAGTAAACGGGGGAGAAGAGAAAGTTCTTCCTTGTAGCACTTCACCAAGTAACAAATGCAGATGAAATAAGAGCTAGCAGACCATCATGGTTGCTAAAACTAGTTGGTGAAAATTTGAAGAGACAAGCTATTTCCATAGTCTCAAGACAATCTCTTTACAAAATTTTTACTAAATACAAAGAGGGAACATTGAATGTAAGTTGACTGCATAGAAAGCTGATGGACTCCACTTTAACCAAATGTTCCAAGCCAGCATCACCAAGTAAGGGACAAATCAGCAACACAATGTGCCTCCTGATAAGACACCCTGAGACTCGCCAACACTTTTGTAGCACGCTTGCCAAAAATGCAGAACCAGAATTGCATGAGAAAGCACCACACGAATCTGATATAAGAATACTACTAATTAACTGGTTCGAACTCTTCGAAAATGTCAAAGTCAACGAATACAAACAAAGTTGACAAACTATTTCCATTGAAAAGAGACATGATAACTAAATGCAACATGTCATCCTAGACTGGATCCTGGTCTAGGGGTTGGGAATGTTATAAGGGACATTACTGAGACAGTTAATGGAGTGTAAAAAGGGACTATGGATTCGATAATAGTGTTGTTCCTATGTTAAATTTCATGATTTTGGTATCTGTGTGTGATTATTTAGAAGAATGACCTTGTTCTTCAGAAATACACACGGAAGTATTAAAAGTAAAGACCCCTGGAATCTCCAGCTTGGTCTCAAATAGTTTAGAAAAATATGTGCATGATTAAATGGGTGAGCGTGTGTGTCTGTGTGTGTCTATGCCTAAAGGGAAAGTGAAGGGAAAGGGAGTGAGGATGGAAAAACAAATGGGGAAAATAAAAACAATGGATGATCTGGGTACAGAAACGATAGATGTCCCTTGTACTATTCTCATAACTATTCTGTAAGTTTGAAATTATATACGAATTAAGTCACAAAAAGAAAAAATCACAGATATGCAGAGCTACACATAAAAAACTTTGTTATCTTCAAGTACATACTTTCAAAATTCTGAGTTTTTTAAAAGGCATTTTTTTAAAGTTTTGAGGCATTTCTCCAACAAAAATTCCAAAAGTCCCTGATAATAAAACTGCATTGCTCAACACTAAACCCTCTGGGGCCCAGGCCATCCATCTGTTTATATCTCTGAGCTAATTAAGCCTGAAGACAAGTGTTTGAGTTGAGACACAACTGTGGGATCAGTGATCCTAGACTCTGAAGGCTTTGCCAGACATGTGGGGAAGAAAGAAGCAGTGAGGGACAAAACTGAGTTCCTCATATACGTGGCTCATTCCCTCATCATTCATTAATTATCAAACCTGCCAACCTGCTCAACAGACGCTCTGCTGAAGAGTGCAGGGGAACAGTGTCACGCGACGAAGCGAGTTCTCTTCACCAGATGTTTTTTCTTCCTCACACATCTCCTTTGAACTTCAAAACTCTTCATGTCCAGAGCAAGGTCTGGGATGTTCTAAATTGCCTAACAGAGCAAAGGCACTCAAGTCTTACTGAATTTCCCTAGAGTAATGACAATGCAATTGTATTTATAAATACAAAGCTAAGACATTTCTAAAACTGTGACTTCTCCTTATACCCCTCATGTTAAAGTAGGAGCTGCTCATGAATTAGCCAAAAACAAAACAAAACAAAACAAAAAACAAGGACATGTAGTAAATCTAATCATCAAAGTGAAGGATAAAAACATTGTACTTTCTTTTTAAAGACAGAATTTTGATGATTTTAAACTGCATTATTTTAAGAATGTAACCTGCTTTAAGACATGTGATACATAAAACATTCAGACTTACAAAACAGAATAAACTGGGTATATTTATTGGCCACACTAAGTGTTTTTATACTGAATGTTTTTCCATTAAAGTTCCTAGATTTAGAGCTTAGGAGTCCTTAAAGAAAGTAACTTAATGTCTAGAAATTCACTCTTCATTCTTTTCACAAACAAAACAAGCAAACAAAAAGAGGTGCATTGTACTGATACCAACAATTCAAATCAGTACATAGTGAGTTCAAGCTACGTTGAGAAACAGCAGGAGTTGTCTAAAATTTAAATTATAGAATGCTCTTGAAAAGAAACCCTATTATATTTATTTTAGTGCATATCTTAAATTAACATACCAAATTATTTTTTGGTGGGGGAATTCAGGGAAGCAGGAGAGGGAATTAACATTCGGAATCTAGCATATGCTGGGCACTGTCTGAGGAACGCAGCAAAGCCTGGGCGGGGGAACCTGATGATCACAGAAAGTATGTAACATGGCTTATGTCATTTTAGTATATGAACAAACTGGACTTCAAACTGGACTTTTGGATTCCAAAATATATGATCTCCCATTGTTCTATTACTCTAAAATTTACTCAGGTTGAAATGGATTTATAATTAGTGTTACGTATTAAGAGGATTAAATTCCAAACAAACACCAAAGGACCACAAAACATCAAACACAAGTACAACTTCTAAATATCTCCAAAGAAAAGCTTTTAAAACAATAACAAAATCCAGAGGTCATAAAAGACAAGATCAATAAATGCAACTATGTTAAAAAAATATTTACAGTATTCTCTTTGCCATGTGGGGAAAAAAGTCAACATATGAATGACAAACTGAAGAAATACTTGCAACCCATGGCATAGAAAAAGGACATTTTCTTAATATATAAAGATCCACTATAAATCAATAAGAGACAAATATCCAAAGGTAAAGAAAAAATAGGAACAACAAAAAAGTATATGAATGGCTCTAAAACACAGAAAGATGTTCTTTTACATTTCTCCTACTAAAAGAACTGCAAATTAAAACCACAAGATACCATTACTCAACTATCAGGTTATCAGATATCAAAAGGTTTGAAACAACTTTTTTTCCCCCTCTGGGGGCGAAGAAACGAGCACTCTCATACAATGATGGTAGGAGTATGGCCACCTGGAAATACATTCTTGTGATTTGTGGTAGTTGTATGTCCCAAAATGTCACCATGAACAACTAATTAGAAAACATGGAGCTATTGCTCCTAAGAGAAATGCAGCATGAGGTTCCTGCAAGTAACCTTATTTTATGTGGGATTCTGTTTAAAGACATCTTACTTAATGTATATTTCTTTTAAGGAATTCCTTATATGCAGTATTCTTTTATAATAAAATACTAGCCACGAAGCATTTAACATTTTCCTGACCTTGGATAACCTGCCCATGAGTTTCTGTGGCTTTCAGCCTCATGACAATGCTGTCCCCTATTCTCTTTTTACTGGCCATCATCTCATAAAACCACCAATTGAACAACATTTCCAGCTTTTCCATGGCTTCATTAGGCACCATAGATGTTACTTCGGTAGTTTCTAAAGCAGCATACAGATCAGTGAATTTCCTCTTCCTTTTTTGGAAATGCAGATTGTTGGTTCATTAACTTTGAACTTATGGCCAATGCTACTGTACCTCTTGCCTGAATGAGTTTATCCCACATGCATATTTCGCACACAAGACACCACAACTTCCTTGCACTAAGGAACACTAGACAGCAATTCAGGACTATGCTTGGGGGACATTTTTAAAGCAAAATAGCCAACAAAAAGTACAAAATTATGAAAGGTGTGGTACAAATAGACCACAACAAGGTCACTTGTTTACAGTATGGGAGCTGAAAAAAAATAGGCCTTGTCCACCTCAGCTGGGAGTGTGCAAGTAAGGTGACAAATTCTTCACCGCTCTGCACATGCCCACAAATGACTGTGAAGTGCTGACAGTACTAATTTTGAGATTACAAATAAATTTCAGCAAATAATAAGATTTATACAAACTCTACGGATAATAAGCATTGACTGTAGTTATCAGTGACACACGCTATAATGCATTCTAAAGATATGCATGTACATTTACGAAATAACATCTTTACAGAGATAATTACAGAGGTAGTTTTAATTAGGAAGAAACTGAAAATAGTTTAATTGCCTACTGGTAGGAGTATATATGCATAATTATGGAACTATTCAATAAAATACTATGCAACAATTAAAAGCAAGGGAGGTAGCTCTACATAGGTGATATGAAACCATCTACATTAAGTGTTTTACACACTTTTTGACCATGAACCAAAAAAAAGCAAAAGCAAATGCAAAAAGCCCCATATATTGTCACTTAGTACACATTTCTTTGTAACTGAAATTTCATAAAATCATACCACTTTACTCACAATGTATTGGTTTATTCTATTGAGTTCCTTAAATTCTACCTACCACATTAAAAAGATTATGCTTGTGACTCACTAAATTGACTTTAGACCTCATTAATACAACTTATTTCCGTTTTGAAAAAACACTAATCTGAAAGTATATAGAAAATAAAAGGCAAAGTAGAGCCCTGGCTGGTGTGGCTCAGTTGGTTGGAGCATCATCCCGTAGACCAAAAAGCTGTGGGTTTGATTACCAGTCAGTACACATACCCAGGTTGTAGGTTTGATCCCTGGTGGGGGCACATACAAGAAGGCAACAAATCAATGTTTCTCTCTCACAATGTTTCAATGCGCGCTCTTTCTCTCTCTCTCTCAAAGCAATGAAAAAAAGTCCTCAGGTGAGCATAAACAGATATCTAGACAGACAGATAAATATCTAGATAGATAAATGGCAAGGTGGAAAATGATTAATACAGGATGTGTGGCCATTTTTGTGAAAGAAAATGAAAGCACACCATAGATGAACATGCTTGCAATAACATGGATCTCCCTGGAAGAGTATCTGAGGAAACTAGCAAGAGTGTCTGCTATTATATATGGAACTGGTTGATGCAGAAAGTTCAGTGGAGGCTACCTATTTTTTATAACTATTCTTTCTGAAACTTCTGAATTTTGTCCTGTGTTCATTTATGTTCTATTTAAAAAAAAAAAAAAAAAAAAAAACCCTAGGGATCTCAATTACCCTGTCACTCAACATTATCTATGAAGAATTAATTTCTTCCCTGTTGAGATGATAATATTCTGAACTACTGAAATTTGACATAATGGTAATAGGATGTTAGCACTTTTTTGGCTCCTCATTTTGTTAGTCTTTGGTTGGCCACGAAGCCTGGTGTCCCAAGACCGGAGTCAGTTGCAGCAGTTGGTATTGGAAGGGGGTTGGGGCGTGGGAGCGGGAGACCTCTGCTCTGCTGGCAGTCCTGGGTGAAGACAAACTGCACTTCACAGAGCCTGGGGTGTCTGTGAAGGAAGGGGATGAGGCAAAAGCAGCAAGCTGGGGGGATGGAACCCACCTCAGTCCCCAGCTTCATTTTCCTTTAATGTTTCCTCACTGGTGACATTCTGTGCAGGTTTGGAGGCCTTCTTCTCTCCCCCCCTCCCTTTCTCTGGCTTTTCCAACTTGCAGAACTCTGGAGGAGGGCCTTTAGTTCTGCATCCTGAACTTTTATCTCAGACATGTAAAGGTCAGACTCAAAGAGACCACTGGGGTGTCCACATGCAGTCACTGGGCATCAGCAGAACTGTATTTTAAACCGGGCAACCAACTCGCCCTCATTCTTGAAAAGAACAGTACACAGTCACAGCAGTTCATGTTTAGCACACTCCAGCACAAGCACCCGGGCCTTCTTCTCATCTTCAAATGCTCCCAAAGTAAACGGCGTGGCATCAAAATGCCTTTCAACCTCACTAAAAAAGGCACATGAAGTTTTCATTTTCTGGCCATATTGTTTAGAAGGCTCTCTTTTGTAAAATGGTGGTTTTCTGTTCTACATCCTTGGCCTTGCCCTCTCCTGAGCTTGTGGTAGGCAATTGGAAAGACACGAGTAGAGCAAGGATAATGGGCCAGGTACACGAGGTCACCAGAACAGAAAAATCCAGGTGCCTAGCAACAGGCAAAACTAGGAAACCAAGGACCTCGCCCCAAGGATAACCTAGCATATTGCTGGTCATGTGGCTTTGACCCTCCCCTCCCCTTTTGTCCCCTGGTATGTTGCTAGTCATGTGATAGACCCCCTTGGAGGTAGAACAAGGGGCCAATGAGTGGCCTCATGCCACTCCCATGAGGGCTCTTACACAACCTCTCCCTTAGGCATTAACCAAGAGGGATCATATCTAAGCCTCTGCTGTGTTTCAGCTCTAGGCCCAGAAAAGTAGTAAAACCAGACAAGTGATGCCTTGGCTGACCTCAGGACTAGCTACACTGACTAATGACCACTTGCCCTGGCAGCAACCAGTCAGTGGAGACCATGACCCTGAAAGGACACACCTAGAAAGCAGATGAATATGCTGTTGAGATCCTCCCCTATGACTTCTCCTAGAGTCCCCCCAACCCAGCACTGCCCTCCCTCCATACTCTTGTTTTTCTCATCCCCTTCACATTCACCCCCAGGCACATTACCTTTTACCCTCCTCTCTCCTAAGCTCCAAGTGTCCCTTCTTTTGTCTCTATAAATTTTTTCCTGAGCCCATTTCTTCTACAGATCACTTCCTCTACCTCTGTGACTTTCTAAATAAATTTTCTCTTATAGTTTGAGTCTTGGCTCTTAATTCTTTCTTAGCCAGAACTCAAGGACCAAGGTTGCTGAATCAAGGTCCATTCTAGCAGCACCTGGTGCTGTTTTTGCCGCTGCGAACTAGCTGAATAGAATGATACTTCTACCGAAGACCGAAGTACTCAGTTGGTGACATGCCTACCCATCTCATACTTGATCATGAGCAGGTCCTTGGCAACAGTTTGCTCCTGCTACTTGTCTTCGCTCAGCATTTTTCCAGCACTATCACCTCTGCAGCCTTGTTCCCCCTAGCCGCCACATCGATCTCCCATCCTAGCCACAGGCTGTGGCTGGAGCCCAAAGCATATATTTTTAATTGTCCTTCATAAGAATGTTGTATTATGATGTGAAACTGATCTGATGCTTTCAAATTATTTCAGATCTCATAACTAAAACATGACCAAATCTTCTGAAGGACCATAAATAAATCCCTACTTAAATTTACACTGAGCACATATATTTAGGGCAAAACGTTTTATATTCAAAAAGAAGTCAAAATAAACAAGACAAATCTTTATTTCCACCAGAAATTTAAAGTCAAAACGTTTTTAAGTTTTTATAAATGAGTAGAAAATATTTATTTGCCTCAAGGGTAAATTTTATCTCATACAAACTTTCAAAAGTCCTGATTTGTAACTAAAACCCACCAAAAAGTAGAAAAAGTTTATTCAAATACAGTTGAAGAGGAAAATTAATATTTCAGCAAAAGAATAGCATTTCTTACCAGCAGTGATATCTAGAAGTCAGTAAGTTGATTCTTGATTTTAGTGACTAAATCTGAAATTGTTCCAATCACTAAAACTTAAAATTAATGGTAACAGTATTAAAAATGATTTTAAAAATAGTACAACAAACCAGGAAGATGCAACATCATAGTATCAGGACTTTTTCATATGTAAATTCTTACTTATAGGAGACCGGGAACTCAAGCAACATGCAGGGTAAAGGAACGGCCTGGAGCGACCCGTCTGAGCATGTGAAAGCACTGTCCATAACAGCCTTTAGTGCGGTCAAGCTGAAGCATATTTCCATTTAAAGAATCTTCTGGCCTTTCAGTAATGACCATGTTTCTTTGGTAGTGGGCCTGAGACTCTTTACACATCAACTACTGATTTGAAAAGGCTTAAAAAAAAAAAAAGCCAAAGCACAGAGATTATGAGACTACCGGAAATGCGCAGACCATGAAAAGATCTCCATTAGGAAATATTAACAACACCTAAGGCCACGCTAAAATAAATTTCTGAGTGGGTTTTATATGTGAAAGATGGACACGGGGATTTAGCACGATTCTTTTCCAAGTGACTTCAGAACACATCACATCACACAACAGTGATGTGAGAAAAGGCCAACACTGCTGATCCTATCCACAGCTGAAGAATGGGTGGGGCGATGTGCTCAAGAACGGCAGGTTAATGACTTTACAGGGATATTCAGAATGGATTTGTACATAATCTTGGAGGCCGGATCTGGGAAGCTGAATCGAATGCTTTGCAACAAATGAATTCACCTACGGGTATAATGTCCAAGAGCAGCTCTGCTTTAGTCCTGTGCCCCTCCAGCACATGAGAGCCTTTAGCCTTATAGAAAGCTCTGGCTCTTCCTAACATTTAAATCACCACCTTCTCTGCTTAATAAGCTGTATCTTGTATGATGTTCCCCCCATGATACCTCTTTCTCTTCAAAATGATTCACATGTCATCCTGTTTAAAGTAAATCAAAGTTTCCTTACCAGAGTTGCAAACAAGTTTTTTCTATCCAAACAGTTTCTCTTTTCTAACCAGAGAGCAGCCCTCAGCCACCCTTTTTTTTTCTTTTAAATATTATTCTCCAATTGCTGTTAACAACCCCCAGCTGCACTGGCTCCCGCACCCATTTAAAAGCTCTCTGCCTGACTTCACATCCCAGAGTTTCTTGCAAGGAAAACAGAACTCTAAAATCAGAACTGTCTTGGCCTGGGCAGTTGCCAAGTCAGCTGCTGCCTTACGTCGAATGACTTACCCTAGGACAATTTGCACAGTGTTTAAATTACTCCTTAATAATAGAGATACATTCATTTTTAAAATGAGAAGAATGAGTAACTGTAAATATAACAGTTTCCTCTTATCTCTGTAGGTTTTCTCCCAATGGTTGTTAGGTTCTTTATAACACAATAGGGGGTTTATACAAGGACAGTCTACAGTCCTGACATGGAATCCTTATGATTTATATAACACTTGTCCCATTATAGCCACGAAGTAGCTGTGAGTTGGCCTGCTTCCCTGAAAAACTTTCACCACTGAGCTGTCTTGGGAGGGTTGGGGATAGAGCTGTACAGAACCCCCGCTATACTAAGCCAAGAAAATAATTATCCTCTTTTTCAAAGGTTCACTCAGCTTTGTTCAGGACTGAAGAAGGATGCTGACTGAAAAGGAAGAAAGGGATATGGATCAAATAGTAATACAAGCCCTGAAGGACACTTCTATTCTCTTCCTGTTTTATCATTTCATTGTATTAGAAACTGCCGGAAATAGGGGCCACTGGCTGGGGATTGAAAGTTCTCTGCTGGGAAAGAAAAAAGCATTCAGTGAAACAAGTTTCATTGAAACATGATTTCATTCATTCAACAAATATTTTTTTAGGATTTATTTCATGCTATGGTGATCTCTATTACGCATTGAGCAGATGAAAAATGAACCACAGTAATAAGAATTACACAATCACTAGTATTCTATTCGTAAGTCTTTGTATTATTTATTTCAGATGGAAAACTTTGTGGCCAAGAAAAAAATACCCCTATATGGTTAGATTATAGCTAGAACTATGCCCCTCATGATGGAGAAGAAAATCACAGTTGAAATCTATTTGCAACTGTAAAAAGTGCTGTTATCACTAACAATTGTAAATGTTAGTGATATTTAAGGGAAGAAAAGTTCTGTTTTGTTTTAAAGCAAGCAAAGCAGAATACAGGTACTTATAATCAATATCTTTGTATTTCAAAAATGAAAACAAGAAGTACTATGAAATAGTCACGGGTCTGTAAAGTAAAGCACAGGGAATATAGTCAACAATATTATAATAACTATGTATGGTGCCAGGTGGGTACCTGAAATATTTGGGGAGCATTTTGTAAAGCATATGATTGTCTAACCATTACATTGTACATCTGAAACCAATACATAATAATACTGAATGCAAATTGTAAGTGAAAATACAATTAAAAAAGAAAACTAACTCTGAATTATATAAATCTCAGAGTACCACCTCAACAGATTAATCCAACTCAGTTGTTGAAAAGTTGAAATATCATGTCTGCCTTATTCCCTTCGCCTCTAAGAATAAATTACTTAGTTTGCTTCTTTCCATCTGATCCTTGAATAAGAACCAAAGTGTCAGCCTATCTCTTAAGACTATAGTGAAGATGTAACAATCCCAAAGCATTGCTGAGGCACTTAAAGAAAAACCACAACACTGAGCCCTCTTATAGAACAAAGATTTGTTATATTTTTAAGACAAGTTATTAACATCAGATGAACATCCATAAGTACCTCTTTTCCCACCACCAGCCTAACAGCTAATTTGCCTTCTCTTTGAGGTTATTTTTACAATTGTGTGAGCCCAGCAGAATGCCTAGTCATATGTGCTCACGGTGGCATGTGCCATGAAATGGAAATAAGTGATATTGCTGGGGACCCAAGAATGAAGCTCCTTTGAAGTGCATGTGTTTATATGTGCTCGCCAAATTTTTAATGCCAGTAAAACCAAAAGGCTGTTTGGAATTTTAACTTACAGTAAAATGACACTTTATCTTTTTAATGTTCTGGGAAGTATCAATTCAATCTAACATTTTTTAAAAACCATAGCTAATTTTGGTAGCAGTGATAAAAATAGTACTTGATAAAGAATTTTGCCTGTTCTGAAAAGGGAGGAAGAGGACGACACCACATTTAAGTTCCAATTGGCAAATGAAGAACAGTTTGATTCGATAGAGCTAAGTCTAAAATGATAGAGGGACTCATTATCCTTTCAGTTAGGAAACTGCAAAAACTATCACAGAAGAAATAATATGATATACCATTTATATAAAGTTCAGACAGACCCACATGAGGGCTTCAAAGATGGGAATAATGGGCAATTTCTAAAGGTGGGTAGAGGGTCCACAGGTGTTCATTTTATTACTATCCTTTATAACTTACACATACATTACATTCTTCTTTTAAAAAGTATATATATATTAAAAAAACATTTCATAGAAAAGAGGAAAGAAACAGGGAAAAAGGGTAACTAGACAATTAGAAGCAATATCATTTACAAACTTATTTATCAGCATCATGAACATATTCAGAGATAGGAGAAACCTGTTATTCTCTGAGTAAGGTGAGGGTAACTTAATGGGAAAGTAACAATTACGACATGTGCTCATCAGATGATAGTCATGGCTTAACTGTGGGCCTCAAATCCATTTAGAATGAAGGATTCCAACACAGACTTGTCACAAAGGTCACTAGCCAAACACACAACCCTTTCTACTCCCTAAGAGCCCCTATGCCTCCTGTTCTGAACTGCTTAAGATTTTTCTTAAATACATTGACCCCTGTGCTCACTGCTTCCTGTTAATCACTGTAAGGCAGGAACCCCTGAGCTTCACAAAGTCTGTCAGGCTCCTGTCAACTAAGAAAGGGCAGGCTGCAAGGGAAAAAATGTACCCATACAGTGAGAACAGTCTTTTATGCTGTATGTTTGCATATATTCTAATTACTTGTATTGAATCATAAGCTTAAAACCAAAAAGAACTCATTTTTTTCCACTGGAAGGCTTGATGTGTTTTTGTTTACACAATTATTAGCCATACTATTCACAGTGGCCTCAATAAAGCACTTCTATAGAGGCCTGGAAAGCACATGTAAATTGTACTTTAGCAGGTAAAAATATACTGTTTTTTTTTTTTCTCTAAAAGCAGAGAAAATTAATTCTTTTCAGCTGTTTCATTCCAGGGACAAGCATTTGCTTTGCGTTAAAGCAGTGATTTGTAGGCATGCCTTTGCCAGCATCTTGTGATCTGGGGTGGGAGGTGGTGGGATGGGTGCTGCAAAAACATTCACATCCAAATTGTCCTTTTTACAAGGCTGTTTGTTGAGGCTGTCTTCTGCAATCCATTTAAACTGTCTCCAACCCATCTTGTTCCTGGACACTCATCATTATCCAACATTTCCTGCCCACATTGTTTGTTTTTTACAGCATGTGAAGTTATTTCATGCAACTTTTTATTTTTCTTAAAAAGTGGTCAATTTCTTTAAAAATTTCTACTAAATAATAAGGAAGTTTATTTGGTACTTAATTTATTCATTTAATAATTATTGGGAGCCTACCGTGGAGGGTGAACAAAAATTGGATATGACACAGTCCTTGTCTTCAAACAATTCACAATCTGGTGGTATGAGTCTCATAAGGCAGTGTAATATTTTAATACTTGGAAAAATATTTCAAACCCTTGTACCATCCATGTGAGTCACTAGGGTTCAAAGACCTCTGATCTATTCCTTCGAAATAATTGAGTTCAGGAAAAAAAAGTTACGAAGCTTCCCTGAAGAGAGAAGCAGACACTTTAACACATGTCTAGGATGTGTCATGGTGTGTGCCAACTGCATGTTGCAAAAACAACACAAGGAACAAATTGCCTGGGAGAATGGCTTCCAAAGGATGTCTAGAAGGCTCCTATCTGTCCTGGGTCTTAAAGAAGGAAAGTAATTGGTCCAGGGCATTTCAAGTACAGGTAATAGCATGTGAAAAGTTATTGGAAATCTGTAGGTCCTCTTTGGAGAAGTGTCTATTTAGGCCCTTTGACCATTTTTTAATTGAGTTGTTTGTCCGCTTGGTGTTGAGCTGTATAAGTTTTTTATATACAAGGTCTGGCACAATAATGTTCCTTTTTTATGAGCTGGTAATCTATTCCAAATCTTTTATTACAAAATCATAATCATGTAATTCTGTAAAGTAACAATATCACACTCAAGCCATATGACATTTTAGGTGAAATGTTCAAATTGCTGTCCATCTCATGTGAGACATTCACAAACCCTACCAATCACACTCAATGGCATTACTTCTGCCAGACCCCGTGTTTTGGAAATTAACCCCTTATAAGGTGTATCACTGGCAAATATGTTCTCCCATTCAGTGGGCTCCCATTTCATTTTGTTGATGGTTTCTTTTGCTCTGCAAAAGATTTTTAGTTTGATGTAGCTCCATTTGCTGATTTTTTCCTTTGTTTCCTTCACAGAAGAGATATATTGGCAAAAACACTGCTATAAGAAATGTCTGAAATTTTACCAATTATTTTCTTCTAGGATTTTTATTGTTTCATGCCTTACATTTAAGTCTTTAATCCAGTTTGAGTTTATTCTTGTGTATGGTGTAACTTGGTGGTCTAGTTTCATTTTTTTTGCATGTTATCTGTCCAATTTTTCCCACACCATTTCTTGAAGAGACTGTCTTTACCCTATTTTATGTTCTTGACCATAAAGGCGTGAGTATATTTCTGTGCTCTCTATTCTGTTCCATTGATCTATATATGCCTGTTCTTGTGCCAACACCACGTTGTTTTAATTACTATTTTTGTTGTTTATTTTGATATTAGGAAGTATGATACTTCCAATTTTGTTCTTTTTTTCTCAAGATTGATAAGGCTATTTGGGGTCTTTTGTGGTTCCATATAAATTTTGGAATATTTGTTCTAGATCTGTGACATATGTCATCAATATTTTAATGGAAATGGCATTAAATCTGCAGATTGCTTTCGGTACTATGGACATTTTAATGATGTGAATTTTTCCTAGCCATGAACAAGGTATATGCTTCCACTTATTTTCTTTCGATTTCTTCCTCACTTTCTTTTTTCAGTATCTTATAAGTTTCTGAGTACAGGTCTTTTGCCTCCCTGGTTAAATATATCCCTAGGTACCTTATTTTTTTATTGCAAAAGTAAATGGGATGTCTTCTTAATTCCTCTTTCTGACAATTCATTATTGGTGTGTAAAATGCCACAGATTTCTGAATGCTAATTTTGTATCCCGCTACTTTGTCAAATTCATTTATTAGACCTCGTAGCTTTTTGGTAGATTCTTTAGGGTTTCCTATATACAATATGATGTCATCTGTGAATAATGACAGTTTTATTTCCTCCTTTCCAATTTAGATGCTTTTTATTTCTTCTTCTTATCTGATTGCTGTGGCTAGTACTTCCAGTGCTATCTTGAATAAAAGTGGTAAAAGTAGACATTCCTGCCTTGTTCCTTATCTTAAGGAAAACACTTAGTTTTTGCCCACTACAGATGGCCAATAAACATGAAAAAATTCTCAACATCACTAATCGCTGAAGAAGTGCAAATTAAAACCACAATGACATATCACCTCACACCTATCAGAATGCCTGCATTAATAAATCAACAAACAACAAATGTATGCAAGGTTGTGGAGAAAAGGGAACCCTTATGCACTATTGGTGGGAATGCATATTGGTGCAGTCACTGTGGAAAACAGTGTGGAGTTTCCTCAAAAAATTTAAAATGAAAACTCCCTTTTGATCCATTGATCCCATTGATGGGAATACATTCTAAAAAACTGGAAACACTAATTCAAAAGAATATATATACCTTTATGTTCACTGCATTATTATTTACAATAGCCATGATCTGGAAACAGCCCAGGTACCCATCAATAAATGAGTGGATGAAAAAGCTGTGGTATATTTATACAATGGAATACTACTTGACCTTAAAAAAGAAGGAAATCTTTCCTTTTGTGACAGCTGGATGGGCCTGGAGATTATTATCATAAGTGAAATATGCCAGTCAGAGAAAGACAAATATTATATGATCTCACTAACACATGGAATCTAATGACCAAAATAAATTTATGAACAAAACAGGAACAGAGGCATGGATACACAGAACAGACTAACAGCTGCCAGAGGAGACAGCGATTGTGGGGCTAAATGAAAGAAGGTGAAGGGATTAAGCAAAAAAAAAAAACATTTACATATAACACACAGACACAGATAACAATGTGGTGATAGTCAGAGGGAAAGGGGGTGGAAGAAGGTGGAGGTAAGCAAAGGGGGTGTAAATGGAGATAGAGACTCTTCTTTGGGAGATGGGTGCACACTGCAGTGTGCAGATGATGTTTTGTTGAGTTGTACACTTGATACCCATATAGTTTTGTAAACCAATGTCATCCCAATAAATTGTATTTTAAAAAGTTATTAGGGAAAAAGCAAGAACCTTTTGAAGAAGACAAAGCAATCTAGAATGGCCAGAATTTGGGGCTTTGAAGATGAGTGGAGAAAAAGAAGGAGTAGTCAGAAACAATACTGAAAGCATGTTCTCGGGTCATATGAGGGAAGTACATTTTCTATCAAGGTAAGTAGCTCCTATCCATCTTGTAGAGGAATGAGCAGCAGAGGTGGAAATGTGAGAGAGAGTGTGTGTATGTGTGTTCTCACTGAAGAACTAAAAGTAAAGAGCATGTGGATGATAAGAGATACGTATTTTGCTTTTATAGAAAGTTATTCAACATTTAGCTTAGACACATAGACAAACTAAGTATATATGCTTTTATGGTTCTTGTTTTGACCATTGTCCTCCCTCTGATACTGGGACTAGTGTAGCTCTCATGTCATAATTGGGTCAGGTTCTCCTTCTGGCCCTCCTTTTGGCCTTTCTGCTTCACGACAGTATGCTTCTCTCCGGACTTCCCTTTTTTCAGAACATAATTAAGTTCTTCATAGAGAGAGAAGTCTGGTGACAGCATGGAGGTGGGAGATGAGTAGAGGTGTGAAGGAGACAGTTTGGGGAAGAGTGGTCAGGGCACGCAAAGTATATGGCACTGATCACATTTGCCCCAGAGGATCCAAAGAGAACCAACATCCAGTAATGCAAACTCAAACCTGACAGTCTGAGTCGCATAAAGATGCAACAGAGCACCGTGACTTATCATTGTAGATTGCTGGACAAACTAGAGAGCCATCTGGCAGTGAGAGGATTCAAAAGGGTTCTTAGTTATCTATTGCAGCATAAATTACCACAAATTATAGTAGTTTAAAACAGCAAACATTTATATCAGTTTCTGTGAGTGAGGAATTAAGGAGTGGCTTTGTTGGATGGTTCTTGCTCAGGGTTTCTCACAAGATTTCAATCAAGAAATCTGCCCGGGGCTTCAGTCATCTGAAGGCTCACTCAGAGCTGAGGCTCACTCAGTGCTGAAGGCTCACTCAACCTCCATGCCTCACTGGCTGTTGGAAGGAACTCACGGTTTTTTGTCATGTGCGGCTTGAGTGTCCTCACGAAACGACTGTTGCCCTTTCCCAGGGTAAGGGATCCAGCAGGGAGAGCAAGATGCCTCAGAGAAACCACAATGCGTTTTTTGACCTCACCTCACAAATCACACACTGTCACTTTGCCATGTTTTTATGCATTGGAAGGGAATCTCTAGAGAAGAGGAATTAAGCTTTACTTCTTGCCAACAGCTTATGCGCAAAACACATGTAATAAGGTCACACAAGAGGACTTTAAGGTTTTCTTCGTACCTAGATTCTCTAACTCTATTCATGAACCAGTGAAGGAAAACAAATCCTGAAAGTGTCTGTATGTCAGTCATCCCACCCTTGAAGGGGCCCACTGGGACTCTTGTAATTGATGTATTTATCAAGAGGAGTGGCTCATACTGTCTTCCTGGACATTACTAAGTAGCAATGCCATTTTATTGAAACTGCTTTCGTGGTATGATGAAAACACTATGATTTTTCAGAAAAGAGAGCAGACAGAAAAAGCTGAAGTCAAACATTGTAATGTGAACTATACTCTTAATTTTTTGCCCAAAAGGAGTCATATGTTACTGACTAATCCAGAAATAGAAGCATGAACACATTCTATAGAGTGAAAATGTTTCCTATGAGAATAACCAGAACCAGAGCGTGGTGGCTCTGGAAAGGAAGGTGACCAAAAGTGACTTTCACGTCTCCCTTCCTATATTTCTGTACCATGTTTGCTTTCATACTACATACTGAACATATATAACTTTTTAAAGCAAAAAATATAAAAATCCATGTAGTTTGTAGCATCTACAAGTTGATACTAGTATTCACTAGATTTTAGTAGATAAACCTCACAAACATCAATCCCTCCTGTTTACTTTATCAAATGATGATATTTCACTTAGTCCATAAATTGACACATTTCATTCTTCTTCTTGAGACAGAGTAGAAACCAGGTTGCAAATTACTACCTTGCTGATAAAACTTACTTAACATAAGCTAAAATTCTATGACTTGTCCTTAAATATGTATCTCTATACTATACCACCAAAAATATCTTATAATTTTCATGATTAACTCAAATGGACAAGAGTCCATGCTCATTAAAGAACTGACTCTCTGTTCTAGGAACAGTCCCTGAAGCAGTTTTAAAACTGCCCTCCCACCTATTGGTACTAAGTATTATTCTGAATTCTTTTGGAAGGCCCAGGTACTTAAAAGCAAACTCCCTGCTTTCTAACTGGGAAAGATATTTAAAGGATTCAACAATGATTAAAATACCAAATAAGCAAATGGCTAATGTGCCTTGTTTTAACAAAAAGTGGCTATTAAAAAAAAAAAATTCCTGGGAGCAACGTCAGTACCAAGTATAATGGGTAGCAAGAGAAAGAGAATACCACAAGAAAAATGATAAGGCTGGTGGTCAGAAACCTGGTAAAGAAAGAGACACTTTATACCACAGGTGGCAAACACAAGGCCCACAGGCCAAATCCGGCCTTCTACAATGTTTTATCCAGGCCCTGCACCTTGCATCTACCTGGGAGCAGCGCCAAGCTCTCACTTAACTGTTAAGGAGCAGTTACATTTATATAGTCCTAAAATTACATTTGGCCCTTTGAAGGCTGATGTGGCCCCTGGTAAAAATGACTTTGATACCCCTGCTTTACACAAAAGTGCTTTTTTTTTTTTTTTTTTTTCTCTGAGGAATGAGGGGAGAGATTCTATGAAAGCTCTTCAGGCTTCTATACAAAAAACAATTTTATGCTCATGAGATATGCCCAGTCTTCTATTTTATACTCACAGATCCTCAAGTTATGAAGAAACTTTTATTACAGCAATTCAGAACAATCATACAATACAGATCAGGTACCACCCACACTTCCTATAAGGAAATTTATACAAAGAGGTTAACTACCACAGCTCCTATTAATCACCTGTTTATATTAAAAAATACTTAGAGAAGAATGGATGAATACACATTGGTATATCCATACAAGGAAACACTACAGAACGAGAGAAAAGAACAAACTACTAACACGCAGAACATGGATGAATCTAACAGGCTTAAGGCTGACTGAACACATCAGACATACAGTACATAAATAGTACATATTCTCTGATTCCATTTAAATAAAATATAAAACCAAGCAAAATTAATCATAGTGTATAGAAGTCAGCATAGTGGTTAACTTTGGAGTGGGTAGAGACTGGGAGGTGTTACAAGTGGTCTTTTGAGGTTATAGTAAAGTTCTATTTTTTACCTCGGGACTGGTTACATGGGTGGGTTCACTTTGTGATAATTTGTCAAGCAGTTGCATTTATGATTTGTGCACTTTTCTGAATGTTTGTACACCTCAATTAAAAATTCAATTAAAAAATAATATATAGGGCTCTCTACTAGTTTATGTGGAATCTTTATGCAGATTTTTTTTAATGTCCCCTCTGGCCGTGACCTGTGTAGTCCAGTTGGTTGGGCACTGTTCTGCAGAGTGAAAGGTCACTGGTTCAATTCCCAGACAGGGCACATGCCTGGGTTGCAGGTTCAATCCTGGCTGGGGTGTGTACAAGATAGATGTTTCTCTCTCACATCAATGTTTCTCTCCCTCTCTTTTCTCCCTCCCTTCTCATCTCTCTAATAAATACATTTTTTTTAAAAAATAAAATAATAATAAATAAAAGTGCCCCTCTGGATGAATGAATTAGAAAAGGGCGACCCATGGGTAGAGGTAGCTCTACAAGTTTGGGCCATGGCAAGGGGAGGGCAGGCTGGGTTTTATCGCACATCTGGATGAACACCTGCAAATCTGAAAAATGCTCATTTGACCCTCTCTCACCATAGCTTTATTAGAAGGACATGGCACACGTCCTTATTTTACAGATGTGGAAGTGACAAAGAACAGTGACGCATGAGGGTGTCACAGCCAATAAGTGATGGAGCCAGGATGGATTTCTAGACCAGCAGCTCTTCATGTGCTTCTGATTCCTTTTTGGGAGGGAAAACAGGAAGAAGCTTTCTGTGTTACTCTGTATATTGTCATGGGTCATCTCAAATGTTTTGTAGAATAAGGCAGGGGATAAATACATGGTCCAATATTCTTAATATTGGGCTTTAGTGAAGGTCCTTGGTTCCAAGCCCATTCTAAAAATATGCTCTAAGCATAGAATCAGAAGTAAACATTCACCTTTTAGATGTTTATCTCTGCAAAAAGATCAGTAGAAAGAGAAGATGACATGTCAACAGAGTGTCCTGGCCCTCCCATAGCTATTGACTCAAGGACAGAAATCTTTCCATGTCTTACAAAAATGAAAGAGAAAGACACACACATAGTGTTTATGTCCAGCTTACCTAGAAGTGTCTGCTTATTTTGGGAGGAGCCAGGCTCTGCAGAACATCTGCAAGACCGGAGAACAATCACTCCTCCAAGCACACCATCTTCACTGGCCAGGAAAGGTGAACCTAGGCAGAAATGACTAGTAATCACTTCTCAGTAAACTTTACTATTTTCATTTTCAATTATCATTTGATTACTAGAACAAAAATGTGGTATGAATAAGATTTTGAATGATGCCCATTTCCTGACAATCACCATTGTCCCCCCCACCTTGCATATGCTAGATAGCAAAGGCAGGCTGATGTCTAAACGGGGTCATTTGGCAAAGACAGTGCCACATGCTGCCAAGAAGACTTGAGTGGGGATGGAGTGTGCATTACTGTATTCAGAATGGAAATGGAAACACTACCAGATTAAAGGACCAAACACAAATACAGGAAAAAATGCTTGGCAACTCTCTTTGATCAGCTCTTAAGGATCACTTACCAGGCTCTCCCTGCTGTCAGGGGCATGCCACCAAAAGCTTTGATTTACTACCTTAAATTCAATTTTAAACAATAAACTACAAACTTTATTACAAACATGTTAAAATGCTCCTGATGGTTTACACAAATAAGGGTGAAACTATATTTCTGTTAAGAGAGTCTAAAGGTTAGAAATGACTGGGCCTCTGTGAAATCTCACACACTGAAGCACTGTGAACATTTCAAGAACACTACATTTAAAAATTTTTTACTGGTGTTTAAAGAAAGAGAGAGAGATACATGGATTTGTTGCTCTATTCATGTTGCACTCATTGGTTGATTCTTGTATGTACCCTGACCAGGGATCAAACCCACAAACTTGGCCTGCTGGAACAATGCTCTAACCAACAAAGCACCAAGCGAGGGCAGAACACTACATTTTAAAAGCCCTCAATTTTCTTCCCAAAAGACATCTTCTTCAAATATCTGGCCTAGCAAGTGAGAACATGAAGAATAAATGCTAAATTAATGCAAGCACTATCAAAGAAATTAGTAAAAATAAAAATCAAATTGGATTTGGAGGGAGCTTCTGGTTAAATTTAGTAAATTAAATGCATGCTTTTATGTCCACTCCTTCCTCAAATCCCACTAAGCTGAGGGGCAAGACAGAAAAACGGCATGGCCAAATAAGGACAAGGAAAATGACCCTTTAGAAAATGGAAAGAAAATAGACAAGTAGTCAGTTGCTCACCCAGCAGACCTGTGAAAGCTGAAACCTAAGCTTCCATGGGAGGGGTGAGATTGGTTGGAGTGAGGGGACACCTACAGGAAACCACTCAGTTTTTTCATAAAACCCAAAAAGAATCAGAAATGGGAGGCTTCAAGTTCTTCTGAAGGCAGGGGTACAGGGCAGGGCTGAAAGGAAGAGGGTTGACTGAGAGCATTCAAAAGGGTCCTGGGTGGCTCAACTCATCCGAGCTCAAACGTCTCCACTTCTTCCCTTTGCAATGACTTCACGCTTCAAACCATGTCAGATCCTGCCAGTTCCCTCAGAAGCATGCACACTTTCACCTGCCTTTGCCCCTTTGCTTCCACTGAGAAGGCTCTGAACATACACTCTCATCACGCTGAACTCACTGCTCCAGTCTGGCCTCTCTGCTCCAGTTCTTCAAATCTCTAAATTATTAATTCAATAAATATGTACTATGTGTCACAACTTTTCTAGGTACTGGCAATACGACAGTGAACAAAATGAAGTCCCTGCTCACATCTAGTTGAGCGGGTTGGGGGTCAAGTAATGCACTCACATGTCAGTAAGAAACCCATCCAGACAACAGTAAGTGTGCTATGGAGAAAATGAGTCCTGGTAAATGGTGGAGGGTGTGACTGGGGCAGGAATTACTTTACATGAAGAGGCAAGGAAGGCATCTTTTGGTAAGAAGCTAATCTGGGATGATTTGGGGAAAGAACAACCTAGGCAGATGAGCCACACCAATGCACAGACTGAGGTGGGAAGGGTCTTGGGTGTTCAGAACATACAAAGGATGCTAGAGTAGTGAGAGTCGAGAGAGGGGTGAAGAAAGGGTAGACTGAGAAAGGCAGGGCCAGGTCAGGCAGGGTTATACAAGGCCTTGTGGGTTCAGCAAGGAGTTTGGATTTTACTCCAAGTGTGATGAAAAGATGATGCAGGGCTTACACCATGACACTGACAGACTTTATTTTGCACTGGTCAGCAGGGCCAGAGTGAAAGCAGCAAGCCACTAAGGAAGCTGCTATGGCAGCCCTGTTGAAAAATGGTAGTGATCAGGGTGAGCCTAGTGGCAGTAGAGATTGTCAACAGAGGATAAGCCTAGGATTTATTCTGTAAATAGGACAGGGATGTTTACAGAACAGATATGAGGGGCATGGGAAACAGAAATAGCAAAGCTTACTGTAATAAAAAGTATGTGCCCAACATCACATCATTAAACCATTCAAAAACCATTAATGGCTCCCAACTGCCCACAGAATATTGTCCAAACTCCCTACCCCAGTCTAGCCTTCCTCTCTCTCCCCAACCTTCTCTCTGTATTTATTTTTACATATCATATGCCCCAGCCAAATTGGACTTCCTGTATCCCATTTCCCCAAGACTTCTCCTGGGTCCATGGTTATGAAATGTTCTTCCTGGTTCCTTTTCCTCCCATGGACTGACTCTGTTCTTCAGCTCCAATGACTTTATACAGACTATGGGGTGAGGGGATCTGATTCACCTTTGAAACCCTCCTAGTGACTAATAAAGTGCTTTCACTCATTTACCACCTTCCCCAACCCCAAACTCCTCAACACAAACACACATACCCCACACACGCCTGCAATGGGGCGTGTATGGTATGAGGATGATAAGATAGTATGTGAGTCCTCTGAAAGGGCATGGGGCCCCAGATCACACTGGGGGCTTATTATCTGGGCTCATCATCCTTGGTATGAATTCAATAATAATTTAATGAAACAATGATTGGCACTATCTTAAAGTTCTAAATTTTCCTTGGGATGTACTCAGATTTCATATTTTCACCTTGATGTTAAAAAAAACTACTCAAGACTTTTTTTTTTGAGTTTTGGGGTAGCAACTCTGCTCTTAAGCAAGATGTATACAAAAAAACACCATGCTTCAGCTTCTTTAGTTATAAATCATGGATATTAAAAGACATCTTTCTGGGTTGTTGTGGGGATTGGTTATGAACTTTGTAACCTCTAAGGTGCTATTTAAACATTTAGTGGTAGTAATATTGATGACAGATACTTTATAGCATTTTGCTGGCTCTCAAAGATTATCATGTTGAACAAAATCTATTAATGTCCCTACCTGATTAACCTTCTACAACAGTCAGAGTCAGCACTCCACTGACATGCAGCAGTTGGGTGGTGGGGGTGGTGACAGAATGTCAATTTCCCAAGATAAAATGTCAAACAGTCTTTGTATAAAAGGAAATACTATTTCTCATTGTTCCCAGAAAGAAAAGAAAAATTAACATGAAGTGACTTGTTGGGCACCATACTAGAGGCTTTCTATATCCATATAGAAAATTGTTGGTAAATATTAATAAACTAAGACTATCCAAAGTCTTACTAATATATATGCAAACAGTTGCATAAAATAAGTTAAGAAGATTAAAGAAAAAAAATACAATTAAGATTGATTCATTCACCCTAATAAAATGTCTTAAATAGATGAAGTCTATAACTGCTCTAGAAAGAAATTATAATCACAGATGGTAAGAGAAAGAGTCACTGTGATCAAATGTGTATAATCTGGACATTTATTTAGATTGCAAACTCAGACTGTAAACATATGAAACAATGATTTACTGTATGTATTCCATAATCTTTAAGGAGAATCACTATAAGTATTAAAATAAAGAAGTTAACAGGAGTATTAATCTATATTATTTTTATTGGTAGTGCCAGAATCCCAATTACAATGATTTTAAGTAAAAAAAGATGATCATTGGCTCAAAAAAATCCAAGAGAAACACAATTCAAACTTCTGAAAGGTAGGGATGTGACAAGTTTCAGGAAGGGCTAGAAACAGGCTTCTCCACCATGGATGGCGATGCCCAACAACAGCTCCACAACTGTACACCGGCCAACTTAAGCCACCAGAGAGACTTCCTCTCTTCATTAGTTTTGACATTCTCAGGGGCCATCACTCAGACTCAGGAAGATAGGGAAACCTGACTGGCGTGGCTCTGGTCAGGATTTAAGCCTAGAACAATCAACTGATCAAGAGGACCATGAAGTGGGGTCACAGATGAACAGCCAAATTCACAGATATCCACAAAACACAAATGGACAGAATACTGGGCTACGAAACCAGGAAATCAGGGTTCCAGATCTGATGCAGTATACCTGATCTCAGACGATCCACTTCACCTCTCTGAACTTTGCTTTCTTCCTCATTTGAACAATTAGGAAACTAGACTAATAATCTTTGATGCCCCTACCAGTTCTAATAGGCATAGTCCTAGGAGTACTGTCAGTTTTAGAGATTCATGTCTATCCATAAGCAGCAACCAGCCATTACCTGATGCCAGCAAGTTCTTTTTGCAAAACTAATACAACACTTCTTCAACATGTGAGAACTTATCAAGAGAGTGATTATGTAGCCAGAAGGCAGCTGCTAGTGTTCCATCTTCCCATCACATTTAACAAGAAACCTCTGTCTTTTAAATACATTTCTGTGGATTTCTTTCTTCTCTTTAATGCCTGCATGCCAAATCACCTGAATGCCATTTTCTCTTGAAGGAATTACACATACATTGTGAAAAATAAATATGTTAATATACAGAGAGAGAAATGGTTGGGTAGTCAGGTGAGGAAGAAAATGAAGGACTAGAGAATAATGAATGTTCCCTAATGAAAACATATGCCTCTAACTCTAAAAGAACAATAAAGATTATAAATATTCTTGCCCTGACCTGTGTGGCTCAGTGGGCTGGTCACCATCTGCAAAGCAAAAGGTTGCTGGTTTGATTTCTGGTCAAGGCGCATGTCTGGGTTGCAGGTTTGGTCCCCAGTCAGGGCATGTACAAGAGGCAACAATTGATGTTTCTCTCTAATATCAATGTTTCTCTCTCTTTCTCTCTTTATCCCTCCCTTCCCCTCTCTCTAAAAATAAATACATAAAATATTTTAAAAATATATAAATATTCTTTAAACACAGAAGCAAGATAACAGTTTATACTTCCTGGAAGACCAAGGACCTATCCTCTAAAGATGCACTTAAATTACTTCAGATCTCTTTTATAGATGTGAAGTATAAGCACAGTAACACGAAGACCACATAATGAGAGGAGCCAATCATTAAGTTCAGAAGCATTAGCTCATTAAAAAAGTGCCACTATATTCTGCCTTTGAAGAGAAATCTACAGATTGCTGCCATCATCCTATTAGACATATATTAAGTGCATTCTATCATTCCCTGCTCCCATAAAACTGGCAATGGAATGATTATTACTATATTCATCTGATAGATGAGAAACCAAAGTGGGGAGGAGAGAGGTAGAGGCACAGGGAGGAAATGATAAGCCCACAGAAACACAGAGAAGAAGTGGGAGCAGAATGCAAAACCGCTGGCTCAGACCCTCTCACTACAAACCCTGCATACACCCATTCTTCAGAAGCCCAACACTACCACAGCTCAGCGGTGTCACCATTAAGTACAGTTTTCTGGTAATAAATATTGTTTTAAAGTCTCAATTCTTTCAAAAGGTGAATCGAGTATGACCAATGACCCCTTTGAAGTTCCTTATCTACCAAAATTTGGAATACAGAAAAAGTTAACTTGTGTCAGAACAGAAAATTCCACTCTATTCCATCAAACCATATTCAGAACCTCAATATATCAGAGACATTCCAGCTTTGGAAAAATTTACTGATTCTGCCATAAGATTAGAAGTGGAAACCAAATTGCGGACTCCATTAAAGCTTCTGCTTCTTGGTTTTAACCAACTATACTATGGAATATATTCATCTGATACTGTTCTAGAAATTACAAATGATACAAAAAAAAAAAAAAGGTTTGACACAGGGTCTCTGTCCTCAATGAAAAGAAAAATAAACACACATCAAAAATCCTAAAGCAATTCAAAAAGAATCAGGGGTTATCTTCTGAATATTCCAGTCCAGCATTCTAGCTGCAGAGGGTGGGATCCAGGATTCCACAAGTTCACCCTTAAGCAACAACAGGATAACAAATGTGAATCCCTGTAGAAGGAAGCAAGTGACAGTAGGCTACAGAGATCTCAAGGCTCACTGGAGAGTAAGCCAAATGGGCCTGGTTTTCCAGCCCTGGTCCTGGCACTTTCCATGTTAACTTCAACAAGAAAGAAGGGGATTCTTTGTCCTCAGACTCTATTAAGTTCTTCCAAGCTTCCTGGGGAGGTGAAAAACACTTATCCCTTCCAGTTACAGCTGCCAGAACTTCCATTACCAAGTAAACTGTCCTCAGTGGGTGTGTGTGTGTGGTGGGGGGGGGGGGTAAATTCACACTCGTTTGTTAACACTGGACTAGGAGCCATCAGTTTGAAGACAATATTCATCAACAAATATTTCATATTTTCTAAACAGTCACTTTAAAATATTTGAGAATCAAATCTGTCAAACACTGTTAGGGGGCCTGGGTATGCAGTGATTACGGCAAACTTCATGTCCCCAAGTGCTGTGGTTGGAATATTTGTGTCACCTCCAAATGCGTATGTCAAAAATCTAATGGTATTAGGTTTTTGGAGGGTTTGATGGCATTAGGAGGAGGGCCTTCATGAGGTGATTAAGTCATGAATAAGATTATAAAAGAGGCCCCCAAAACCCCCTTTCCCTTTTTGTCATGTGAAGTCACAATGAGAAGTCTGCAACAAGAAGAGGGCCCTCACTTGACCATGCTGGCACCCTGATCTTGAACTTCCATCCTCCAGAGTTATAAGAAATAAACTTCTGTTGTCTACAAGCCACCCAGTGTGTGGTATTTTATTAAAGCAGCCCAAATGGACTAAGACACCAAGTCACCTACGACAAATAAAATCAATCACTGCCAGAAAGGCAAACCAAGCAGCTTAGGGGAAATACAATGCATGGTAGATAGGGAAGGAGACAGTATTTGAATCAGGATGGACAAAGATAGCTTCTCTGATGAAAGTGATATTTAAGGAGAAAA
Source organism: Tonatia bakeri (assembly GCA_004024845.1). Taxonomy (NCBI): domain Eukaryota; kingdom Metazoa; phylum Chordata; class Mammalia; order Chiroptera; family Phyllostomidae; genus Tonatia; species Tonatia bakeri. The sequence goes on from PVIA01000787.1 coordinate 243,561, forward strand.
ACCCAAGCAAGTAAGAGAATAGTAATAAAGGTATTGGGGCCTTGGAGCAACAAAGTTTCCAGCATAGTGAAGAAATATATTCCCATATATAATCATGCCTAACAATCAGAAATGGTATTTCTCATTTTAAATCACGAGAAAGAATTTAGCAGATTGTTAATGGCTAGTGTCCCTACTGGATATTAAGTCTCTTGATTATCCCCTAACAAAAGATATATTCATTGTTTTACTTCCAAAAACTGTACTGTAGGAACCACATATACAGGTTTTAAATACTCAACAAGAACAAAACTATATATACAATAAAGGTATGCATCTTACTTAAGTTCCATTCCAGAGTTGAGTAACTTCAAGAGTTCCTTGTATATACACTCTGAAATTATCCACACTTAAACATACATCCTTTTTCAATATTTCATTCAATGGCAGCATTTCATATAAATGATTCTTCTGTATCTGGCCTTTTAAATTCGATACTATGACTTGGAAAACCTACCATTTCAGCACACACAAATTTAGCTATTCTTTTTAACAATAAATATATTCTTGGACATATACACCATTACATCCTTAACTAGTTCCCTAGTGATTGGCAGTTAGATTGTTTTAGTTTAGTTTATTTGTTTGTTTGTTTGTTTGCCATAACAAGTAATGCTACAGCGAACATCTAGATACATATATGTCCTATACACATATGAAAGCATCTGTGGGATACCTTTCTAGATGTAGAGTTCACAAATCAATTAGCATACTAAAATAATTTGCTACAGATTCCCAAACTGTCTTCTAAAATGATTTACACCCACGAGAAAGTGTTTGATAGTGCCCATTTCCCTACAACCTTACCAAAACTAGGTAATAGCAAACTCGTTATTACTAATCTGATATATTAAAAATGGTATTACACTGTGGTCTTGATTTATATTTTTAAATTAAGAATAAAGTTAAATATCTATATATTGACAAGCCATTTTTACTTCTTTATCTGTGAGCTGCCTTCAAAGCTGTGGCATACAAAACTGGTTGCCTACCCATTATCCATTCTTCCTTCCTTCCTTACAAACAAAACTCTTTTGTTTAGGGTAGAAATGTGCCCAGTTTCCCAAAAGCAGGCACAGGCCAAGTGAGAGAGCATCTAGCAGAGCTTGTTAAAGGGTAGACTTGACTAGCATGCATCTTATCGGGTGCTGCTGGTTGCCTCAGATGTAGTCTTTGTAGTCATGAAGAATAAAGCCACCCACCAAAGACTGCCGAACAAAGAGTCTACACCCTTTTGCACCTCGGAGCTGCTGTGCCAGCTTTAGACTGCTTTTAGACTTCTTATATGAAAAAAGAAAAGACCTCATTTTGTTAAGCCTCTATAGTTGGGATTATATCATATCAATCAAACATGATTCCAAAATGAAAATTTCACTTATCATTTCTCTGAGTTCTTGGTGGTTGTTTTTTTTCTTACTAATTTGCTAAACTCTTTATATACTAAGTCAATAAGTACTTGGCAAATATTTTTTCCCAGCTTGTCATACATCTTAATTTTGTCTAACACGTTTTTGGGGGGTAATAGATAAGCTTACGATGCTTATGTAGTCAAATTTATCATTCTTTTTCCTTTATAGTTTCTGTGTTGAAATTTTCACTGAAAAGGCCTTGTGTAATGCAAAATTATGAAATAAGAAGTCCAAGTTTTCTGTTGGCACTTTTTGTAATTTTGGTTTTTACATTTAAAACTTCAGACTCATGAGTTCTGGCCAAGATGAAGGTATAGGCAGATACACTTTGCCTCCTCGCACAATTAAAAGGATAACAACAAATTTAAAAACAAAAAATAACCAGAACTGACAGAAAATCTAACCGTATAGAAGTCCAACAACCAAGGAGTTAAAGGAGAAACACTAATACAGACTGGTAGGAGGGGCAGCCAGTGTGGAGAGGATGAGAGGCAAGGTGGTGGCTGGCGGACCCAGCAGTCCTACATTTGTATGAAGGTAAACTGGGAGGAACAACTGGGGAGCAAGACAGACCACACAAACCACAGTTCCAGCATGGGGAAATAAAACCTCAAAACCTCTAGCTGTGAAAACCTGTGGGGGTTGTGGTGGCAGGAGAAACCCCCAGCCTCAAAGGCGAGTCCATTGAAGAGACCCACAGAGTCCTACAATACACAAGCCCACCCACTTAGGAATCAGCACCAGAAATGCCCAATTTGCTTGTGGGTAGCAGGGGAAGTGACTGAAATCTGGCAGAGAGCTGAGCAAGCAGCACTGTTCCCTCTCTGACGCCTCCCCCACAAACAGTGCCACAACGCAGTCAAGTGGGTTGCACTTCTCTGGTGAACACCTAAGGTCTCACCCTTTACAATGTAACAGGTGCATGAAGACAAGAAAATATGGCCCAAACGGAAGAACCAAAAATAGAACTCCAAAAATAAAACTAAGTCATGAAGAGATAGCCAACATATCAGATGCAGAGTTCAAAACAATGGTAATCAGGATGCTCACAGAAATGGTTGAGTATGGTTGCAAACTAAAGGAAGAAGTGAAGGGCTGTGCAAAGTGGAATAAAAGAAAATATACAGGGAACCAACACTCAAAGGAAGGAAACTAGGACTCAAATCAACAATTTGGACCAGAAGGAAGAAACATTCAACCAGAACAGAATGAAGAAATAAGAATTCAAAAAAAACAAGGAGAGGCTTAGGAACCTCTGGGATAACTTTAAATGTTCCACCATCCGAATCATAGGACTGCCAGGAGAAGAGGAAAAACAAGAAATTGAAAACTTATTTGAAGAAATAATAACGGACAACTTCCCTAATCTGGCGAGGGAACTAGACATACAAGGTCAGGAAGCTCAGGGTGTCCCAAAGAAGTTGGACCCAAGGAAGCACACGCCAAGGTACAACATAATTCCATTAGCCAAAATTAAAGATAGGGAGAGAACCTTAAAAGCAGCAGGAGAAAAGCAGGCAGTTACGTACAAAGAGTTCCCATAAGACTAGCAACTGATTTCTCAAAAGAAACCTTACAGGCAAGAAGGGGCAGGAAAGAAGTATTCAAAAACATGAAAGGCGAGGATCTACATCCAATATTAGTCTACCCAGCAAAGCTAACATTTAGAATGAAAGGGGAGATAAAGCGCTTCCCAGGTGAAGTCAAGTTAAAGGAGTTCATCATCACCAAGCCCTTATTATATGAAATGTTAAAGGGACTTACCTAAGAAAAAGAAGATCAAAACTATGAACAGTAAAGTGACGACAAACTCATAACTATTAACAACTGAACCTAAAAAATAAAAACAAACTAAGCAAACAACTAGAACAGGAACAGAATCACAGAAATGGAGGTCATTTGGAGGGTTATAAGTGAGGAGGGGGAAAAGGGAGAATGGGGGGAAAGGTACAGGATATAAGAAGCATAAATGGTAGGTACAAAATAGACAGGGGGAAATTAAGAATAGTATAGGAAATGCAGAAGCCCAAGAACTTATATGTACAGCCCAAGGACATGAACTAAGGAGGTGGGAAATACGGGTGGGAAGTGGGGTGCAGGGCAGAGGGGGATAAATGAGACAACTAATAGCATAAGCAATAAAATATATTTAAAAATTAAAAAAAACTTCAATCCATCAGGAACTAATTCTAGTGTGAAGGACTACAGTAGAGGTCATACTTTATTATTTTTTTCCTACATGGCCAGCAAATTGCCTAACACAAATTTACTAGAAAATTCATCTCTTATCCAGTGACTGAAATGTATTTTTATTACATACTATATTCTCATATGTATTTGCATTTATACCTAGGCTATCCTGTTCCATTGATGAAACTATTCTCAGAGATACCAAATGGCTTTAATTATCATAGCTTGACAGTATAGTCTATCTGATTGGGCCAGTTTCCTCTCATTACTCATTATTTCCATAATATTCTTTACACTTTCATGTGATTTTCCATATAATCTTAAAAGTAGGATTGCTTAGTACTCTCCACTCTAACTGTAGGAACCTCTGGGATAACTTTAAATGTTCCACCATCTGAATCATAGGACTGCCAGGAGAAGAGGAAAAACAAGAAATTGAAAACTTATTTGAAGAAATAATAACAGACAACTTCCCTAATCTGGCGAGGGAACTAGACATATGAACTTAAAAAATTGTGATTTTTCTTAAGAGTCAGGCTGCCCTGATAAATTTTTTTCCAGGAATATCTAAAGATGGAGTCAATTATATTCTTGACACCTCCAAATGCTGGAAGCATGTAGATTTTTAGACAACAAAATGTGACATGACATCCCTAAAATAAAATTTGCAAGCACACCTTTATATAGTTTAAAAGAATCAAATAAGGTAAATATCTTTATAGAATGTCTTCTGAGATATAGTATGAAAAACCACTTTTTTTTTTCTTCATGGCTAGTTCTTAGTCTTCTGATCCATTTTATCTGATTCATTACATGCTACAGTCACTATCAATAATATTTCTAAATCAAAAGATCATTTTTGGGAACCTTCAGTCTACTCCCATAGAATAGGACAAAAGCACAATCAAGCAAAAAGGATTTGGATGGCAAGTTGTGAGTGAGGTGAAAACACTTTGGATTTCTAGGTCAATTAACCAATCATAAGTATATGTAATTGTTTGAAACATCAAAAAAGCTTTTCTGAGTGGATAAGTTTTTGCTCATTGAATTCTAGATTCCATTTGTGCTAAATATCTTACGGCATTTACAATGAAGTCCAAGTGTGTGTGAGAAGTGCCATGTGCTTCAGGAGAACTATGCTGGTATTTTCTAGCTTAACTTGGTAAACAAAGTCAATACGATCAAATAATGCAGACAAACACCTTGGCCTGCACTGGACTGTCTTCACCAATCACTGCACAGAGGCCCTCAAGGATCCCAGGCCCTAAAAACTAGCTCACCTGTTGCTGCTTACGGTTTTCAGCAGCTCGTTGCTGCTGAGATTTCCCCTCTCCAGCTGTTTCTTCACATAGGCCATGGTGCCCTATGAATAAAGTTCTTTCACTTTTACGGTGTAAGGTCAGATTCTGCTTATCGACTGTGCAGAAGCACATGACACGGAGGCTTCCTATCATGTTTTAAATTCAAACTTAGAGTCAGTTTAACGTAGCAACTACTCTGCTTTTGAGTAAATAAATAAATGGCAAAATGGCTTCACATAATCTCTGTCTGGAAAGCCTGATAAAATGGTACGCTATCGTGACATAATAAGAAAAACGCATTTTGGTCCTAATCCACAGTTCCTGGCACATGGCTCCTAAAACCCTCATAATTAGTTAAGACCACTAGAGAAGCATCCTTTTTTGTTCATCTGGTTTTGGAGTTTTTTAAACTGATTTATCTTTTTTTTTAATTGTAATTACATTTTTTGCAGTGACATTGGTTAATAAATTATGTGTATTTCAAGCACACAATTCTATAACACATCTCTGTATTTGCATTGTGTATTTATCATTCAAATAGCCAACCTCCCTTTACTCTTTACTACCTCTCCTGTCCCCCTTTCCCACTGGTAACCACCATACTGTTTGCTGTCTGTCTATGAATTTGTTTTTCATGTTATTTGTTGCTTTCAGTTTTATAGCCCCCATATGACTGAAATCATATGGTTCTTGACTTTTTCCATGCAACTTATCTCATTTAGTATAATATTCTCAAGATTCATACTTCTGTTATAATATTTAATTTTGTTCCCAATTCCTGAAATAGGTCCAGAGCAACAAAAGTGAAATGGGTGTCTTTCGTTATTCACAGCAAGTTCCTTTCAACCACACGAGTTTATATAAATGAAGTGACTTTTGGAAAGCCCCTAGGTTACTTAAGAATTAGGGCTGGTTGTCAGGAAAATCAATCCTGTGATAGAAGGCAGGAACTTACAGACCTCCACCTTAGACCTCAGGGTAGGGAGAGGGATTAGATATTGAATTAATCACCAATGGCCAATGATTTAATCAATTGTGCCCATGTAATGAAGCCTCCATAGAAATACATAGCCACAGGAAATGGTATGGTGGTTTCCAGAGGCAAAGAGGTTAAGTGATTAACAAAGGGTAAAGGGGACCAAATATATGGTGACAGAAGATGATCTGACTTTTGGTGGTGGGCACACAAAGCAATATATAGATCATGTATCATAGAAATGTGCACCTGAAACCTGTGTAATGTTATTAACCAATGTCAACCAATAAATTTAATTTAAAAAAGAAAGGACGGGGTCCGAAGAGCTCTGGGTTGGTACACATGGAGGTGCTAGGAGAACAGCAAGCCCAGAGGAGGCATGGACGCTCTGAGCCCTTTCCCACATAATCTGCCTGATACATCTCTTTCCATCTGGTTGTTCCTGAGTTATTCTTTTACAATAAATCGATAATCTAGTAAGTAAACTGTTTTCCTGAGTTCTGTGAGCCACTCTAGCAAATTACTTGAACTCAAGAAGACCACCATAAAGACTTCCAATTTATGGATGTAGGTCAAAAGAACAGGTGACAGCTTGATTTTGTGACTGGCACCTGGAGTGGAGACTGTCTTGTGGGACTGAGCCCTTAACCTGTGAGATCTGATGCTATCTCCAAGTAGATATTGTCACAACTGAGTTAAATTGTAGCACACCCAACTGGTATCTAGAGAAACAGAGAATTGCTTGGTATAGGAAAACCCTCCAACATTTGGTGACCAGGAACATCAGAAGTGAAGGACTGATAAAGTGGAAGAGACACACAGGAGTGCATTTCCTTAGTAAATGGGGTTAATATTTTTTTACATTCGTTGCTGTATTGAGAGGGTACACAGTTAGATTATTATGTATGAATATTATTATCTATCAGTGCTTGAAATTACAACTTGAATTCTATAAACACTACACTGCTTACAATGTGAACTTTAAATGAAGCTATTTGATATCCATATCTAGTGAGTTACATCCTGAACCTGCAACAGAGACACCCATTAATGCTGGAGGGCTACTCTGCAATTAGACAATGTATCAACGCAATAATATGTGAGATACTGTATCTCACTTGAATGTACTTCCTTATGTATTTCATTTTCTTTTGTGTTTTATTTTTAATGAAGTCACTGAACTTACTGAATACCTGTTCTGTACTCAGCATTTTCCCAAGCAGTGTGATATGCAAAGTCTAAAAAAGAAAAGTTTCTGAAAAACTTAAAACCCTGTTGGCAAGATACAATTTACTTACATAACAGCGAATAATAACAAATTTAATTAAATATATACATAAGTACTTATACTATACATGTATTACAAACACGTGCATGTGTCCATTAAAATGGATGGACAATTTCAATGTCTTACTCACCACCCACCACCTAGAACAGTGTATGATACACAAAATATGATCAATAAATATTTGTTAGATGAATAAATAAATAGCCCAATAGTGCACCTGTGTTAAGTATTTTAGGACTTAGTAAGGGCAAATTCACTTTATTAGGAAAAGGCCTGAAGGTGGAGCAAAGAGGAAATCTGCCCTTGGACAGTGGGTTGAACTTGGATTCTTCGTTTTCTTTTAATTTTACTTACTTATTTTTAGAAAGAGAAGAAGAGAAGGAAAAACAGAGGGAGAGAAACATCAATGTGTGGTTGCCTCTTGTGCACCCCCTACTGGGGGCCTAACTTGGCCTGCAACCCAGGCATGTGCCCTGACTGGGAATCCAACCAGTGACCCTTTGGTTTGTAGGCTGGTGCTCAATCCACTGAGCCACACCAGCCAGAGCTAAACTTGGATTTTTATCATGGCACTAAGCAAGCAGTAGAATGAGCCATCACAGCTCTTGACTCTTTGGACAAGGTGAACCTTGAGAAAGGTCATAGAGAAAAGTGCAACAGCTCAGAATATGACATGTACTTAGCTGCTAGATGATGTAGGCCTTGGGAAGGGCTAAAAAGCTGGTTGGCTATGCATATGGAGGCATGCTGTTCTGGCACAGTCAACACTGGGAAAGGAGACAACTGGGTTTAGGCATAGAGGGCAGTTTTGTCATATCAACAAGATAAGAATTAATGAGAGGAACCAAGACAAGAAAAGAGGAGCAAAGCCTGAAGATCCAAGGAACAGTGTAGAGAATGTTTACAACTATGCAATGGGGAAATGACATAAGAAACAGACCAAACTGACTAAACCAAAAACATGAGAGGGGAATAGCAAGGAACCAGGGGTCCCAACTGGTCATCTTGCTGGAATGGTAACAACAAAGGAACAAAAAGACTGGAGGTATCTTGTGGCAGAAGAGAAGGATGAAATGACAGCTATAAAAATAATAATTGGTAATCCAGAAAGACAACAAAGTAGTATCATTTCCAAGATCTGCTTAGCAAGATGATGACAATGATCATAATAACTAGGCACTTGACTTGTTAACAAAGCTCCAACAATATTTTTAATTCTTTGAAAAAGTCCAGCAAGTGTCGCCAGACCCAGAGCTCCCACAGTGAGCTCTTGACTTCCTTTTGGGAGTTATCACACCTAAATTAGGTTAAAGAAAATTAAAAGGCTATAACAATGTGTAGATATCACTGTTGCTTTTCCTTCATTTACTCTGTAATTACTTGAGTATCTATTAATTACATATTTGAAGTTATTTGGGGTTCTGGGATTATGTTGGTAACAAGACATGGTTCTAGCTCTCAGAGAGATCACATTTTGATGGGGCAGATGGCCAAACAAGCAGATACACATGTTACTCACAACTGTGACAGTTTCACAGAGAAAACAAACGAGGGGCTGAGATTGAGATGAATGGGGACAGGCAGAACCCACCGTTGACAAGCTTTTCTAAGATGGGAGCATTTTTATTTTGATTAAAAGATAAGGAGAAAGGAACCAGACCAAATTAAAAACAAGATCATTCCAGACAAAGGAAACAGGACATGCCAACAACATCCTGAAGTGTGACAGAACCTGGAAATTTAGAAAAACAAGACAAAGGAGGCCAGTATAATGAGCAAGAGAGGAGCGTGATTGGGATCACAGAGACCATGAGGTAATGTTTGTATTTTATTCTCTTTACAGGGAAGATCACCAATGGGACAGAAAAGGAATCAGAATAGGTTGCTATACGGATAATAGATGGGGTTGTTGAGAGCAATTGTCAAGGGAAGAGGGAGGCAGACTACTGAGGAGCCTTCTGTGGTAGTCCAGGTGAGAGTTCTTCAGTGAGTGTGGAGAGATACTCCCATGTGCCCTGTGGCCTCCCTTCCCCTGAGGCCAATGAGGTGGCCCAGCATGGCTGAACGGACCATACCCACAGCATCATGCTGAGTACACAGGGCAGCAGATGCCGCTTACAGTAGAAGTGAGACCAGAAGAAATTCCACTGGGCACTGATGTCAGGTGCTCTACCAAGAAAAAGCATTTGGGTCACTGCTCTCCATCAGAAGGTCCAGGTACCACACCAGAACATGTGTAAGGGGTCACTGACCTTAACCTGTCATTTTAATAAAGTTATTTACATGTTTTGTCATCATTATGTAAGGTCAGCTTACAGTGCCTCCAGGACAGTTATCCAGGAATCCTGGGCATAAAGAAGTCTACAGTTTCCTGTGAAACTGTTTCCCTAGTTCAAGTCTCCAACCTCTTTCCCTTGGTTGGTCCATCGTGGCCTTGTTCATATCTGGCATTCCCATCCTCTCCTAATTCAATAGAGCTCTAATTTGTTAACTTTAGGGTGCTGGGCAGGATCTAATTTTCAGCTTGTCATTCTTTACTAAATAAAGCCCTGAACTACTTTTTCACCTTAGTTGTGGAATTTTAGCTGCCTTGTTTGATTTAACCGGGATTTTTATAGTCTACATTCCGAGAAGGCTTGGGCTGTGGGTAACCATTTACTATGTCTAATAAATAAAACCATAAATATCTTCAAGACTGGCTGATAGGCAAAAATAAGAGCTATGACTTTAAAAAATTTTATAAACATTATTGGAGAGAGATGTTGTTATTATAGAGCAATCAAAAAGAAAGCAACAGTAACCAAAAAAATTTAATTCTATTCCTTCATTTGCATTTGTAAAAACATCTCTACTGGAATAAATATGATATCAACAGCATTGAAAGACCAAAGTGATTTGGCAGTTACCTTTAATTTATAGAAGGATGAGCAGCAGATCACCGAAGTCAGGCAACTCTAAGAAAAATAATTATCTGGGATAAAGCTAAAATATCACTCTATAGGTTAGCAAATTTATCCAGATACACAAAATTCTGTAAAGAGTTTTTATATTAACAAGCAAAGATAAACACTGAAATGGTCACTCTATGAATCTGGGGGATTTCCATATAAGCAAGGTCTATTTTGGACCTGTCTCCAAGAGAGGGATAATTACTAAAGAGCAAAAAGGTCCTCCACCCACAAAATTGTTGGAAATATAGAAATCAAATGAAGCACTACTGTGAAACTCATAAAAAGTTCTAAATTTGAAAAGGGGATAGAGAGACGTTTTCACTTGCACGTTTTCAATTATGCATGCCCATCAAGAGAGACAACTAAATATAGCCCAGCCAGTGGCGGCACACAAAACCTTAATGTGGTGTGCAACCAAAGAGGTTAACATTAGCAATAGCATTCAACTCCAAACATTTCAAAACAGTACACACTTTAGAGCCATTTTTAATAGATCTATACAGACAGTTAAGTGAACAGTGTTGTTTTGATGGTGAGCACAACGAAGGAAAAGGGGGAGTGCCAGTAATTCAAATTTTTCATTCCATACTTAAGTTTATGCACCAACTTCTGGGCTAAAGAAAAGAAGAATCACTCACTTTCCGTACCCATCTGGCTGGGTGCCATCCCAGAACCCCTGAGCCCTGTGGCTATTTCATGTTCATATCAGTTAATGCCTCAACTCAGCAAAAAACAGCCAATTTGGGGACATATGGTCCATGTGCCAACATACAATGTTAGTGCTTGTGGGTTCAGAGAACCATGCATTTTTCTTTCCAGTTTAACTGTAACAAACAGTTGGCATTTCTACACTCATTAGGGGTACCAGGTCTGAAATTTATGCTAATATAAATGAGTTATATGGAAACAATGAAATACTCATGTCGTGTCTAGAGTGGGCTGCCCCACACCCTGAACCAGACTTGAGCTTCTTGTCATCAGATTGGTCCATGTGGCAGTTCATCTACTGGCCCCCAGAGGTCACTCCCTATAACTCCTCAAGTTTCATGCTACTAGGTCATTGTTTCTCTGACAGATGCTCTGCCATAATTCCTACAGATTTCAAGGTATGAAGTTTACACTTCTAACTCCCTGACCTCTCAATTCCTTCACCTTTTCTCTCCCAAGAATCTTGTCCTTTACTCTGTCAGCCACTCACTCCCCTTATCATGTCCTAGTCTATGTATTACCAACAACTTTGACCTCTTCCACAGACCTCATTTGCAAGCATCTCACTACTACTAACTACTACTCCTAACTTTCCTGTGAGCACCCTATAGTATGCATTCCCAACAATTCTTCAACCTGGTGCTCACCCACCTCCAGTCTTCACGTTGGTTCTTAAGTGGGCTAAGGTCCATGGTCCATCATTACAATTAATTTCCTGCAGAAACAATCAACTACTTTGGCCCAGTCTTGGCAACTTTACCACCTGGCAAAATGTCAAGCATAATTAAATCCCATCCTATGCCTGCACCCATAAGCTGAATTTGGCTGGAGAATGGCACTACCATGGCTAACCAGTCTTTAAATTCATGATCACTAACCTCAGTGTTGGCTCTTGATGCTGCCCAGCAATTGTACATTGCCCAAGTACAGATGTTTACTTTCTCTTTTCTCCTCAAATCCTTATCTCCTTCTTCACCCTAACCCTGCAGCTGACCGTGCTTCCCAACTCCCTGAGAAAAACAGAAGTAATCAGAGAGAATCTCCATAACCCCCTGCCCACCCCCCATATTCTGGATTCATGTGTGTGGTCCATTTTTTTCTCACCCACTCAAAGACCTCACAACGGCAATTCATTTCCCATATTACCCCTCTCCAAATACACACAGTAGTCATTTGTCTCTCTCCTAGATCATTCTCCTAGGTGATTTGCTCTAATTTCTCCTATATGGCGGGAGGTGGGGGGGGGACCATATTGTTTGTCTGCTATGTAGACCAAAACAAAAACAACCACAACTTCCTTTTCCAGCTACAACCCCATCTCTTTATCCTTACACAAATGGAAATATTCCTTCAAAGACTGGTCTATATTCACTGTCTCCTATTTATTTCCTCTCATTCTCTTCCCCTATCCACTTGAATTGGGATTTTTATACCTCTCTCTCCAACCAAACCCTCTTTACAAAGTTATCCATGACCTCCACAGAGTGCTAAAGTCAATGACTGATCAATACCCTGGTCCTCATCTTCCTAACTGCTTGTCAGCAGCATTTGACCTGCTGGTCACTCTTTGAAGCACTTACTTTACTTCCAGGAATTCACAAGCTCCTAGACTTTATCCCGGAGGAGCACTGGTTATCCTTCCTAAATCGCATTGCTGGCTCTTCTTCATTTACTTGACCTTAATTTTGGAATGTTCCAGGATCCTTCAACACCTTCTTTTGTTTACATTCATTCCCCCACTAAACTCATTTGGTCCATCTACACACTCTTGGTTCTCAAATTTATTTTATCCCAGGCCTCCCCCAAATGAGAGACTTAAATATGCAACTGCCTAATTAATAATTGCACTTGCGCATTTAATAAGCACTTCCTGGAAACTCTGATCTTTCCCATAAAACGTAGTCTTCCTGGAGGCTTCCTCATATCAATAAACAGAAACTTCATTCTTCCAGTTGCCTGGGTCAAAAGCTAAGTCATCTTTGACTCTGTCAGCTGATTGGCAAAGCATGTTAGCTCTATCTTCAAAAACTATTCAGAGTTCAACCACTTCTTTCCCTCCTACCACCAGTACCCAAGTACAAGCTACTATTATCACCTGACTAGTCTCCCAGGTTCCACTCTCCCAAGCCTCCCTGCTATTAATAGTCAGCACTGTAGCCAGAATGACTGTGTTAAAATGTAAGTCAGGTCATGTAATTCCTCATCTCAAGATTCTCCATGGCTCCCATGTTACAGTGGCCTGCAAGACCCCACATGATGGCCCTTTGAGCTCATCCCTAACCATCCTTTCTCTTGTTCACTCTGTGACAGCTACACTGGCCTCCCTGCTATTTCTCACCCTCTCCAGATACACTGCTACTTTCTTTGCACATGCTTTTCTAGAATGTTCTTCCGTCTCTTGGCCATATAGCTTCTGTCCCTCACCTCTGGATTTTTGTTTAAATGTGACCTTCTAAGGAAGGTCTTCCCTGACCATGCTCAAAAACTGCAAGCTCCTCTCCTGTACTTATTATACATCTCTCCTGCTTCATTTCTCTCTGTAACTCCTACAATAAGATTCTTTATGACAGACTATAAGTTTTACTTATTATTGTCTGCATGAATTTATAAAATATAAGTTCCACAAGGACATGACTTTGTTTTATTCATTGCTATACCCCCAGTGCCTGGTCTAAATACTGAAATGTAGCATATGGTCAAATTCTCATGAAATAAATGAATAAATGCTTATTTTTTGAAACCCCCCCAAATATTAAGGCGCTTCTGGATCATCTAAACCAGAAATTGGCAAACATCTTAGTAAAAATAGAATATTTTCAATTTTGCAGGCCATCCAGTTTATGTCACAACTGTTCAGCTCTACCACTGTAATATAAAGTGTCATAGACAGTATGTAAACAGTATGTAAGTGTGGCTGTGTTTTAATGAAATTTTATTTTCAAAATCAGGTGGGTACCAGGATTTGACCTTGGAACATAATTTGCCAAATCCTGACCTAGGTTATTTTTGCTGCACTGAGCATTAAAGTCTTGATCACCAATTATCCCAAAACTTATTAAATAGAGTTCACAACTTCTAGAACTAGAAAGGGCCATCTAGAGCAAGTGCTGGCAGAGAGAACAGCACCAAGTGTTGGACCAGAGGAGTCAGCCTTGACCTTGATACAGCTACCTTGGTACTTGAGTTCTGGCTAGGAAAGAATTCAGACTCAAACTATTAGAGAAAGTTTATTTACAAAGTCACAGATATAGAAGTGAGTGGTAGAAGAAATGGGCTCAAAAACAAGTTAAAGAGGCTAAATATGGGGTCCTTGGAGCTCAGGAAAGAGGAGGGTAAAGGTAATAAGCTTGCAGGGAACAGAAGGGGGAGCAGAAAGTTCTGGGAGAGCTCTCGGAAGGGAAAGCAAGCTGGGTCCTCCATCCTAAGTCCTATGGGCCCTTAAAGGTGGAAATTTAGGGGGAGGTTGTAGGGAAGGATCTCAATGTTAATCAGCTTTCCAGGTGTGTCCTTTCAGGGTCATGGTTTCCACTGACTGGTCGCTGCCAGGGCAGAGGGTCATTAGTCAGTGCAGCTGGTCCTGTGGTCAGCCATGGCATCACTTATCTGGTTTTGCTACTTTTCTGGGCCTGTAGCTGAAACACAATTGAAGCCCAGATGTATCTGAGGCAGGTCAGAACATCGGTATCCAGGTGCTTAAGGGCCATTCTCTGGTCCCCCTTTTCATTCCTCCTCTAAGGGGATCTAACCTGTATGACCAGCAATATGCTAGGGGAGGAAAAGTTACCCTGAAGTAAAGTTCTTGTTTTCCCAGTTTTGCCCATTGCTAGGCATCCTGTGCTTTCTGCCCTGGTGACCTTCTGAACCTGGTCCATCAACCTTGCTCTGCTCAATTCTGTCTAACTGCCTACCACAAATGGATCATCTAAGCCATCGCCTGTAGCAGACAGTAGATGCTTACCTAGCATCCATTCCTCCTTCTTTCTAATTAAAAGAAGCACAATTTTGTTGGGACAGCAATATGCTCAACTAAGAAACTATTTCTCAGTCTCTCAATGGGTAGAGGTGAACATGGGACACAGATCTGGATAATGAAACCACAAAGAGAAGTCGTTTGGAAGGGCTTTTTAAAAGTCCTTTAAAGAGGACTGATGTGGCACACACACTCCTTTTGCTCTTTATCCGTCTCCCTCTTCCTGTTTGAAATGCAAATGTGATGCCGAGGAGGTGGTGAAAGCCACATCCTAAGGAGAGGAGAGGAGGAGGAGGCATAGGTCCTCTGGGAATCTTATTAGAAGGGTAAAAATTAATTTCTTGTTAAGCCATGAGAAGTGGTTCTTAAAGAGAGGTTTTTAAAGAGAGAAAATAAATTGTTGGTTAAGCCAGTATAAGTTGCTTTTAATGAGAGAAATAAATCATCCAAGATCCTAAAAGTGAGGACGTGGCAGAACAGAGACTTGAACTTATCCTATGACTTCTATTTCAGTAGTCTTTGTGTAACACAGGGGTCAGGGGTCATGACAGATTGCTGGGAGATGGCAGAGATAGGGAAAGCACCCCAAGGTGGAACTGAAGATTAGAAGTGGCTTGCCCTCTGTTCAAATGGAGGGGTGGTAGGAGGAGGGAGATTGCTTGAGGCAACTATAAACAAAGCAACAAAGCATGCATGGCTGCTGGCAACTGAGCAGCTTGTGACTCAGCAGAAAGGAGCTTGTACAGAGCATGTGTGGTTCATGACTTCTGCCCTCTTATGAAAAACGGCAGCCAGAAGAGGGGAAAAGGCAAACATGGAGGATATTAGCACGTACCAATTGTAAATATGAATGTTCCATCACACAGGGATTTCTGGGCCCAGTCTTTAAAATGAAAGGTGCCAAGAATTGCAATCTCTTTTCCCTCCCTGGCGGGCCTGGTTGGCCGCAGGGAACCTGAGTTCCTGAGACTGGAGGGTTCCCAAGGGACTGCGTGGGTAGGTACCAAGCCCCTGCATCTCTCTAGCGCAGAAAGCAGCAGCACTAGCTGAACTGTGACGGGGAACCTGCCAAGCCACCTGGATAATCCTACTACAGTTACCTGCATTTAATAAAGGATGGTACTTTTAGGAGGGGGAAAAGGGATTTCAGGCACATTCTTGAACTGGCAAACAGTAGCAGGGCTGTCTGTTTTGGGGTATTTTAAAGGGAGCAGAGCCCTGAGGAAGAAACCTACCATCATTCCAAAACATATAGCCTTTAAATAAACAACCTCTTTCCTTTTCACCAAACTTCTGTCTCTAGAGTTAACGCCTCCACGCAGTGAGCAACAGATCCCCACTGACTGTTCTGAAACAGCACAAGGCTGTCCGGTAACATTTCTCTCATGCCACCCCCCTCTCAAAGACAGAATAAATGACATAATGTGCTATTCCATGCAAAGCAAGACAGCATGTAAATTATACAAGCCTTTTTTCTATACAAAAAGATGATTTGTCAGGCTGAAATAACTAGAAATTCTGCGGATTTTATCCAACTTCAGACATGGCTGGATCCACACTCCTGACAACCTGTAAGTCAGTCCTATCATTCACAAAACTAAGCTTTGGCAGAAAAGCCCAAGAAAGGATTTTGATCACCCTCTCTTGGGTATCCTGCTCATCACTGAACCAACCACTATAGCCAGAATGCTGACTATTCTGATTGGCTTAGGCTAGGTCATATGTTCATCCATAGCAAGGGAGATGAGACAATCTCACCAAAATGGGGGTCTGAATAATCCCTCCTACTTAAAAAAAAAAAAAAAAACAGTATTGATACTGTAGTAGGCAGTTAGAAAGGCATGAGCAGAGTAGGAACTATAGGCCAAATACAGAAGGTCACCAGGGCAGAAAGCCCTGGGTGCCTAGCAGTAGACAATTGTAGGGTGGGACCTTGCTCCTGGGTGACCTTTCCTCCCCTAGCATAACGCTGGTTATGTGGTTTAGACCCGCTGACCTTTTTGTATCAGTGGTTATGCAATTTAGACCCTCCCCTGACATGTTGCTAGTTATGTGGTAGACCCCTTTAGCAGAGGAACAAAAGGGCCAGAGAATAGCCTCATATGATCCTCCACATAAGTCCTTGTGTTATCATCGATGTATAGGTAGATATTGAGAAGGGGAGAAAAGGAAACTAGACATTGAGCTTAGTAACATGGGGAACATAAATAAGCCTACTTGGTGGCCAGGAAGCTACAGCTTCACACCCCAGGAGAACACAGCATTGTGCTCTGTCAAGGGGATTAATACCCCTCCTTTCCCCACTCCACTATTGGGTTGTTGGGGGGTACAGGGGAAGGTAATGGACCATAGAGTCCTGACCGTCTAACTAGTGGGCGTAGACACATCCAAAGCCCTCAAAAGCTTGGGAAGTTGATTGGTTCTTTTAAAAAGGTACCTGGCTATCCAAAGCCCAAGCTAACATAATCCCAGAGGAACAAAGAAGATCTCCTTTTCTCTCTTGCCCACTTGGTGATGCACTTGACCCGTTCGTTCAGGCAGTGTCTCATCCAGAAGCATGTGACCACGTGGGTCTGGCAGCCGGCAGGGCCCATGGCAGATGGCATGGGCTCCAAAAGGACTAGGCTTTCTCTCTCTCTGGCCTGGGACCTGCACTCACCCTGTGTGTTCATGAGTTCTCTCTCCATAGCTATATGGCCCTAGCAGCCATATGGCCCACAGCAATGGGAACTTCAGGAGAGAAGACTAAATACTGTAGCACATTAATAAACTGTAGCTGGAGATACATGGTAAGCTAGCTGGATGCTCAACTGGACTATACACTAGTATGGAGCAGAAACTCTGGACACTGGCTTTTGTGTTGGGCCTACTAAAGACCATATTGGACTGTTTCCATGGGGAGACAGACAGAATTAAGACATTGGGAAATCAGGAATCTTTTTTTACATCATCAATAAAGTTCACCATGGATCCTAGTGTGGGTCTTAGGAAATTCTTTACTTCTACACACCACAAGAACCCCACATCCACTGAGTACACTTGCATGACCACACTTGTATTAAGTCCTAAAGATAACATCGAGGCTTCAGTTGTGTTTCAGCTCCAGACCCAAAACAGCAGCAAGGCCAGGTAGAGGAACACCATAGCTGACATCAGGACGATGACTAATGACCCCTGTCCTGGTGCTGACCAAACAGTGGAGACCATGACCCTGATGGGGCACACCTGGAAAGCTGATATTCTATTGGATGAGGTAGGATAGAATCTTTCATATTTCCTTTTATATCAGTTGTATTTATTTATATTCTCAATATTCTATTGAGATCCTTCCCTGAGACCTCCCATAAATTCTCAGCCTTTGAAACTTCTTCTATCTCTGTGACATTCTAAATACAGTGGTACCTTGGTGTTCATCATTAATTTGTTCCAGAACTTGTGAAGAGGGCCAAAACCAACAAATACCAAGGAAACAACAAGTGATAAAGAATTTTCTCTTGCAGCGTGGCATCATGACTCATAAAAGTTCTAGCAAGTCCGATGAGTCCTGAATAAGCACCAAGTACTGAAACATTATTTCCTGGTCAAAACGTGACCAGTACAGGCTTTGACAAGTTCTGAGGCTGACAAGTACTGTGGTATGACTGTAAACTTTCTCTTATAATTTGAGTTCCTTGGCTCTGAATTCTTTACTAGCTAAACTCAACAACTGGTGCAACATCCTGGTGCCATTCACTGTAAACAATATCAAAAGACAGAGGAGTGTTGAAGTGTGTGCATGTACACACACACACACACTTTTTCGTGCCTATTCTAGGAGATTAAGAGATGTGGATTGTGGGCTTAGACCTGCAGGTCACTAGGTTGATACATGTTCTGCTTCTGAGTTTTCCAATCATTTACCAAAAGAAGATATTTCTCCAACATTAGTATTAAAAGATGATCTTAAGAAGGATATTTAAAAATCTTTGAAAAGTATAAAGTGCTATATAATTATGTAGAATTATTATAAATAAATACAACTGATATAAAAGGAAATATGAAAGATTCTTTCCTACCTCATCCAAACCTATTAAATATTTAAAGCAATAAATGATAGATATGATAGATACCTTAAGAAGCCTGTTCCAAATCTCCCTAGACAACAAAGGAAGTACACCACCTTCTCCTCAAAAATGACTTGCCTCATTCTATCCCCATCACTGTTCTAGTCATACCTCCTCATTCTATTGATCTTTAAGAACCAAAACTAAAAAAAATTTAAAATAACTGTACATATATTATTTTAAACTTTAAATTACTTGTATGAATGGACATATACATGGTTATTTGCTGTGGCATCTGTTTGCAATAGAAACAACCTAAATGTCCACTAAAAGAAGATTGTATAATAAAATTATGATATATTCATATGGTAGAATACTATGTAGCTGTCAAGAAAAATAAAGAAACTACTAATTCTGATAGGATTTCTTCAATACATTCAGTGAAAAAAAGCAAAGTGAAGGATTGGTATATGGATTGCCACCACTCAGGTAAAATGCAAGAAAAGACCATACACTCCATACCACCCACAAATGCATGGGATATCACTAGATGAATACAAAGTAACTAATTTTCTTGGTTGCATCTATGAAGAGTACCTAGGTTGGCAGAAGGATGGAGTGTGAGAGAGACTTCTCCCTGTCTATTCCTTAGTATCTTTTGAATCTTGTACTATGTGAATATATTACCTTTGTACCAAATGAATATTAGACTGATAGTATAATACAGCATAGACCTTACAGAAGAATAAATATACCACCAGGCCATATAGATTTCTAATAACCAAGCACAGAGATTGATGCACTTGGGTGCCAGAATAATCAGCTCTAAGTTTAATAGTCTAACACAACAGCTGTGTTACCATATGGTACTGGCTAGAATATAACAATCACCCTGTCCTTCCCTACCAATTTCATCTGAACAAACTTATGGTTCTATTAGCAGAAACATACAGGGAGTGAGGCGACTGATTAGTTATTCAAACAAGAACACCATCCCCTTCATTTATGTATGCAAAACACACAAACACACACACACACACACAGGTGCATATTTTCAAAATAAAGGAGTGGCCAGATCTTCAACAAACTCTCCATTTCACAGATACTCACTGAGAATACAGAAGGAACAACTTAGGAGTATATTCAGCAATAACTAAGAGAAATCCAGACTTACTATGACTTACACAAATTGAAATTTCCTCTTCCCACCTAACAAGTAGTCTGGAAGAAAGTGGCTTGCATTGCCAGCAGCAGTCTACAGTGTGAAGGCCATGATTGCTGTAGTCTCCTGTCCATTCCCTCATGACTACAAGATGGTTGCTCCAGGCATCACATCAATATTTAGGACAGGAAGAAGAGAAAAAGGGATGATGTGAGCCTATTTTATTAAGAAAACAAAAGCTCTCCCAGAAAATCAAGCAAACACTTGCTTATTCCTGACCCATATTATATGGCTATTCGCAGCTGCAAGGAGGGTCTTAAAATGTGAATATTCAGTTTTTCTACTTAATTAATAGAGGCATGCAAGAGCAAAGCAGGTTGAAAAAGATAACTAGACAAGAAGTCCCACAGTGTGTGACACAAGTGCTCTGAGAGGGTGCAGAAGATAGTATGTAGAGGTGATAAGTATGACCTCTGACAATTTATAGTCTTTACTGCCTCCTTCAATATTAAGAATATTTTTAATATTTTATTGCATTTTTTCCATTACCATTTATCCCCCTTACAGCGCCCGCCCCCTGCAATCACCACACTGCTGTCCATGTCCATGAGTCCTTTTTTCCTTTTGGCTTGATTCCCTCATCAAATAAATGTGACAATATCATGGTTAATTGCATGAGCTCAGAAGTGAAAATACTGAGGGCTTTTCAATATTCCAAAAATAAAAAAATTAAACTACAATTCATATATTTACATTTATGCACTTCCCTATTAAAATGTAATTCTCCTGCCACATAAATGCACACCCAAGAATTACACACATTTACTTTCTGTACATTTCTTCTTAAATATAAGTTTTCATTTGTTTAATGAACTACTTTATAATTTTGATTAATTTCTCAGATCTACAAACCAGTTGTGTTTCCTTGGCTTTGTTAAATTGTAAACAGTTTTGCTGTAACATAACTCAAGTCCCAAATATTTGTTACTTTATCATAATCTTTCCTACAAAAAAGGTCAATTACCTTATAAAGTCACCATCAACCTAGAGTACAAAAGAATTACATATATAAATACTTTTTCTTCTGAGCTATTTGAATGACAGTTTAAAATATTATATTCTATCATAAATAATTCAGAAGACACCTCCTAAGAACAAGGACATTCTCTTACCTAACCACAATATTATTATATCCAACACTATTAATAGTAATTCCGTCAATTAGTAATATTTATAAATATTATTTATTATTTAATCTATTAACATTTCTTTGTCTTAAAAAGTTTTTTTTTAGTCAAAGGCTAATCACTCCCAAATATCTGTTTAAAGTGTGTTGCTTCAAAATCATTCAACCAAAGGGAGTTAATTTTCACCTATAACATTTTTATCAGTTGCCAGTCAATTACTATTTGGGTTGGATTCTTTAAATACAGGTTTCTATATTTATAAAATGGCCACTTATTTTGCACCTTTGTATCTAAATATTTACAGAATATAACAAGAAGTTCTTCTGAACATTATATTTTACAAGAAGAAAAGGGAAGAAGGAAGGGAATATAGGTAGGGTTATTCCTGACCCTTAAAATAATTTCTAAAACATATATATGCCACATACAGACATACAGCAACATATTCAAAATTTACTCACTGCCAAATAACTGCAGAATTCCTAATCACAAATTCAAGTAAGTGAAGAAGTGAAGTGTTTTAAATAAACATAAATTTGCTACTTAAACAAAGAAAATACTCTCAGCTTACCCCATTTGAAACTGAAAATAAACCCAGGAGCGAGGTAAAATAGCAGAAAATCATCAGTGTCATTGAGCCGCAGATGGACTATTTGAGAAGCACTCAGCATAAGCTGCCCATGATTAATGCTGATGAATGGACTGGGTTTTACCACATTCATAAAAGGATTAGGAATAATGTTGTTTATATATGCTCTGTTCTTCCCTCATGAATACATGGTCTTCACAGGCTCAAAAATCAGTTACTCTAAAATATCTGATGACTGGAAAATAAAATAGTTTACAATAAGGGGAAGCAAATTTATAACCATAAAAACAATTCTAAAATCTATTATGGGCATTATTATAATTATGGATTTATTTATTTACCCACCTCCACCAAATGAAACTTAAACCCTATTCAAACTAATCACTCAATACACTGTACAACTCAGCCTTGAGCTTCGTATGATTTAATTTTCCTTTCCTTCTTGTAACATTATAATTATGTGCTTTGAGTTTACTGTAACTAATATTAGTGGTTTTCTCCACATGCTCACAAACTAAAGGAACAGACAAAAAAGCTTTTTGATCACCTAATCAGTACCCTTAGGAGAAAAAAAAATTGTTAATATGGAAACAAAGATTTTTTTCTAGTTTTTTTTTCTGCAAGGGATAAAACAAATTCCTTGTGTGGCTTTAATTACATCCTAATAGTTCATAAATATCTGTTAACATGAAATTCAAAATAAAATACCTATTGTGAAGAGCTGAGCACCTCCCAATTCTGTGATGGCACTAACCTTTATAATCAAGTCCATGGTCCCTAAAAATCAAATAGACCAACAACAAAACTATGGTTCTTTTTAAAGTGACATGACACTGTTTACAGAATTGTTGTTCTTGTGTCTACTTTGTAGTACTGTGCTTATTTTATTTCCAACCAAATAATATTAACAATGCATTTTCAGTTATCAAAATTTGGTAGCTAATATAAATGCTCTTTTCTTTGTTTCCCAGAAGACCTGAGTAAGAAGACATCTGTGGTTAACATAACCTCTGCCACTTAAAAAGCTCCAATCAGGGGGAAGGTGGGTATAAGGGGACTAAATAGTAATGGAAAAAAATACAATAAAAGTTTTAAAAATTTAAAAAAAAAAAATAGCACCAAGCGTGCAAAATATATGGGATTTCCAGGATCTAAGAGATGGCTAAAATTCTTGTGTAAACAGAAAATTTTGGCCACAGGGAGAAAAACAACTTCAGCTGTGAATGCCCAAAGCCCAGAGAGTTACACGTTTGTTGCTGGCTACCCATTTTCATTTATTCTGCTAGTCTATCTTATTAGTCAGTTTCTGATCAATTCTGTTGGTAATTTAATATAATAACAAGTTTTTCTTCTTTCTTATTTGTAAGAGGAGAGAAAAAACTGAAAAATGATTGAGGCTGTCCCAAATAGGCTGACCTAGTTTTATTCTCCTTTAGAAACAAAACAGCCATGTCACAAAAGACAACTTCTTGGTTTCTTGGAAATTGTGATGACTCTGTTTCTTACACTCAGCATGCACTCAACTTCTCTCTCAAGCTCCAGCCCCATATATCACACTAACTGTCTTGCTTATAAATACCTCTAGGCCATAGGGGCAAAATCAATGCCATTCTCTCTGCATGTCCAATGTTTCATACATGACATTCTTATAATCCCTTATTGGCATGCAATTTTAAGTTCATCATATCAAACATCTAGTTGTTGTGATGACTCTGACTATACCTGTCACAACTGACCATCAAACCCCAGAAATTCTCTGAGTCTCTAGTACCTAACACTCCTTTCTATCCAAATTAATTCTTCTTTCTCTAATTGTCATGGCCTTCACCCTGTAGGTAAGGGTTCTTTCCCTCATCCAATAGCTGGCAGGGTACAAACATGGTTTTCAATGTATATTTGTAAATAAAAAGAAGGTGAAAATTCTGAAAGTATAAAAGCCTAGGGCCCAAAAATTCATAATAAATAATGCTTCAGAAGATGTTTAATTTATTGTTTTCCTTAATTTTGCAATTTGAACATGTGAGTACAATAGGCTAAATATCACAGTGTTTACAAATAATGAAGGAGAAACATTTTTTTTTTTTTTTGACAGATAAAAGGAATAAATTCCCTTAGGAGTCCCTCAAGCTCCAGAGAGCTGCAGAGGAAAAAGATTTTTGTGTTTAAAAAAGAGAAATATGCATAAAGAATACGAAGAAAGATCTTGTAAAACTAAAAAACTGCACTGGAAAACAGAATGATGTATTTTAAAAGTTTTCTAAACTATAAAGAAATTCATGAAACATAATCAACAAGCTCAGTTAAGAGGTTAAAATGTATAACACCAACCTATGTTTTGTTCTTCCTGTGAAAAGCCAATGCTCATGAATTATTGGGGCTTTAGCTAAAAATCTGGTCATTACAAGAAAATATTGATATCACTCCTGGACTTCCAGCCAAGATGGAGCTGTAGGTACATACATTTTGCCTCCTCGCACAACCAAAAGGACAACAATTTTTTTTTATTAAAATGTACATTCTTCATTACTTTTCTATCTATCTATCTATCTATCTATTTATTTATTTATTTATTTATTTATTTATTTATTTATTTTTAGAGAGGGAAGGGAGGGAGAAAGAGAGAGAGAGAGAGAAACATCAATGTGCGGTTGCTGGGAGCCATGGCCTGCAATCCAGGCATGTGCCCTGACAGGGAATCAAACCTGCGATGCTTTGGTTCACAGCCCGCGCTCAATCCACTGAGCTATACCAGCCAGGGCACAACAACAACGAATTTAAAAACAAAAAATAACCAGAACTGCCAGAAAATCGAACTGTATGAAAATCCAACAACCAAGGAGTTCAAGAAGAAACATTCATTCAGACTGATAGGAGGGATGGACATGGGCAGCTGGGATAGAGAGGACATGTGGCAAGGCGATGGCTGGAGGACTGGATGGACCCACATATGTGTGTGGATAAACTGGGAGGAACAACAGGGAAGCAAGACAGACCACGCAACACTGGGTTCCAGCATGGGGAAAAAAGGCCTCGAAACCTCTGGCTGTAAAAGATGTAGGGGGTTGGGGATGCAGTAGCAGAGGAATTCAGAGCCTCACATGAGTTTGTTGGAGAGACCCACAGGATCTTAGAACGTACCCACTTGGGAAACAGCACCAGAAGGGCCCAATTTGCGAATGGGTAGGAGGGAAGTGACTGAAAGCCTGAGAGCCGAGCAAGCAGCATTGTTCCCTCTCTGACTCCTCCTCCACATACAGCCCACAACTGCAGCAATGGGATTACCCCACCCAGGTAAATACCTAAGGCTCTGCCCATTACTACATAATAGGTGCACCTAGATAAAAAAAAAAAAATATGGCCCAAATGAAAGAACAGATCAAAGCTCTAAGAATAGAACTAAGTGATGAAGAGATAGCCAACATATCAGATGCAGAGTTCAAAACACTGGTAACCAGGATGCTCACAGAAATGGCTGAATATGGTTGCAAACTAGAGGAAGAAGTGAAGGGCTATGCAAAGTGAAATAAAGGAAAATGTACAGGGAATCAACATTGAAGGAAAGGAAACCAGGACTCAAATTAACAGTTTAGACCAGAAGGAAAAAGGAAATATTCAGTAAGAATAGAATGAAGAAACAGGAATTCGAAAAAATGAGAAGAGGTTTAGGAACTTCTGGGACAACTTTAAGTGTTCCAACATCCAAATCATAGGGGCGCCAGAAGGAGAAGAGGAACAGCAACAAATTGAAAATTTATTTGAAACAATAGGGAAGAACTTCCCCAATCTGGCAAAGGAAACAGACATGCAAGGCCAGGAAGCTCAGATCCCAAAGAAGTTGGGCCCAAGGAAGCACACACCAAGGCACATCATAATTCCATTAGCTGAGATTAAAGATAAAGAGAGAATCTTAAAAGCAGCAAGAAAAAAGGAGACAGTTACCTACAAAGGAGTTCCCATAAGACTGTTGGCTGATTTCTCAAAAGAAACTTTACAGGCAAGAAGGGGCAGGAAAAAAGTATTCCAAGTCATGAAAAGCAAGGACCTACATCCAAGATTACTCTATCCAGCAAAGCTATCATTTGGAATGGGAGGGCAGATAAAGTGTTTCCCAGATAAGGTCAAGTTAAAGGAGTTCATTGTCACCAACCCCTTATTATATGAGATGTTAAAGTGACTTATCTAAGAAAAAGATGATGATCAAAAATATGGAAAGTAAAATGGCAACAAACTCACAACTATCAATAACTGAACCTATAAAACAAAAACTAAGTAAACAACTAGAACAGGAACAGAATCACAGAAATGGAGATCACATGGAGGGTTGAGAGGGGAGGGAGAGTGGGAAGAATGGGAGAAAGGGTACGGGGAATAAGAAGCATAAATGGTGGGTACAAAATAGACATGGGGCTGTTAAGAATAGTATGGGAAATGGACAAGCCAAAGAACTTATATGTACAACCCAAGGACGAACTAAGGTGGGACAATGCTGGTGGGAAGTGAAATACAGAGTGCAGGGGAATAAAGGGGAGAAAAATATGAGACAATTGTAATAGCATAATCAATAAAATATAAAAAAGGAGAAATATTTATTGAATATAACTCTTTCACTTGGCAGAAAACCACAAGAGTCAACTCCCTTCAACTTTAACTACTAATGTCATACTGTATTTGAGAATAACTCTATGATGTCACTAATGTTGTAAGAACATTTCTCAAAGATATAAAAGAACAACAGAGTAAAACCACCTTTTTATCATAATATATACACTGCAGAGAAATTTTCAACAGAGTCACATAGACTGTAGGTTGACAATACTAAGAACTTGGCTTAGAAATTAAAAAAAAAGAGAGACATTAGAGTTTTATAGATCAGTGGTCCCTAACCATTTTGGCACCAGGGATCAGTTTCACGGAAGACAATTTTTCCAGAGATCATGGGCTGAGGGGAGTGGGAAGTGGGAGGAGGGAGGGTATGGTCTGGGATGATTCATGAGCATTACATTTAAGCACACCTCCTGCTGTGCGGTCCCCGTTCCTAAGAGGCCCAAATCAATGCCGGTCCTTGGCCCCTTGGGAACCCCTGTTATAGACAACATTTTATCAGCCATTATATTTAGTAGGGAGTAGAACCAACTAAAAAGTGTTCTGTGACATTACTTGTTGAGAACAGGGCAGGAAGCTATAATGCCACCCTGAAGTTCAAATACCACACATGCAGCTACAGTTTGCATGTAAAAAGAATAACTCATAAAACCAAGTTTGTTCAAAAATAACCAGGAATAGGAAAAGTCACATCTGAATCACTGGAAGGGTTTGTGTATGTGTGTGCGTGTGCGCGGACATGTGTGTAATCACTTAAAAAGCACTACTAAACAGGAAGTCTATTTCTTTTCCCTACTTAATTAACTAAGCATTTAGTCTGCAATCAGCTGGTTAGCATGAAGTATTATTAAGGCACTATTTTTACAGTACCTATTTTTATGGGTTTTGTATGTTACATGCTGCTTTTTTAAAAAATGCATGAATTGGTTTACTCTTTTATGCTTCCTATATTAAGTCAAACCAAAGCTCTGGATCTTGGCATAATGGTAATGCAAGTGGAAACAAAAAGAGTTCAATCTTCAAAGTGCCTCAATTTTACTCTAGTCATTCTATCACATTAAAGTCTCATTTTATCAAAAAAAAGTAGATTTTTAAAGAACCCCATATTTAAGATAATTTCAGAGTTTGTCACAAAATACATAAAATGGAAAAACCTTTATCTTAATAAGTCACTGACAACTTTAGGAAAAAATATATAAAAAATTATTTCATCATGAGTATAAAATTACTTTTTTTTAAAAATCCCTTATTATTGCATATATCAAATACAATACTACTCAGAAAAAGAAGTGTTATTTTAAAACTCTGCCATGCCATTTTAGAATCTTTCATTTAAGGTAATTGTATCATTAATAAAAGTTAGTTGTCAATTAAAAGAATGTCACCCAAACAGCACAAAAAAACCCCTATCAAAAGCTATAAGCAGATAATTCAGAAATTAATAAAAAGGCCAAGTAATAATACATGAAAAGTCACTCAACCTCACTCATTAGAAGAAGACAAAATAAAACTGTAAACCATTTTTTTAATCCACAATTCTGGGTATGTTTTATAAATTTGAATCTGGAATTCTGAGTTCAGTACACACTAGGTCATGGGATCCAGTAGCAAAATGAAATACTGCAGTCAAACTCTCTGAGTAGTTTTAAAGGGAAAATTTTTTAAAAGATTTATTTTATTTATTTAGTTTTAGAGAGAGAGGGAAAGAGAATATGAGAGATCTGGTTACCTCTCACATGCCCCACACAGGGGACCTGGCCAGCAACTCAGGCACGCACGCACCCTGACTGCGAATCAAAGCAGCAGCCTCTGGGTATGCAGGCCAGTGCTCAAATCACTAAGCCACACCAGCCAGGGCTAAAGGAGAGAGCGTTTTTAGAAAGAGAGTACGACAAACCAACAGGGGACAAAAGAATGGAGTTCAGAAACTCAGCATGGACCCAACTCTGGAGAGGTAGAAGTAGCTAGTAAATCTGTCATCTTATTTTTTATTTAATGATTTTCAGAGACAGAGACAGAGAGAGAAACATTAATGTATTGTTCCACTTACTGATACATTCATTGATTAATTCTTGTGTATGCCCTGACCAGGGACCAAACCTGAAACCTTGGCATATCAGGACAACACTCCAACTGAGCTACCAGGGCAGGGCCAGTGAATCTGCCATTTTAGATTTAGTAAAGTGCTTCACATCATCCTCAGCAAGTAGAAAGTTACCATGTGCCATAATTACCCACTTACTACATGAGTCCCTGAAAGTTAATTTCTCTTGAGTATCTATAGTTTTCACCCCTTACTATTCCTTTCCACTAATGCCCTGAGAATGTATCAAGTATACCTAGATAATTAATAACACATTATATAAATTACATATGCTATTAAGGCCAAGAATTTGGACTCCCTTAAAAATAGCATTCAACAATGGTAATTTTAATATACTTGAGGATATAGTAACATAAATATAATCAACCTTTTTTCTTGTAAAATCACTAGAGGCAGACTTCAAAGTCTTGCTTCTAACTCATTCCTGAATTTACATTTTTCCACTGGCCATTGGGCAATTCTTACTAATATGCATATAGTTAATTCCATTATTTATGTCTTCAAAAGCTCAGTTCAGATGACTGCAAGAAAGCACCTGTATAAAATCTTTCCATATGAAAATTTTCCTACAGTTATTCACTCTGTTCTTCTTTTAAATAAATAAATACAGTTCCTCCTTGCCCATAATCTATTATTCTTTCTCTCTTTTCCCTAAAAATGTATCCTAAGAGGGCATGAAACTTACTAAAAGGCCTGAACAGCAGTGAAATTTAGTTTTAGCCCCATCCGTGGAAGGTTCCATTTATCTGGTCAGTTGCATGCTTATCTAGCTGAGTCTCTGCGGTGGACTTCTATAAATTCTAAGCAGAAACAGCTTTGAGATGAAATATATTTGAGTAAGAAAGCCTAAATTTCGACAAAATAAGAGAGTTTGGAGCAACCCTTGCTTAGCCAGGTGCCCCACCACTACCCTAAACAAAGGGCTTGGGTAGAGGTATGATTGAGCACCTGGATATTTGTGAGAAAACTAGAAGAAAAGAACTGATCACTGGTACGGGTTTCTGTCCCTCTTCCCACGTTAGTGAGGGTGGAGGAAAAAAGGGAAACGATAAAAAAGCCCCAGCTAGGTCTGGAGGATCCAAGCATAGATGAAGCCTGAAGAAACAAAAAGGCAGGTAGAAAAGTCCTCCATCCCATGCAACACTCAGGCCAGAGAAAGGAAAGTATGGAAAGGAGCCCGATATGCACAAGGAATTGGCGATCTCACTGATCACACCGTTTTCAGACCAACTGACTCCACTACCGCCAGCATCTGCTGTCAGTGCTGAGCAAGTCACAGACACCATACGGAATTCAACAGCAACAGAGCCCAGCAACCCACAGGTGGGGAGAGGGCAAGTCCCTTTTCAGCAGAAGCCAACAGTGGGAAGAGAATAATGGAACCATAGTGCCTCCCACAATAACAAAAGAGCTCTCTGGAATCCAGTTACCACCCAAAGAAGGTGGAAGAGGGGAAAGACAAATATAAAGTGTCAGGGAAAAAGAGATTAGGGGACTATCAGAAACAAAAGCAAGGAGCCAGGCATTAATCTGAGTTAGAGAACAAAAACAGAGTTAAAATAGGCACTCTTCCTGCAATTTCCAGCATGTGCTGAAGAGAGGCAGTGTGGTGGGAGGATATTTGGTAAACTCTGCCCCAGCCACAGACCGAGAACACAGTCCTTCTGTGACCTTACAACTAAGCCTGGTGATAACCTGACCACAGCCCTTTCAATATGGAAACCAGAGGATCCCAGCAGCTGCATAACATCCCTTGTCAGGACTCCTTCGTTAAGGCCCTGCACAACCTACATGCAGCCCCTGTGGCCCAGAGGGTCCAACACCAAGCAGTCACTCCTGCTGCGAGCGCCCTGTGGTATGTGCTCTGATGACTTCTGGGTGCATTGCACATTCAGCCACCGACTGCTGATTGGCTGCTCCCAATCTGCACTCTAGGGTGTGGCCTACTGTTTATCCCTCAACTCCAGACCACGCCCACCCTGATCAAACTAGTAAACTCAGATACCTGGTGGCCAAACCACACCTTCTCCAAAAATGTCTGAGCCCCTTCTAACTATGTCCTTCCTTGGATAGTCTCTCAGCTCGAGAGTACCACATAGAGTTTCCTTATATTTTATAATTACTCTTTCATCATAGTTAACAATTCTTCATATTAAACTTACCCTGATTAACATAATGTATGGTTTCTATCTCTTGAATGGACTCAGAGGGCTACATCCTCCTAATGTTAAAATCACAGTCTATCAATATTTCTATTTTCTCTACTGATGCCTCTCTCAAAATCACCATTTCCTGTCCATCCCCTGGACCATTCCCAGCCCTTAATGTCTCTGTCCTATAGAGATGGTCTTGGACAACTTTAGCTCTACTCTATAACCCTCCCCACCAAACACATTTTGTCAGCTTAAGAACGCACAAGGGCTCTCTCCTTCCTATCAGATCCTACATTAAGATTTTAAGGCCCTCTGTGACCTGGCCTTACCTAGCCAATCCAGCCCCACCACATATCAGGAATACTTCCCTCCAGGTAAGACCCAGGCAGACGTCTAGCCAACCCCACACTTAATCCTATTGTCATGTCTCTCTGTTCAGGTTTCTTTCTTCTCCCTCTTCCCCCACTAATCCCAGAGACTTCTGGAGTCAATCCTAAGAACTTATCATCCATTAATCCTTTGGGAGTGATTTCTTCCTACACTTTCTGTTTTCCTCACTATACAGTTAGCACCTTATTATATTCTCTTGTCTTAATTCTTAAGTGGACATAGCCCCCACCCCCATTAACCCTGTGCTACTCTTTCTCTAATTTATGTCTTCATGGTTAATTACCCTAACATATTTAATGTTTTATATTACTTATAGTACTTCACATATCTTTGCATACTGATAAGCTCAATGTTAAATAATGGGAAAACCAACTAAGTCAAATCGTTTTAACCCTTAAGTGGCTTGGCTAATGGAGCCGGAATAGGATTTCAGTTTAGCCCTATACAAACGTATGTGACAGCCCTGGACTCATGAATACTAAATTTTAAAACTTGAACTCTAAAAAAAAGTCAAATTTTATTTTAAACTTTGAAATAAAGTTGTATCTTAAATTTTACTTTAGTAGACTTTTATTCTACTGTATATCACTCGAACCCTAGACAATATCTCTCATAGCTTGGAAGTTAGATTAGCTATATGGTAAATTTCATGCTGTAGTAGCTGCTGTGATTGAATTCTTTTCATGATCAAATTAACTGAGGGTCTAAGTCTAAGCTAGGTCCTGCACCTAGGTCTAGCAATACAAATGTGGTACCTGATTCATGAAGTTCATAGCTCAGCAAAGCATTCTATACTGAGAAGTACACGGTTTTCTTAAGGCTATACTTACTGATAAACTTGTTTTGCATAGTCTCCAATAGCGCCTGGTGAGCATCTTCAGCTTGTAAAGCATGTGAACATTCTCTAGCAAGTATGGTGCGTACAAGATGCTCCCCACATCCTAGAAATTGAAGGAAACCAGAAATTGTTGAAGCAAAGCGGCACTAAGCATCTGCCTTGTGTAAGGCGCATTCAAACACCCTATGAACTACTTACTTAAGAAGTAGCTGTGCTACAGAATAATTCCGTGATGGATGAAATGATTTCTATGAGCAATCTAGTAATTTTAGTAATGAGATTTGGCAGAAACTAGAGAAACACATGACTGACTAATCTCAAAATGAAACAAACAAAAAAAAACAGGAAAATTCTATTTCAAAAGAATTAGTTATACAATCCAAGAATTTAGAGACTTTTACCTAGGAATCTTCTAGGGTTCTATCTCTTTTTCATGATTGGGTAACTACAAAAAACTGCCTTATAATTTATTTGATTATATTCTATTGACCTTGGTCTTCTATTGCCTTCTGGTATCCCACACACCTGGGAGCCTGGGAGAAATCTAGTCAGACAAGGCCAATGTGAACCTCTCCCAATCTACTTTTCACTGAAATGTCCACCACACATCAACAGCTATAAAGTGCACTTAATAAAATAACACCTTACTCATATTCTAGTGGCAATTTACATTGCTTTCAAGGGTGAATACCCTCTGTAGTTCTAAATAAAGAGTGTATTTTAACCCCTTGAGTTAGTGTGTCTGAATCTGGACTATTTAGACACACTAAGAAAGGGCAGACATGGTGGTGATGGGCAATGCCTAGAATCTGACTACAGTCTCTACCTGTTAAAAGTAGAAACTTCCTGCAAAAGTAGAGACAGAAAATTTAATTTATAAACTGGCTAGTTCAAATAAAAGATTTCTAAACAAAGAGCTTGTTGTTTTTTTTTTCTTAAAAATACAAAATGTTAAAAATCTACTTTGACAAACATTGGAGAAGTAAGCCATTTTTAAAATACAGCAAATGACATTTGAAATGATTTTTATATATATAACCAATTTTGCTATTAAAATAGGTGTCTTTTTGTCCAAATGAGAATAGCAGACACAAAAGGTCTTTAGAAAGTCTCTTTCTTAAAAACATTTTTCCATTCAAAATGATTCATCTCCCCAACTGAATTTCTGCTTCTCATCTCTTAAAAAAGAAAATTCCTGCCAAAGGTGTTTCTGTTAGTTCACTGGAAAATAATGTCCTCCATAAATTCACAGAAAAAGGATATCAAATGATATCAAAATGATCTAAGAATCTGCTCAGACCAAAGTACAACTCAACCCTATTGTCTAAAACAATCATAGCAAAAAAAACATCTCCATGATCCATTCATTTCCCCTAACAGAACCAGTGACAAAGTAACTTCTTTTATGTCATTAATTTGCATACAGATATGTTCATGAACGAACACTACACTAGTGAGTGGAGAGGAGAGGTTATTAACAATCCCAAAGAAATGCTGACTAAGATTATCAAATGAAAGAACCTCTTTTAAATAATGCTTTAAAAGTCTTAAATTCATAAAACTCAACCAACATAAACTGATATGAAACACAGTTCTCTGTTCAGCTAGTGTGTATTGTGACAGATGTTAAGCACTAACAAATCTCACTGAAAATATAAATTGTAATTGTTAAACCATGTTGGTATCTTTCATTTCGGATATTTTCTCTTACATACAGACCTCTCCTCTCTCCCTCCTCCCCTCCCCCTATAACTACATGCACATATAAACACACATACAACATATGCTCATTGCCAAAACTATAAACCATTAAGAAAGTATCGAGGGCTTTAAAAAAATCATCTGACATTCTGCCTGAAAGAATCCCTCTGTATTTTTTGGTAAAGTGGAAATGTGAATAACCTCCAAGATCTAAATATGTCTTCATGGGCATCTATACTTAAAGGAAGATCTAGATATTTAATTTAATATGTAACTTTGTAGGCAGGATTGTGGTGATCTCTATTTTGTTAAAATTTTTGCAGTATTATTTTTATAATCAGAGAAGAGACGACAATAAAGCAAAAAGAAAAGAAACCATTTTTGACATTTACTATGTTGAGACATTGTGCTAAGCTCATGAAACTCCATAAATTTTAATTCCCTTTGTGTACATATCTGATGTTGAACAGTGAAATGTTATACTTTGGAACAATAATAATTGCTAGGAAATTGGCATATTATAAGCTAAATGAGTGTTCAGAAGGTTATGTATACACACCTCAAGTCAAACAGCTAAACCACATGAAGTTAATATTACATCAAAAATACACAATATATGTCAGAAAGACTTTTTCCTCTGCTGTTATACAGGAATAGCAGGGTTTTCCCATGATTGATTTTTACCAAGGAACTTTTAAAATTATGACTTCTATTCTGACATACCTCACCTCTAACATAAGAGCTTTGACACCAAAAGTTGTTCTCCTTCAGGTTCCAATCAAAG
Organism: Tonatia bakeri; assembly: GCA_004024845.1. Taxonomy (NCBI): domain Eukaryota; kingdom Metazoa; phylum Chordata; class Mammalia; order Chiroptera; family Phyllostomidae; genus Tonatia; species Tonatia bakeri. The sequence goes on from PVIA01000787.1 coordinate 277,946, forward strand.
AAAAATTTGACTTCTGTGGTTTTACCCACAAAATTCCAAGGTTTCTTAAATATGATGCCATGTAGCTGAAGTATAATACAAAGGCAAAGAGTTCCATTCTTTATTCAAAGATATTAGAAATAAGCCATTCACTACATCTTCCTTTTGTCCTTACTAATGTGAGAGTGCATTTATGTGCTCAGATCTCAGCAGTAAACATGGATTATATACATATTAAAGAATGAAGACCTACCAACCTAATAGGAAAATGAAATACCAAATTCTAAAAGAACTTAGAAAAATACACATGTATCTAACATCAATAAAAATAATAACTGAATGGCTTGAAACACATAGTAAATCTGTAACTTATGATTTAAAAAGCATTCATTACCTTTGGAGGATGATTTGGAAACAACTCAGTCTTGTGAAAACTGATAAATTTAAAAAAATCAAGGATTTCTCTGTACTTCCAGGATATCCAGTTTGTTGGCATATAGTTGTTCGTAATATTTTCTTATAGCTACTTGCATTTCTTTGATGTCAATTGTTATTTCTCCTCTCTCATTTCTGATTTTATTTATTGGGGTCCTCCTTTTTTCTTGGTAAGTATGGTTAAAAAAATTGTCAATGTTGTTTATCTTTTCAAAGAATCAGCTCTTGGATCCATCTATCTTTTGTATCATTTCTTTTAGACTTTATTTCAATTATTTCTGCTCTCATTTTTAGTATTGCCTTCCATCCACTCACTATGGGCTTTGTTTCTTGTTCTTTTTCAAGTTCCTTTAAGTGTAAAGTTAGATTGTTTATTTGAGCTTATTCTTGTGTTTCTGAGATAGGCCTGTAATGCTACGAATTTCCCTCTTAAGATTGCTTTCCCTGCATCCCACAGATTTTGGATTGCTGTGTTCTCATTTTCAACTGTTTCAAGGTATATTTTGATTTCTTCCTTGATCTCAATGCTGATCCATTCATTGTTTAATAACATGTTATTTAGCTTCCATGCCTTTATGTGTTCTTCAGTGTGCTTGTGATTGGTTTCTAGTTTCACAGCATTGTGGAATGATTTCAATCTTCTTAAATTTATTAAGACTTGTTCTGTGTCCTAACATGTGGTGTATCTTAGAAAACTTTCCATATGCACTTGCAAAGAAGGTATATTATCCTGCTATGAGTTGCAATGCTCTGAAGATATTAATTAAATCTATTTGATCTAGTGTGTCATTTAAGACCACTGTCTCCTTGTTGATTTTTCTGTATGGAAGATCTAGCCATTGAACTCAATGGGGTGTTAAAATCCCTGACTACAACTGTATTACTGTCCACCTCTCCCTTTATGTCCATCAAAATTTCTTTACATATTTAGGCATTTCTATGTTGGGTGTGTAAATATTTACTAGGGTTATATCCTGTTGTTGGATTTCTCCCATTATCATTATGTAGTGTCCATTTTTGTCTCTTACTATAGCCTTGGTTTTAAAATCTATCCTGTTGGATATTGAGTACTACTACCCCAAATTTTCTCATTCCATTTCCATAAAAAATCTTTTTCCATCTGTTTACTTTTGCTCTGTGTGTACCTTTCCATCTGAGATGGGTTTCTTGGAGGCAGCATATACAACAATGTCTGTCCAGAAAGTATACAGCCACATGCTATGAAAAATAGAGACATTTATTGAAGAAGATACTAAATACAATAAACACTGTACATAGGACAAGGATGCCTCAGTCCCCTTCAAAGTAGGCATCTGGGGACCTCAAACAGTTCCCACTGTCACCATCAGCTGCCCCATTGCATTTTTGTGAATCTCATCGATGGTCTGAAATCTTTTCCCTTTCAAAGTTGATTTTAGTTTTGGGAAAAGCCAGAAGTTTCAGGGTGCCAAATCTGGGCTGTAGCTGGGCAGAGTCACCTGGGTGATTTGATGTTTTGCCAAAAAAAAAAAAAAAACCCTCTATATAAGACATGATGCATGAGTAGGTACATTTCATGATGAAGTTTCCCATAGATGCAGCTTTCTCAATTATCTGAATAGTTTCCATGGAGCACTGTTCAAGCTTAATCCACAATCTGATGCAAATCCGTTGTTCTACTCAGTCATTTTGAATGCGATGGCCACATGGTATACATGCTCACTTAATGGCATCTACCACTCCCACTGACTAATTCAGGGAAGTCATTACTGTTCACGCATGTACCTTCTTCCATCCACTCTCCTTGGATGCTAGGTTACATCAATGTTGTGCAAACCAGTCTTGTTATATTAACAGTGGTTGGACTTTTTCCAGACAGACCTCATATATGGGTCTTGTTTTCTTATCCATTCAGCTCCCCTATGTCTTTTGGTTGAAACATTTAAACCATTTACATTTAAGGTGATTACTGATAGATATGTAGTTATGCCATTTTATTGTTATATTACTCCCCCCCTTTTCTCGTCCCCTCCTCCCCTCTCCCCCTCCCCCTTCTCCTTCTTAAATCATGCCATTTAACATTTGCTGTTGTACTGGTTTGGTGTTAACAAAACTCCTTTAGCTTTTTCTTGCTTAGGAGGCCCCTTATTTCTCCTTCAATTTTAAATGATAGCTTTGCTGAGTAAAGTAGCCTTGGTTGTTGGTCTTAGCTCTTCATCACCCTGAATATTTCATGCCACTCCCTTCTGGCCAGAAGAATTTCTGTTGAGAAATCACATGACAACCTAACTGGCCCTCTCTTGTAGGTAACTAACTTCTTTTCTTTTGCAGCTTTTAGGATTTCCTCCTTGTCTTTAAGCCTTGTCATTTTAATTATGATGCATCTCAACGTAGACTTCTTTGGGTCCAACTTCTTTGGGACTCTCTGAGCTTCCTGAAATCGTGTGCCTTTTCCTCCACCAGATTAGGGAAGTTTTCAGGCATTATTTCTTCAAATAGGTTCTCAATTCCTTCCTCACTCTCTTCTCCTTCTGGTATTACCATGAAGTAGATGTTGCTATGCTTAATGTTGTCCAAAACATTTCTTAAGCTCCAATTTTTTTAAATTCTTTTTTCTTTTTCTTGCTCTGTCTGGGCACTTTTTCTGCCTTGTTTTCCAAATCACTGATTCAATCCTCAGTTTCACCTAACCTACTGTTTATTCCTTCCAGTATATTATTGATTTCAGATATTGCATTTTTTATTTCTGACTGGTCCTTTTTCATGGTTTCTATGTCTTTATTTTTCATGCTGTTCAGTATCCATATGATCATCACTCTAAACTCTCAAATCTGATAAATTGCTTACCACCATTTCATCTAGTTCTTCTGGAGAATTCTTTTGTTCTTTCATTTGGGTTTTGTTATGTTTTTGGTCTTCCCATTTTGGCTGTTTCTTTGTATTTGTTTCTATGTATTAGGTAGATCTGCAAAGACTCTGGTATAGGCCTTGTCAGATGCTGCCTGTCACTGGCCCTGGACAACCTGTTCAGAGCAGTCAGTGATCCAATGTATGTGGCTTCCTCTGCTGGGCTTGTTTGTGTGCAGAAAGAACCAGGCTACACACCAAGGCCACTTTTACCAGCACCAGGCCCAGGGGAGGATCAGCTAATGTCTCAGAGCTCCCAGAGATCTGCCTTAGTTGTTAAACTTAATGATACAGCTTCAAGCTATAATCTGTAGCCTGGCTTAAACACCACAGGGTAGGAAGAATAATTCCTGCAGGTGGAGCTACTGCTTCCCCTCAAACTAATGCTACTTGGAGGGGAGTGCTCTGCCTGAGAAAGATGGTCTTTGCAGTATGGGGAATGACTCAGTATAGGAATCCTGGCAGCTGTTTTTTCAGTTCTCTCCCCAGAGCCATCAGCCCGAGTCTCTTCATATATCTCTAGTCTACTCTGCCCTCCCTCTGCCAGAATCTTCAGTAAATAGCTGCAAAAGAAATTTTGTGTACTGGCCTTTTAAGCATTCTCGGAGTCTCCAGCCATATCTCCCTTGCAGATAGAAACCCTGCTGCTTGTCACAGCTAGATGTTACCTCATTTCCTTTCCTGGCTCTGGTGTTGTAGACTGGGGAGTTCTGGTGTTGCAGAGTTGGGGTTAGACCCCACACTTCTCAAGCAGAACCCCCAGCCACTGAAATATCCCTCCAGAACTTGAGCTGCCACCCATGGTAGCCCAGCCAACCTCTCATGCCTCCTTCGTACCTCCTACCAGTCACATTGTAGTGATGTGGCTTCTTGTATTTGTCCCAGGTTATAAGGCTTCTCTCCAGGTAGTGTTCAGTTGCTTATTCAGGATGCTTTTGCTACATTTTAGTTGTAGTTCCAGATTGGTCCTGGGAGGACGTTAGTGTAGCTTCTGCTTATTCCTCCACCATCTTGTATCTACTGGGAAGTGCACTTTTCTTAACAAATCTCACTTGCTTTGCTTAATTCTATTCATGCAGTTCAACCAGTTCACTGTTTGCAACCACCACAAACCTAGACACCATCTCAATCTGCAGCAGTTTGGTATTTAGCAAGCACTTTAATAAATACTACAATGAGGATCATAAATGGTTTAAGAAAATCCATTTTCTACCTTCTTTTCTCTCCTCATCCGTGTCTCTGTGTTTTCCTTCTATCAGGAAAAAGTGATTCCCAGCAAGCCTGAAAACCATCTCTAACACACCAGAACAGAATTGAAAAGGAGTTTATCCTTTGAATTGCAATTCTGAAGGCTACTGCTTCAAAGCAAAACAGAGACTTCACACAGGGTCAAAAGGACCACCAGGGTAAGCCTTTCATTATCAAAATAAAAAATATGATAAAGATTTCTCTTAGTCTGGCAGGAAATATTTAACTGTAGTTATCTAGGGATTAGGGATTATGCATGACTTTTGTTTGTTATTTTGCCTAACTTCTATTATATATATATACTCCTACATTCACAATACTTTCTCTTAAGACAAGACAGCAAAGAGCAAACAGGGTCTCCCATAATGGGGTCTGGTCCCATGTACTTCACTTCCCCATACCTGAGGTCTTGAGTTGCCAACAGTAAATGTGAACTGATACTACAGATTAATATTTCATCTGACCTTCATCACACATTCAGTATTTTCATTTCAGCTCTAGCGACAAATACATCCTTCAAATTAAGATAATTAAAAATGCGTAACTGCCCCCCAAAATTGTACTGTCAAATCATGTTTTAGTCCCAAAAGGTAACAAACTAGAAAGTGTTTTTTGCAATGAGTATACAGAAATACAAAAATGTACCAACTCTTGACTGACATTTCAGATGCAGCTCCATTTCAAGATAATTTTTAATATTTTTTGTCTCATTTAGTGGTGAGAGCAGTGATGCTATAAGCCAAATCATGACAAAATGAAAATTAAAAGACCCCTAATATCAAGTTTTTAGTGTAATGCATAAATGTAGGGTTTTTCAATCCTCACTCAAGGATATGTTTCTGTTGATTTTTAGAGAATGAGGAAGAAGGAGTGGAGAGAGAGAGAGCGAAAGAGAGTGAGTGAGTGAGTGAGAGAAGGAGGGAGGAACTATGATCCATTGCCTCCCATAGATGCCCCAACCAGGGATCGAACCCACAACCTAGTTATGTGGTCTGACTAGGGATTGATCCTGCAACCTTTTGGAGTATGAGATAATGCTCCTACAAACTGAGCCAACCAGCCAGGGCACAAATGTAGGGTTTTAATGTAGTATTTAAATGGTAGGGGACTGTGCTATAATTCCTCCATGAACACACAAGTTTAGTATTCAGAGTATCCCCATGGTTATTAAACATTGAACATTGTGTATAATAATACACAAGAAGAAAATGAGATAAGGATTTTTAAGTATAACTCCTGAACTCACAGATCTTTCTCTCCTTTGGAAGCTTTTGTATCTTCTAAAACACTCTAACTTTAGTCCTGATACAAAGAGCCCCCAGAGGAAAAAAGTGAAGCTGCATGCACAGGAGAACATAACCTACAATGCCAGGCAGCCTACGTCCAAGAGTACAAGATCAGCAGCAACAAAAGCTCACATTGAGTACCACTGGCACACCACACATCTCCAAGGATTACTGATGATTTTGAAGTATTTATGTCATCTTATAAATGCTGCCATTCACTCTTACTGCAGCTAGTGGGCATCTGAAAAATCTTTCAACACATCCCCTGTTAGAAGTCCACAGGGACAGATAAGTAATGAGGAAAGGCCTTTCCAAATTTAAAAGGAAACATTCGGTACTTCAGTTTCCAGTATTGCAACATCTTTTTCAACAAAGGAATTTATTACACAGTACGTCACCTTTTCCCTGTCGGAAGATTTACTGCCAATTTTGGAGTTGGGTTACTTCTGGTTTTCAAGCCTGTCTAGTGAAATTAAAAAGAGAGCTGCCTTAAAAGTGATAGAACACACATGATTTCAGTCTTCACAGTGGCCCCATGGTTATCAAACCTGGAACCTATTATATACAAGAAGAAAACATAAGGAGATTCATAAAGAGGTAGAACAGGTAGTGAAGATGTTTAATCTGGTCAAGTTCAAAGGTTACAGTCACCAACACATATTTAGTGTTTCCCCAATATTCAGTTCTCTTTAATCCATAAATCCTTTGGATATTTATAGTAATCTATCAAAAACAGCTCAAGTTTTTCCATTTTTTTGTTAAATAATAAATAAAAGAAAAATCAATTTTACAATTATCTCCTAGAGACTACCTCTGACAAACTAGGTTGTGACTGATATATGCTTTAGAATTTCATAATTATTAAAATGTGGACAAATATATTAGAACAGTTACCACTAAACCTGGGAAAATATCTTCTCTAGGGAGTAGTGCTAGGCATATGCTACATATACTAAATGCTTGATTTTATTAGTTATTATTAATATCAATTTTACTGAGAAGGTATAACTAAACCACAAAAGATTCAACTGTCTGAACATGAAGTAGCTGCATAAATGGGAAGAGTTCCAGTTTTGTGAATATGTACTTTGACATTAAAATTTATTTCAAAAAAGCTAAAAGAAACAAAAAAGCTTCAACAAAAATTAGTGAATACCCTTTATCCACTCTGTCACGTCAGAAGGTGAGTGGTTAAGAACACAGAAGTGTTCCCTTCTAAAGTTTGAGCCACTCCTTTCTCTTGTTCCTCTCCTTGTCGATGTCACATCTCAATGCAGAAATTTACCCAGTATTCACTATGAGTATGAATGCAGATCATGAAATAGGACCTTGCTTTCTGCTCTGAATTTTCTCAACTTATCTAAATTATAATACTCTAATTAGGGCACCAGGGACAAATGATCCCAGGCTGGTGGCAAAAAACCAGAGGCAACTACTCCCAGAAGACATAGTGTTCTTAGCTATGATGGAGCCCCTAAAATTTACCACTGCTCCTGCACTTGTCTGGGACACAATACTACATGTATTAGCATTAGACTTATTTACACTTAAGAACTTCACTAGGACAGTAGCCATAAAAAGAAACTGTGCTGTTTGTAATAGTCAGTTGATGTTCTTGTACATCTTCTACCTGGATTCCTGTTCCTTTAGAGAGAGAAATCACAGATGAGGGGAATCGTCACCAGCAGAACCTAAAATGAATCACTTGAGATCTCTCTGTCTCAGCTTCTTCACTGGAAAAAATAAATGACTTGGCTTAAATGGCTTTAAATTCCTCACAGGACAAAATTTTATAGCTGAACATACTTTTAGAACTTCACTAACATTTTGGTTAAATTTTAGTTAAAAGGCTTGTAATGAACAGAACACTTATGAGAAAACTCTTGTTAATTAATGAAATAGTGTGTATTTAGATTTATTTCAACTACAAAGAATTTATTTTTTAAGGGGAAGAGAAAAGGTAATTGATTCATTGATTCACTTACTATACACATACATCTGGTGCTTTCATAAATCTCGTCTCATTAAGGCATTACAACTAATTTCTAAGAAAGGTATGTACCATCATCCAGATTTGACACACAAGAAAAATGAATTGGAAGAACTAAGATTCTAAGATGTAAGCCTTGTACTTCCATGTGGCATGCTTGTTCCACCACTGCAGAAATCAGGCTAATGTCATCATACAAATACAGGGGAATATAAGCAAAGAAAACTCAAAAGCCTCAAAAACCTGAATCCATGGTCAAGATCAAAGTAATAATTGCCTGCAGATAAATAGTACAATAGATTGTGATACCAATTCTTAGGACTGTAGATAGCCAGCATATTTAATCACAACATCTTAGAAACAGTAATTAAGCAGGTCCCAAAGGAATAATGTTAAAATTGGAGATTTCATTTTTCATTAAGGCCATAGTATACATTTTATGAGAAAAAAAAGGACAAGATGAAGTTATAAACAGCAGCAATAATGTAGACCCAATATAATGTGAAATAAATAGCTCAATATAAATATTGATGATATACGTAGTATAAAGCCCACAAAAGGAAAGAACATAAGCAAGACAGTTATGTTATACCATAAATTTAACCTATAACTATTAAGCCGACACACTTACTAAATATTTAATTAATAATGTTCTCAATGATAAAATTTAGAAGTGATTTATAGGGAGGATCTGAATGTCCAAGGATTCCTTAAAAACTGAAAAAAGAAATCTGATCTGACATTATTTCTCAATAAATTCCTCTGCACGAAGGATAAGTGATACAAATCATTTCATCAGTTTGAAAGCTGTAATCAGAGTTTAAAAACAACATTCAGTGTTTAGAGGTTTTATGAAGTATGATGGACACAAGTTTTAAATCTGCTCACCAGTCATTGTTTTTTCCTTTCTCTATTCAACACAGTGTCCAGGATGATTCTGAGATTGAAGAAAGACACAAAGTTCTGAAGGTAGAAGGCGAAAATAATCATCATACTCATTTGTCTAGATCAGAGTAGAATTTAAGGAGGAACAATGAAGAAATGGTCCCAAAGCTATCTTACCAGAATCAGTAGAGCTATTATATAAGCAGATAAAAGAAAAAGAAAAAGGCAACATAGAGAGGCCACCTCAAATGAGACAATGTAGCAAAAAGCAAAGAGACAATATACAATTTAGTAATTTTGAAGGTTTTTGTTTGACACTATTATTAAGAGATAATGCTAGTAAAAGAAGGAAACAATTCACTTTTATTACTTTAAAAATTTTTATTTTAGCCAAGAGATTACTTACAATTTTATTCAAAGTTACCTAAAATTGTTTCCTAATTTCTCCTCAGATATAAGGGGGTAAAAAGAAGCTATATCTGCCTAAAATTAAACAGTTCAGGAAATTTACAGAATGTGCCACTAAAACCCATGTGTAGGTTCCACTGTGTCCACAAACCCCAAATTCCACAAAACCACAAAACAACACACACAGCTATTATTTTATTTAAAAATCTATAAGCACATGGTGATAAACCAGTAGGCTAAACTTTCATTTTGATTTCCAATAAAAACACTTTCTGCTGGGGCCTTTAATTCTATACAACAAAGGCAATAGTGACACTATCATTACCTAGAGGCTAACCTGAAAATTTCAAAATTAGATTATCATGGTGCTTATTCCGGAAGCACATATACTAAGATTACCGTGTTAGAGTCATATCATTATCTATTAAAAAGCAATAGGGATCCTTGGAGAAATGGCTGGTTCTGTGTCTGGCTAAAGAGGTAATCAAGATATGTCTGAGATATCTTGTTCTACCGAAAAGCAAAGAAACCATCAAAGAAAGTCATGTCAAAGACCACAGAATCCAACTTAAAGGGGCTTTCATTGACAAAAGATAAAGAACTTTGTCAGCAAAAAGAATAATGGTTCTAAACTTTTTTTAATATGTCTTACAAGGCACCAAAAGTGATCCCTTGGATTTCCACTTGTACTTAAGATAGAGAAATTTGCAAAAGTACATCACCCCCACCCCAACAACAGCAAGCCAGAAAAGCTACAACAGTGTGATTTCTTGAAAACTCAGAAATATGGCAATGCAAAGTTATCTCAATGAACTAAATTCTCAAAAAGGACAGGCCTTTCCTTTGGGAGAAAAGGTCAATGGCCCTTTTATTCTCCAGGAAGTGGCGGGGGAAAAAAGAGAAATGCTATAGATGAGGTTAAGGAGATACTAGCTGAACTTGAGCAAACTTTAAATAAACACATAAGGGCTAACAAAATGAGTTAGAATCCAGTCAAGCCCATTTAACTGAGAAAATCTGATTCTATACGGTGACTCTCTGCTGCAGATCTTCATCAAGAGCTCCAAAGACCTGGGGCTGGGCAGGAGAGCTAACAGACATACACACCTTCAATCACACAGGTCTCCCCTAAGCACAAAGCAGCAGCATGCTGAACAATGGGAACAAGGAAACTGAAAGAGCCTCCCCCACAAACCTCAGTGCACAGAGCTATCACCTAGTGCAAGGCAGTAGCCAATAAACAATGGGGGACAGGCAGGAAAGCTAAGAGAAACCATCAGGGGCACATGGGTCTTCTCTAAGTGCACTGTGGCAATCCTCCAAAGCATGAGGGCTGAGCAGCAAGATGGAGGAAGATCTTGGAGGGGCAGAGAGATACAGCAATGAGGGCTAAAATCTGTACAGTGAGCTTCACAAGAACCTGGCAGCCAGACCATAAAGTAAAAAAAAGCAGGGAGAGGGAGAGAAAAGCAAGAGGTAGAAAGGGAAGAGAAGATTTATCACGAATGGATCTGCATTATAAAAATAATAAAGGCCATTTAGGCTAAAGGGAAATAATATCAGAAGAAGCCTGGTATTTGGAAGAAAGTGTACTATGAAACAGAACTAGTTAGGTTTTTTTTTTTTTTTTAAAAGCCATTAATTATATGTACATTGTTTGTATGTGTGTATTTCCTTAAGATAACTGACTAACTCATTGCAGTAAAAATAAAATGATGATGTATTGTGGGATTTATAACATAATATGGACTTTAAAATATATGCCAAGAGCTCAAAGGGTGGGAAAGAAATAATGAATCTACAACATCAGAAAGACATTACATTTTTTATAAAGTAATATTACTTTAACCTATAGTAAATTAATGGTGCCTATTGTAATCTCTAGAGCAACCACACACAAAAAAATACATAATACATAGAAGTATAATAAAATAATGATAGAGAAGAAAAGTAAAATTAAAAAAAAAAAAGAAACCCAATCCAAAGGAATTGGTTAAAGAAGAACAGAGGAACAAAGAAAGAACAAAGAGAAAACAAGAAGCAAGATGGCAGATTTACCCCAATCGTGTCAATAATTATTGAGTTGGCCAAAATGTTCATTTTTTTCCTGTAGGATGGCTCTAGTAACATTTAGTTGTCTTTAATTCCATTCAAAACTATTTTGTTAGATTGTGCTGTGACAGCTGTCACATCAGTGTTCATTTTAAGAAAACTTATCAAATTGGTTAATTTTTGTGTAGCTATTTAAATGTTGAAGATGGAAGAAAATACACAATTTCATCATATTATGCTTTATTCTTTCTAGGAAAGTAAAAACCCAACTAAAACACAAAAAAAGATTTATGCAGTGTATGGAGAAGGTGTGGTGACTGAGCAAACGTTGTCAAAAGTGGTTTGGGAAGTTTTGTGCTGGAGATTTCTTGCTGGACGATGCTGCACAGTCAGGTGGACCAACTGAAGTTGACAGCAATGAAAGTGAAACGTTAATTGAGAACCAAAATTATACCACATGGGAGAGAGCCAACATACTCAAAATATCCAAATTAATAAAGTTATTGGTGAAAATGGAAAATATGTCTTTTATTTTACAGAAAAAAACCACACGAACATTTGGCCAACCATACATTAAATGTAAATGGACTAAACACTCCATGTAGAAGGATCCGATTATCAATGTGTATTAATTTTTAAAGAGAAGGGGCCAATTTGTTTATAAGAAACATACTTTAAATATAAAAGCAAGACAGGCCAAAAGTAAAATGAATAGAAAATTACAAATCAGAAAAGCAGTGAACATAAGAAAGCTGATACAATTAATTACAAATCAGAAAAGCAGTGAACATAAGAAAGCTGATACAATTAATGTTAAACAAAGTAAACATCAGAACAAAGAGGCTTCTCTACAATAATGGGGATATTTTATAATGATAAAAGGATCAATCTGTCCAGAAGTCAAAACAATCCTAGATGTGTGCATACACAATAAAATCTAAATACAAAGCTGTATTTAGAATACTTCCAAATGTTAGACCTTCTACATTCAGGTGAAAACAGTAATAATGGATGCAATGACCTGAAACACATCAATTATATAAAAATCCAAAAATTGACAATTTCCCATGAACAAATAAAAAAATGTACATTAAAAATAAATAAAGTAAGAGCCCTGGATGGCATAGCTCAGAGGATTGAGTGCGGGCTGTGAACCAAAGCATCGCAGGTTTGATTCCCAGTCAGGGCACATGCCTGGGTTGCAGGCCACGGCCCCCAGCAACCGCACATTGATGTTTCTCTCTCTCTTTCTCTCTCGGAAGATAAATCTTTTTTTTTTTTTTAAAGACTAGATGAGACAAACGTTCAAGTAGTAGGTCTGCTATTGTAGGGAGTCAAGTTAACATGTCACAGTAAACTGTTTTCCTTTCAGATAGCTCTTTTAGGGGAGAAAAAAACTCATTTTAGCTTATTCTGACATTATGTTTTAAAATTTGACACAGAATGTTCCTCTGTGGTTACAGTACATGTTCACCTACCCTTCTCTACAGTTAGGTTGTTCAAATAAAATTAGTTTGCTTAAATAAATAGATAGATAGATAGATAGATAGATAGATAGATAGATAGATAAATAAATCCTAATTGAGTATATTAGGAAACTGCCTGCATATCATATTATTCTGAAAATTGAGGTATAAATAAAAAGACTTGAGCATCTTTCTTGCCTTTCCTTCATAAATTTTATCTCTGAATAGCCAAATAGATAATAAGAAAAGGTTTTTATTTTAGAAGAATTACAGCTAACAAATGCAGGAGAAATCACAGAATTCTGGGATATAAACATACAGTGGAATATTACATAAAAATTAAAATAGGGAACTGCCAGAAGTTGAGCTAAATGAAGCCCTACAACTACAGAATTAAAGAAGAAACCACATTGAGACCGATAGGAAGGCCGGAGATGTGGAACAGGTTGTTTCCACACCCACATGTGACAGATAAAAATGCAGTAGGGATATCTCAGGAAACAGGGGTCCCAGCCTAGGGTTCCAGTGTCAGGAGGATATATGGGTTATGTCCCCACAACTCCTGGCTGTAAAATCCAGTGGGTACTGAGGCTATGGAAGACATAAACTTCTTGAGTCCCAGGTAGTTCCTTTAAAAGTGCTTGGAAAGGCACCAGAGGCATACGGGGAGGAACTGAAGTATCTGTCATCAGGGCTGGAGATGGGGGGCAGCTTTCTCCCAAACAGAAGTGCTGGCAGAGGCCATTTTTCCTTTGATGAGCCCTCCCCCCACCCCCTACAGAGTAGGCAGGTGGGCATCATATCTGAGACTCCACCAACCAGGCTCATACTGTTTGCTCCACCCTGTGATTCCCTAAGGCTCCATCTTACCCAACTTCAGAGCCCACCCAAACCATTTCCAGTAGCTTTTCCATTTCCAGTGGCTTTTCCATATGAATGGCTTGTCTTGGCTTATGCTTCAGATGTTCCTAAATTCTCTCAAACAAGCAGCATCTGGCCTCAGTGAGCCCGATACCTTTCACTATGTAGCCCTAGGCCTAGCACTAGCAGCAGTTGGCCTTGGTTCATAGCTTGGCCTCACTTCCACAGTTCCAAGCACAGCACAAGTAGGAGCCAAATGTATTTGCTTTGTAGCTTATTTGGGTAGCCCTGACAGAACACTGGGGTGGCTTATCTTAGTCTGCACCTCCTGGGATGCTCCAGAGCCTGAGCACCCACTGGAAAGCTATGGATCAGGTCAGAGCACCACCCACCAACCACTTTCACAAGCACTCAAGGGGCAGACACAATGGGCACCAGGGTCCTGCTAAAGTAAGTCCTGCTCTGGAGTTTGTGGTCAGGGGTCTCAGTCAGTCCTTGCAGCTGATCAGCCTGGATAAATCCCTCCCACTGAGGTGCCAACAACAACCAAGACTCAACTACAAGAGGAAAATGTACACGGCCCACATGGTGGGTACACCTCAAGCACACAGCTTGGGTGATACGGGAGGCTGTGCCACTGGACCCCAGAACATCTACTACATGTGGCCATTCTACCAAACCAGGGAGATATAGCAGCTGTACCTAATCCGCAGAAACAAACACAGAGAGGCTGCCCAAGCAAGGAGAAAAAAATGTGGCCCAAATGAATCATAAAAAAACTCCAGAAAAAGAAGTAAACACATGGAAACAAGCAATCTACTAGATGCAGAGTTCAAAACACTGGTTTAATGATGTTCATTGAACTTAAGGGAAGAGTAGATGAACTCAGAAAGAACTTCAACAGAATAAAAAAGGACATAGAAACCATTAAAAAAAACAGAAACAAAGGACACAACAGGGGGGTCAAACTCATTTTCACTGGGAGCCACATCAGCCCCACAGTTGCCTTCAAAGGGCTGAATGTAATTTTAGGACTGCATAAATGTAACTACTCCTTAACTAGGGGCAAGGAGCTGATTGCTACCACTGGGTAGAAACAAGGTGCTGGGCCGAATGAAACAAGGTAGAGAGCCAGATTTGGCCCGTGGGCCTTATGTTTGCCACCTATGCACTAAATGAAAAAATCCAGAGAGTGAATGAAACAGAGAATCAAATCAGCAATTTGCAATATAAGAAAGCAAAAAACACCCAATCAAAACAGCAAAAAGAAAAAAAGAATTAAAAAAATGAGGATAATGTAAGGAGTCTCTGAGACATCTTCAAGTGTACCAACATTCACACAACAGGGATGTTGGAAAGAGAAGAAAAAGAGTAAGAAATTGAAAGCCTATTTGAAAAAAGAATGACAGAAAACTTCCCTAACTTGGTGAAAGAAATAGACATACAAGTCCATGAAGCACAGAGAGTCCCAAACAAGATGAACCCAAAGAGTCCCACACCAACACACACCAAAGGTTAATGTCAAAGGTTAAAGACAAAGAGAGAATCCTAAAAGCACCAAGAGAAAAGCAGCTAGTCACCTACAAAGGCTCTCCCATAAGAACTGTCAGGTGATTCTCAAAGAAACTTTGCAAGCTAGAAAGGATTGGCAAGAAATAGTCAAAGTGATGAAAAGAAAGGAACTACAAACAAGGTTACTCTACCCAGCAAAGTTTCACTTAGAATTAAATGGCAGATAAAGAACTTCCCAGACAAGAAAAAGCTTATTAATGTTCATGTAAGCTGATGTAAAGGAGTTCATCACTACCAAAGCATTATTATATGAAATGTTAAAGGGTCTTCTTTAACAAGAAGATCAAAAATATGCGAACAATAAAATGGGAATACATATATATCTATAAATAATTGAATCTAAACAACAAAATAAACGAACAAGCAGAACAGAAATAGAATCATAGATACAGAGAACATTTTGATAGTTGCCGAATGGGAGAGGTGCCTGGAGGATGGGCAGAAAAGGTAAAGGGATTAAGAAGTGCAAATTGGTTCTACAGAATAGGTATGAGGATGTACAGTTCAGCATAGGGAATACAGTAGCCAGAGAACATATATGCACAAACCATGGACATGAACAACAGGGTGGGGATTGCCTGAGGCAGTAGGGGTATCGGGTGGAGGCAGGTAAAGGGGGAAAAACTGTGACAAGTATAATAGCATAAACAATAAAATATAATTTAAATTTTAAAAAGTTAACACAATGCACTAGAGTTATAGAGCAACTATATGGACAAATACTATGGCAACCTAATATTTAGTGGAAGAAGCAAGTCACATAGCTATATACCATATGATACCATGCTGCTATAGCTCAATAAAAGCCATAAAAATAAATAATGTGTTGTTTAGGATGCATATATATGTAATTAAACTTTTTTTTTAAGCAAGGAAATTGATACACAAAATTCAGGACAGTGGTTATCTCTGGAAGAGAGGCAGGGATTTGGGAAAGAGTAGGAGTATACAATATTACTACTAATGTTCATGTAAGCTGATGACAAGTTTAAGGGATTTTATTTTATTTTTTATGTTTCATACTGTATATATATAATAAATTATTTTAAATGTATATAATAATTCAATTTTGAAATACTTAGCTCTTTAAAAAGAAAAAAGATATAATCAGTTGGTATCTTTCAAAATCATTAAAAATGTCCCTTCCTTTTGAGTCATCGAGTATATTTCCAGAAATTTATGGCAAGGAAATAGACAAATATAAAAAAAGTTATGTGTAACAAAATCACTGTTATTAGAAAGGAAGGAAGGAAGGAAGGAAGGAAGGAAGGAAGGAAGGAAGGAAGGAAGGAAGGAAGGAAGGAAGGAAGGAAGACCAGGAAAAAATCCAATGGTCATTCTAAGAAACTAAAATAACCACTGAATAAAATTTCATGCAGCTATTTTAAAATAAAGTTACTGTTTAAATCACTAACTTAGGAGTTAATAAATTCCTAAACTTTATGAGTCAAACCAGGAGTACTTAAGCAGGACAACCCATGACTAAAAGTCCCATCAGATTTTACTAGAATTGGCCCTGGCTGGTGTAGATCAGTGGATTGAGCACCCGCCTGCAAACCAAAGTGTTGTGGCAGGCCACATTCCTGGGTTGTGGGCCGGGTCCCCAGTAGGGGGCACTAGAAAGGCAACCACACATTGATGTTTCTCTCCCTCTCTTTCCCCCTCCCTTCCCCTCTATCTAAACAAATAAAAATTTTTAAAAATTTTACTACAATTATGTGTGTGTATATGTTTATATTTATATTTATGCAGGTAACTGTGTTCACATGCATGGCTCTAAGAAAAGAATCTAAGTTTTTAGATTCTCAAAGACCTAATGCTTCCAACAAAAAAAATGTGTTACTATAGGCCCCCAGTGAATGAAGCTTCCCAGTATTCATGCCCTTCCTTATTTGATCCCCTTCTACACTGAATCTGAGTTGGCCCTGTCATTCATTTTAACAAACATAATGCCAATCTCAGGCCTAAGCCTTAAGGAAGACTGACAGCATGCATTTTTGTACTTCAAGAATCCTGAGCTACCTGGTAAGAAGTCCACCTACCTTGCTGATGAGGCCACATTAGAGGAGAAGCCCTGATACTACATAGGAAGAGAGCAAGGCCAAAGCATACTATCTGAGCCCAAACTGCTGACTGCCTCCCACAAGGCACCAGCCATGTGATAAAGCCATCATAGACATCTGGTTAAGCCACCATCTGACTTTAGCCACATGAGAATCCCCAAGTATAAGAGGCAAACAAACAAACAAACCTTTCCACTTGAGACCCAGTTAACACACATAATCCTAAAAGATAAGAAAGTAGTTCTTCTCAGTCATAAAGTTGCAGGGTGATTTTTAAACAACAGTTACAGACTGCTTGTTTAGACTGAGTAACTTCACCTAATTAAGCACCTAATATGTTGCAATGTAATGGCTGAAACAAAATCAGAAGCTATCCACCACAGCGTATAACATCACTCCTCAGTCCTGTACATACATAATCCCTGTCTATACACACATATGTGCACACACACACATAATGATGCCATTTATATAACAGTTTCATTGAACAAAATCTATTTTAGTCACTTTGATATCGTGTACTTTATTTACATAGGCCCTTTTATAACACATAAATGAATTATACCTCAAGCATCTAACTTTGCCCTTATATTAAAAGAGTTGAAAAGGAGTGAGACCTTCAAATGACCCTTCCTTTTAAATATTACAGCAGTTACTTATGTAAATCGCCTTCCCTCCTTTCAGACTTAAAAAAAAAAAAGTACACTGAAGTTAAGGAAAGTCATGTTTAAAAGGTATTTTATAATAGTAATAAAATAGCATTGCTTTATGTCTTATTAGGACAATTACACTAATTACGGAATAGAAATACTTTCTCTTTATTAATTTCCATAATAATCTTGCAAATGATACTTGAGGGGAAAATAAATTCAAATGGAACCAGGAATCCTGCCCCAGACCCAAGAAGCAGAGCAGAACATAAACAGCATGAAAAAGGCCAGACCCCATTTCATCCATCCAATCTGAGTGAAACGAAGATATAAACAAACTTTGTGGTGGCGCTTTTAGGGTTTTGGGTTTTGTTTTTTTTTTTGGTTTTAATCTACTGCACTTGATTTTTCAAAACAAAAACATCCATTTTCCACAGCCAGCTCTCTGTTGGCCAAAAATAATGGCAAGAGGCATGGCTTTTTAAGGACAGCTTTAAATGACAACTAAACATTTTTTTAACTCTCTAAATAGCCAACCTATAACATTTCTAGTAGAACAATAGGTGATTAAATTTAAATTTGGCCCATCTTTTTTTCCCCACATCTCTCTACTATCATTGAGTGAAGATTCTTTAAATTTTTAGGAACTTGGGCACTGTCTGACCTTTCTAAACCTCAGTTTTCTTGTTTGAAGATGAAAATCATTCTGTAAAAAGTACCTAACATAATTTCTGATCATAGCAAATGCTCAACAAATGATGGCTGTTAGCACACCTATTGATCACAAAATGACAGCAAGTGTCAAGTTTTGTCTGATACTAATGATACCTGCAAAATAACTATTTCCTTCTCCTAGCTAAACAGAATCCTGAGTGTGTTCTGCTTTCTACTCATCCCACCCACAGTCATGTACTTGACCCACAGCCTGACATATGCCCACGGTTAGTTTATGGCTAATTCCCCTGAGTAATTAGCTCAGAAATGGGCATGTGACCTAACATTAGCCAATCAATAAAATATGAGAAGTCTGCCAGGGAGTTACTGAGGAAAGTGTTCCTTACTCCTAGCATAGTGCTAAAAAAAGATTTTTTTTTCTTCCTCTAGATTTTCATGTGCTAAGTTTTTAAACAATGCAGTAACCATTCTGCCACCAGCCTGAAGAAGAGGTCACCAAGGGCAACAACAGGGCAAGCAAGGGATGTGGAGAACTGGAACCCTGCTGTCATCAGTGGAGCCCCTGAACCAGCCAATCCTAGTTCACCAGTCTCTGAACTTTCTCCAAAGTAAAAAATCATATCATTCCTTATTGTTAAGGCCAGTTTGCATTGTGGTTTCTGTTATCAAGCAGCCCAAAGCATTCTAGTTACTGCAATAATAGAAATGTGTGAAAACTGTAATGGAGTTCATTAAAACTAAACTAAACTAAAATTAAACCACCCTTCTCTTTAGTAGAACAGAGCCTCTAGCATAAATATTTAAAGCTCTTCAACAAACAGGAGGGCTAGCTCAGGTTTACCAATGTGGAACAAGTAAGTCATTTTTCCAAACGGAATCTGTTTGATAGTGTTTCAAAATATATACAAGATACTTCCGGCCAAGATGGGGGCATAGGTAGACACACTGTGCCTCCTTGCTCAACCAAAAGAAGGACAATAACAAATTTAAAAACAGAAAACAACCAGATCTGACAGAAAATCAAACTGTGGTATGGAAGCCTGACAACCAAGGAATTAAAGAAGAAACAATTACCCAGACCCGTAGGAGGGGCAGAGACAGGGAGCCAGGTAGAGAGGACTTGCGGCAAGGTGGCAGCTGACAATCAGGCGGCCCCACACTCACATGTAGATAAACTGGGAGGAATAACTGGGAAGCGAGACAGACCACGCAACCCAGGGTTCCAGTGTGGGAAAATAAAGCCTCAAAGCTTCTGACTGAAAAAACCTGTGGGGGTTGAGGAGGTAGCAAGAGAAATTCTCAGCCTCACAGGTGAGTTCGTGGGGGAGACTGACAGGGTCCTAGAACATACGCAAGCCCACCCACCCAGGAATCAGCACCAGAAGGGCCAATTTGCTTGTGGGTAACAGGGGAAGTGACTAAAACCAGCAGAGAGCAGAGCAAGAGGCACTGTTCCCTCTTGAACCTTCGTCACATACTGTGTCACAATGCAGTAATGTGGGTTGCCCCGCCCTGGTGAGCACCTAAAGGCTCTGCCCCTTACTTTTTAACTGGCCCACCTAGACCAAAAAAAAAGGGGGAGCCCAAATGAAAGAACAGATCAAAGCTCCAGAAAAAAATACAACTAAGTGATGAAGAGATAGCCAACCTATCACATGCACAGTTCAAAACACTGGTAATTAGGATGCTCACAGAATTGGTTGAGTATGGTCACAAAATAGAGGAAAAAATGAAGGCTATGAAAAATGAAATAAAGGAAAATGTACAAGGAACCAACAGTGATGGAAAGGAAACCAGGACTCAAATCAATGGTTTGGAGCAGAAGGAAGAAAAAAACATTCAACCAGAACAGAATGAAGAAACAAGAATTCAAAATATGAGGAGAGGCTGGGAACCTCCTGGACAGCTTTAAACTTTCCAACATCTTAATCATAGGGGTGCCAGAAGGAGAAGAGGAAGTGCAAGAAACTGAACACTTATTTGAAAAAATAATGAAGGAGAACTTCCCTAATCTGGTGAAAGAAAGAGACTTCCAGGAAGTCCAGAAAGCTCAGAGAGTCCCAAAGAGGTTGAACCCATGGAAGCACACACAAAGGTGCATCATAATTACATTACCCAAGATTAAAAATAAGGAGAGAATCTTAAAAGCAGCAAGAGAAAAGGAGACAGTTACCTACAAAGGAGTTCCCATTAGACTATCAGTGGATTCTTCAAAAGAAAACTTACAAGCAAGAAGGGGCTGGGAAGAAGTATTCCAAGTCATGAAAGGCAAGGACTTACATCCAAGATGACTATATCCAGCAAAGCTATCATTTAGAAAGAAAGGGTGGATAAACTGCTTCACAGATAAGGTCAAGTTAAAGGAATTCATCATCACCAAGCCCTTATTATATGAAATGTTAAAGGGACTTATCTAAGAAAAAGAAGATCAAAAACATGAACAGTAAAATGACAACAAACTCACAGCTATTAACAACCAAACCTAAAAACAAAACAAAACTAAGCAAACAACTAGAACAGGAACACAATCACAGAAATAGAGATCACATGGAGGGTTATCAGTGGGGGAGTAGGTGGGCAGAGAGGGGGAAAGAGTACAGAGAATAAGTAGCATAAATGGTAGGTAGAAAATAGATACAGCGGGGAAGGTTAAGGATAGTATAGGAAATGTAGAAGCCAAAGAACTTATATGTATGACCCATGGACATGGACTAAAGAGAGGAGAATGCAGGTGGTAGGGGGTATGCAGGGTGGAGGGTAATAAAAGGGGGGAAATGGGACAACTGTAATAGCATAATCAATAAAATATATTTAAAAATATGCAAGATTATTGCATTCAATTCAATAGATGTTTACTGAACACCAATTCTACTGTTAAGCCACCAGCCTCTCCCTCAAGGAACAAGCAGCTTTTATGAAGAGGAACAACATGTACCACTGGAGTGGCATAAGTGCTGCATCATGGCCCCACTGACTGTGAGGGGAATAAATCTGCAGAGATGGGACCATGAAGGAGGGAGGAAGACTGCAGAGAAGAGACGACATGTGAGCTCATCCCTGAAGGATGGACCAGGCTCCACCAGATAACTAAGGAGGGAAGGGACTGTAAACAGGAACATAAAAAGAAACACACACTCTTGCCCCAAGAAATTATGACACTGGCATGACAGAAAATATAGAAATGAAGTGAATGATGATAGCTACGACTTTCTGATAAGAGTTTCCCAGACTTGTAGATCAAAATAAAAATTACCTGTGCAATATATATAGTGAGTTGCTGAAAACGATCCATGAACTTGATGACATGAGCAGGGTTTAACTGTAAAAGTTATTCTGAAGAAAGCCAAAGGCCATACATAAACCATGTCTGTATTGCTTATGCTTACTATAGAAGCAAATAGGCTACAATTCTGATGTTAAAAGCTACAAAGAAGGAAGTACTATTAAAATGTAGAAAACAGAAATCTCCAGCATTACAAAACATATAACACTCAGTCCCAACTAACAGGAGATGCAATGGTACAAAGTGATAACACCAATGATAATGAGCATATCTGTATGTCTCCCCTCCATAAAGAAAGCTGTCCCAGTCCTGGGACAGGTGGATATAACCTCTGAACCTGCTCTCTTCATTATGGTTCAAATCCAAGTCTGATACCCAAACCCATGATCTCCCCTAACCCCAAATGCCTGCAGAGAGTACCTGCTCTTCCATTCAATGTGGGCATGTGCAAGCCTAAAATACCACTGAGCAATTTTAATGAAGTCTCTAATTCTTTGATGTCTAACTCAGATTTTTTTAAAAGTGTCTATCTATGCTTTCTTTCTACTAGCCAGTGCTTGTTAAAAGTTTTTTTTTTCATCAAAGCCAAAAGACAAATACAGCACACAAATTTCCATGATATGAACAAAACATTCTGAAAATAAAAATGTAAGGTATCCTTTGGTCATGATGTGTTATATAGTGAGCTCAATTGCATTGTGGTTCATTAATGAGAACCATGACACGTATTCAATAACAAGTTACTAAAAATACAAACTGACTGTTTCTACACCTTACATTTACATGTCTCCACTTTTTCTCCATGCTTTGCCAGCAAATCATTTTACTCAAATTAACCAGCCACCATGGACAGAGCTGGTTAAACTAAAACATTTGATTCAATATTATGTCTTTCTAACCCCTCTATCAGCACCTTTTAGAGTTACCAGTTTGTTTTATCCACTTCTGTTTGCAACAAAAACCTTGGTTAATATATATCATGGCTCCCAACAGGGTCTGGAAACATAAATATAATTTCTGCCAGCACAATAATCCTGTCTCAGTGGTCCCTATCCATGCTGGCCCTTACAGTCACTTAATAAAGTATCTGTTAATGCTCTCAGGAATACCTAGGGTCAAGGATATACACCAGATCTCTCTAACTTTAGATTCACCAAAACACAATGACAGAAGAAACTGGTCAATTGTACGGAATGAATGTCATAGGCAAAGTAGAGCTGGGGACAGTACCACTCTGCCCATGGACATGGCTTGCTATTTAAAATGTGATCTATGGACCAGAAGCACTGACATCACCTAGGAGCTTACAGAAAATGCAGAATCCCAGAACCTTCCCAGACTCACTGGATCATAGTCTGAATTTTAACAGGTGATTCATACATACTAAACTATGGAGGGGGGAAGGGCAGTACATGTTTTTAAAAAATAGCCTGAGAAACTTTCTGAAGATATGCCATTGATATTATTATCCAAATTAACTCTCAGAAATGGGAAGCCTAAACCAAAGTTTGAGTATAAAGAACCATGACCCTTATACTGAAAATGTCCAGGGAAACCTTAATAGGAACCAAAGATCTACACTTCAAGCTCTGAGAGTTAAAGCCCTGACTTTCCTGGGCATCAATTTGTTCGTAACAGCTTGCCAACATCAGATATATGTACCTTCAGAAAGTGACGAGTTATACCATGTACAATTTTAATAGCAACAAATTATCAATTTACAAAACTCCAAGTCAACATATTGTGCCTCACAGTCATTTAAGCTGGCAAGACTTTAAAGTACACACAAATCTGAAGTAATACGTTCGAAATATTTGATTTACGTTAAACAGTGCTCTGGAATTTAAACATTCATATGCTCAACCAAACCCTATTCCCGGTCAATCGGCTCACTGATCAGCTTACATACACCCTTCCAACATATACTGCCCTGCTAAATTTAATGTTTAAAATTTTCAGACCTTTCTGTGTATTTTTTAAAATAAGTCTATTCCAAGTAAATTTCCTGAGCTGAACAGAACCACCACCACCACAACAAAATAATACCCAAAATGGCCTTGTGATATAAAAGGCACTGCCTACAGTGAGTGAACTTTGCCTCTAACAAGAACCTTCTAAAGAAGGAACTAAGATGGCAAAGCCACGAAGGCCTTCAGTCCAGTAAGGAACACGAAGCAGTGTGTCAGAAAGAAACTGTTTTTCTGCTCCTTTTGATGGGTTCTGCTTTCAAGTCAGGAAATTAGAAACAGGTGTGCCAGAGGGCACACACATCCTCGCTCCACACTGAAAAACACGCGTTTTCAATTTTCAAACATGAAAGGGACTTCTGTTGAATGAAAGAAGAAATGAAAATCCAGCTCTGTTTCTGTGAACCATATGAAGGGAGCTTAGAAAGTCTTTGACAAGTTGCTCAACTTTAACTCCCTCTCCAAATGACAGCAGGTAGTACTCGACAATAGGAAGGAAAGGCATTCTTTCAAGTGAGAACAATCAAAGGGAGAATTACATTAAGGTTCGTAGCACTGGCATTTTAACCCATCACTTGATCTTATGCTTCTGTTCCTACCATTTCTTCACTTTGTGTTTTTAAATTAGAAGTCTGTTCTTCCACAAAACATCAACAAAGCAATGCAAAATATATATTTGGAAAAAAATTGAGAAAGTACAAACATCAAAAGAACATCTTGGGGTTCGTTTGGTGCATTGTAACCCATGTCTACAATCTCTTTCAAAGAAAGACCTATTTTTCTTCATGATGTCTTGTGCTCTCCTGAAGAGCACATTTCAGTGAGTATGGGTATGGTAGCTGGGGCTAAGCTTAAAGGCAATTGGTTTTGGTGGGACTTTGGGGACAAAGTATATAGCAGGAAGGGAGGTGTAACTTATGACTGCAACAACACTCCAGCTGTTGGGTGCACTAAGGTACCTGCAAATCACTTTGTAGGTACATGGATGCATCAGAGCCTCATTCAGGGATAGGAAGCCTCTGGTATAGCCAATAGGTATTTCAGCATATTGGTTATACCTAGGCTGGAAAGAAACCTCCCTGTATTATTATCAAGTAGAAACACAGATCTGATGCCCTCTGAAGGCAAGAACTATTTTTACTTCTCTTTTATCATACCCAGGCTGGAGCACAAGATAACAGCCTCTAAAATAGCTGTTGTTTTATAGTACTAGAACAATTACAAGCTATCTTAAGTAAAATCAAAATACCTAAACTCATGTATGCAAGTATGAAAAGACATCCTTCAGGTCCTTTAAAATCATGTTCTAAATGATATTTAAGAATACATAATGCTCATTATACAATATTAAATAGATAAATTATAATACAAGCTAAACAATATTGTTGTTTTATCTACCAAAAATCTATCAAAAATACAAACACACCTCACAGGATGGCAAAATTATCAATTTTATTTTCCAAATTCCTCTCAATGAGCATGTGTTATTCCACAATCGGAAAAAAATAATACACTCATTTAAAACCTCTAAGGTGCACGATAACTAAAGCTGTAACACTGAACTGACTTTCTAGGAAATGACCTACCATACTTCAGAATTCTACTTTATTTTGGACCATCAATGACTTTAGTTACATAAAAAGTAGAAAAAAAGTTAATAATTCATCAAATATGAAATGACCTAAGTAGAGTAAGCAACAGTCTCAGAATAGAATTCCTGTCCCAGATAATTACTTTAGTTCTTGGAAATATGCTGATACTTTATATACTCTGTTATCTGTAAATAAACTGTATTTCTTCCCCACCCCTACTAACTAAACAGTCCAGAGTCAAATGCTTTTAGGGCGATGTTTACAAATGTCACAGTTTTATCTATGCTCATATCTAGAAGTTATAAATCACAAAAGATTTCTCACGGCATTATTCTCAGCCCTACATATTATATCCCATGGCTGCTCCTTATCCTGAGCCTTCTAAGAATCTTGTTGAGTATGACAGAATTATTAAAGTTTATTATTTTATAAGGACAAAAAGCTTCTAAGAAGCCACAGTGTTAGCCATGTAAGTGATAAACAGCACTGTTTAATGAAGCTGATAAAGGAACCAGAATTCACTGAAGAGTCTCAATTCCACCCCAGTAGAACTAAGAGCAATGTATTTAACTCCTTGACCAGGTTTGCTTCTCACTGTCTGAATCACTGCTCACCATTCCAGAGCAACCTCAGGATGCCTTAGTCTGTCTTCATCTATCTTCCAAAAAAATGAGCATAAAGGGTACCCACTTTATACAAAAGCTATACTTAGTCAAGACTATCTAGAGAACACCACATAACATCTCAAATTAAGTCCCAAAGCCCTTGCACTCACCCATCTTCTTCAGGTAGCCTCTGTTCTCATCAGAACACACCACTCTCAAACCTTTCCTAAACTTCCTCTCAGTCCTGACTCATCTGACCTTGAAATACACTTATTATGGACTGGATATTTTTCTCCCTATCCAATTCCAAATAATTTCATATGTTAAAGTGCTAATCCCCATGTAATGGTATTTTGGAGACAATTAGGAGAGGTCATGAGGGTAGGGACCCTATGAAAGGATTCAAGTCCTTATAAGAAGAGAGACACCAAAGCTCTCTCCCTGCTGGCCATATGAAGACATAGTACAAAAGGGAGCTGTCTTCAAGCCAGGCTACATAAGAGAGCCCTCACCAAGAACCAAATCTGAGGGCACCAGGATCCTGGACTTCCCAGCCTCTAGAGCTGAGAGCATCTGTTGTTTAAGCCACGCAGTCTACACTATTGTTATAGCAGCCCAAGCTCAGAAAGACGCCATCTGAATATATTTACTTATTCATATTTCATTCACATCAATTCATTCAACAAACATCAGAAGTGCTATCTGATGAGCACCGTTAACATAACAGTGAAGAAAACTGATGAAAATCCCAACTCCCATGAAGTTTCATAGTACAGTGGGAAAGAAAAGAAATAAAAACTCATAAAAGCAATAAATACTAGATAATGATACATACTATGGGAAAAATAAAAAAACCGAAGGAGGGTAGGAAAAGAAATGTTGGATGAGGGAAGATTTGCATGCTTAAATAGGGCAGTCAGGGAAGATTTCCAGTGAGCAGGTGAATTATCTGAATAAAGAGCTGATAAAGTCAGGGGCAGGGGCTTAAGATACTGAGGGTAGAGAGTTAAAGGGGAAGGAAGGAACTCAAGCAAAAGTCCTAAGGTGGGAGTATGCCTAGCATGTTTGAGGTACATCAAAGTGGCCAACATAATTGAAACTGAATGAGTAAGTGAAGAAAAGCAGGAGCTGAAGTCCAAGGGAGAGGAGAGGAGCACTTCACATAAGGTCTCAGAGACCCTTTATACAGACCTGGGGCTTTTCCTTTGGGCAAGAGGGGAAGCAGTGGACAATTCAGAGGGGTGGTATAACACATGACTTGACTTAGGTTAGAATACCAAATCCTATGTTGAGAATTGAATAAATGGTAATAAATCAAAAAGCAAGAGACCAGCTAGGGTCTAGTGCAATAATCCCGATTAGAGATGACAGCACTTTAAATCTGTTGGTAGTAGTACAATTGCTAAGCAGCGGTCATATTTCAATTATATTTAGTGTTTGTTGTTATTTGGTTGTGAGTATCATATAAAAGAAAAGAGAAGCCCTGGCTGGTATAGCTCAGTGGATTGGGCGCAGGCCTGCAAAGCAAAGGGTTGCAGGTTCAATTCCCACTCAGGGCACATGCCTGGGTTGAGGGCCAGGACCCCAGTAGGGGGCGCACAAGAGGCAACCACACATTGATGGTTCCCTCCCTCTGTTTCTCCTTCCCTTCCACTCTGAGAATAAAATAAATAAAATCTTAGAAAAAAAGAAAAGAGAGTCCAGGTGAAACATGACTCCCAAGATTTTGGCCTGAGCCACTGGGAGGCTGGAGTTGACATACACTGTGTAGAAAAGACTACAAGCAAAGGGTGGGAAAGGGGAGAACAATATCAAGAGCTCATAGTTGGACATGCTGAATTTGAGATGACTGTCAGACAAGTACATGTAGACTTCAAACAAGCAGTTGAATAAAATCAGGGGAAAGGTCCAGATTGGAGACAAAAATGTGGAAGTCAGTACATTTATGATACCTATCCATTAGAATGGATGGGAACATCAAAAGGAGTGGGTATATGAAAAGTTCAAGGACAAAGCCAAGGACAGAGCTCCCAGAGATGGGCAACATGAACAAAAAAGACAGAAGGAGCAACCACTGAGGTGGGAAGAAGCCAGGAAGTACAGTACCCTGGAAGCCTATCAAGGGTAGTACTTCTGGGGGAAGCAAGCCAATCAAGCAACTGTGTCACATGCTACTTTACAGGACTAAGAGATGTCCACTGGATTTGAAAGGTGACTGTTAATCTTGACCCGAACAAAGTGGTGGAGTGAAGGAGGAGAAGGGTTGACTGAGGAAGATTTAAGAGTAAATGATAGGAGAAAACTGGGGGAAAAGGTGAACCTCAAGTACAGACAACCCCTTGAAGTTTTACTTTGAAGAGCTGCTAAAAAAAAACAGGTAAGGAAGTTGGAAGGGAGGCTCAACACTTAGGTGACCTACACACTGAGTCCAAGTAGAACAGGGCTTTACTCAGGACAGTAATCAAGAAACTAAGCCACCAAGAGTGCTTGTGACATACAGAGAGTACTAAAGAGAAGTAACAGTCACTTTTAAAATGAAGCAAAAAGAACTTTCTGCCAAGATGGAGGCGTAGGGAGATATACTTTGCCTCCTCGCACAACAAAAAAAAACACATCACAAATTTAAAAACAAAAAACAAACAGGACTGCCAGAAAACTGAACTGTATGGAAGTCCGACAACCAAGGAATTAAAGAAGAAACACTTACCCAGACTGGTAGGAGGAGCGGAGATGGGCAGCTGGGAAGAGAAGACTCGCAGCAAGCGAGCGGCTGGAGGACTTGGGCAGGCAACTCGGCAGGTAGTGGACTGGGCAAGGCAGTGGCTGGAGGACTGAGCAGTCCCACATTGCGTGAGGATAAACCAGGAAGAATACATGGGAACGAGACAGACCATGCAACCCACGGTTCCTGTGTGGGGAAATAAAGTCTCAAAACCTCGGACTGGAAAAAAAAAAACCTCTGACTTGTGGGAGTTGAGATGAAGGGAGGAACTCCCAGCCTCACGGGAGAGTTCATTGGAGAGATCCACAGGATCCTAGAATGTACACAAACCCACCCACCTGGAAATCAGCACCAGAAGGGCCAATTTGCTTGTGGGTGGCGAAGAAAGTG